>CM046437.1:7693391-7868391 GCA_025506505.1 Flaveria sonorensis
TTGTGTACTTTTCATTCACTCATTCATAAACTCAAACACTCTGATCACACATTCTCAAACCCAATACATTCATTCACTCAACATTCATGTCTTACCTGCTAATCTTTGTGATATATAGTTATAAGAGAATGTATTTGCCGGGAGTCTTTCACTCGAGGTTTTCAAAGCTGTGACTGATTCACCTACTCATGTGTTAGATGAGGTGAAAGATCAACAAAAATGCTACAGTCCTTTCTGAGAACTTGAACGCTGATAAGATCATAGAATCTTAAAGAAGGCTTTGTAGAGTTGGAATTCTACAAAAAGAAGCCCATGTTCAAGATCAAGATGAACCAGAAGAGTTCATGTGGACTGAAGACAATGTAAATCTTAGGGGGAGTATTGTTAGAACTCTTAAAAGATTAACATTTTGTCCTTTACGTTTTGTCATAGCATAGGGACTTATTTTGTAAATATATGTTCCTTGTGTTTCTTTGATAGTATATAAGGATAGTTTATGTATTGTGTAAGAGGGAGAACACACTAAACGACAAGAGATCTTAGAGATATCTCAGAGAGAAAAACAGTTAGAAATAGAACGAACTGTAACCCTTACACTTTGTATCCTGTGCATTTGCTATCAATGAAATATATGAATTTTTGATGTAATTGCATGTGTTTGATTACTTTGTGCTTGAATTGATTATTGCATTACGATCATCATCAAAAATTCGATCCTTTTGAACCGATCAACAAACAAGAAATTGTGTGAGACTTTGAATCTTTGATGAAATCTGAGTTTCCAAATGAGTTCCATGGGAGAATTAACATTCTTCCTTGTTTACAAGTTCATCAAAATCAGATGGAATATTCATCAATCAGAAAAGTATGTGCACCAAATCTTGAAGAAGTACACCTTGCTGAGTCGTCTTCATGCAAAACACCAGCATCAACAATAGATAGATTATACCTAATCCTAAAGGGAAGTCAGTTGATCAAAGATTCTACAGATCTATGATAGGATCTTTGATGTACTTAACTGCCAGCGACCTGACATAATGTTAGCTATGTGTGTTTGTGCTAGGTATCAATCAACCCCAAGGAGTCACATCTGAATGCAGTTAAGATGATCTTTAGATATCTCAAAGGGAAGCCACTCTTGGACTTTGGTATCCCAAAGAAGATTTCAACCTCTATTCATATTTTGATAGTGACTTTGGAGGTGCAACAACAATAGAAAATCACAACTGGTGGCTGTCATTTATTAGACGAAGACTAGTTTCATGGCAGTGCAAAAAGCAAACAATGTTTTAGTATCCACACTGAGGCTGAGTACATTGCTGCTCAGCTGGTTGCTCTCAAGTTTTTGTGGTTGCAAAACCAACTACTTGATTATGGTACAATTTTCTTCAAACACCAATTTACATAGATAACTCAGCTGCTATGTTCATAACTGCTAATCCAGTGCAACATAGCAAAACAAAACATATAGAAATTGATATCATTTTCTAAGAGACTGCTCAAAAAAATGTTTAATCAAGTTGATCAAAGTGGATACAACCAATCAGCTTGCTGATTTATTCACTAAAGCCTTTGATTCAGTAAGATTTAATTTCTTAACTATGTCTTTAGGCATGATCAACTTAGATTAGTCATCATCATAAGAAAAGCATGATCTGTCCTTTAGTATTATCAATATGAAATAGCCAAAAACATCCATAAAACATATAAACTTCAAAAATATTGTCTTGTTAATATGTTTTTTTGAAAAGCAATTCATATCATGGGAATGATAACACACTATACCTTTGTTACTTTCCTATTTTTAACACAATAAAGACTGATCAGATATGATTTGATATTGAGTAGGTTTAGCTTGTTGGAAAATAAACAAGTACATGCTCAACATAATGTCAAGGTGACTAATTGTGGACGATTCATTTTGAGAACAAGCAAGTAGTCTTATCCTGCTGTGATCAACTTACTCACCCAAGAACACTATGTTGTAACACTTTATAACCTCTATCTTTGCGCATCATGAACCCTCTGTTTTGCGTGAGCAAAGACCTGGGTTCATAGGCACCTTTGTTTTACATGAGTAAAGACCTGGTGACCTGATGCTGATCATCAAGAAGTTCCAAAAAGGAACAGCACTAAAAGAATCCAATGTGATCAAATGTATATTATCTTAAAGAGCATAAAATCATATCAACAACATTAATAAGATTTCAAAGAAATCTTAAGATAGAGCTTATGATTTAAGGAACATAGTTTTCAAGTGTGAAAAAGTGATGAATTGACTCATAAAGGAGAAACTCTAATGTGAATTAAATGTGGAGTCCATATTTTTCTATCTTTATCAATCCCAAAACATGATAAACAGCATGACAAGTTGAGTGTATACTCTTGCTTGAATTTTTGTGGATCATAATACTTGCAATCAACACTAGATCTATGTCTACGATCATCATACAAAATGCATCAGGAAGTTGCTTAGTGTCATAGTATGATCCCATGTTAGGTTAAATTGCTTGTAAATATTTTGTAGTTTCTGCTTATAAACAAAAATACAAAAACATTTTGTTTATGTTCTTTTCTTTGCAAATAAGATGGACAGATAATTGCTTTTCATGCTATTCTCTTCATAAATGTTTGCTAAATGCATAAGTTCATGATTTATCACAATTTAGGGGGAGTAGTCATCAGCATGAAAAATGAGTTTATCAAATGATTTTCACTTTTAAATGATGAAAATTGAAACTTGAGCACTAACTGGCTGTAGGATATCTGAAGTTTTTAACCAAATCAATTCTTGCACATTTGCCATGAATCAAAGTCACAAGGTCCAACAACAATCACACAATGATCTAACAACATGTTAGGATCATGCAGCAAAAACACAACATGTTTGCCTTCCGAGATGTTATGTGGAAGAATTAATTTGTGGTTTGGTGGTTCTGCGGAGACTTAACTTGTGGTTCTACGGAAGAATTCTCCAAACAACCACGGAAGGTAATGAGGATTGAGGGTCCCACATCATTAATAAAGGATTTAAATATTCTGAGGGAGTATAAATGATGTTCTTGACCGTTGTCATTCTTATTCCACTTTTTAGACCTAGAAAAACGCTCTCAACCCCTAAACCCTTTTTTCGCCAACATTCAAATTTTCCGTTGCACACAACAATCACACTTAAATCACCCCTCTTTTCAAACACATTATCAAAATGGCTAATAGATTTGCAAAGATCATAATGTTTGCCTTTCTTATCCAAAGATCCAGTAACAAGGATGCAGAGATATAATCAACTATTTGAGAGATCAAGAATATCGCATGCATTATCCATAAAAGCAATCATCTATCAATCACATATGATAGATTTTTGGAACACAACAAGGATTGAGGAGGAGAATGATGAAAATGTGATTTACTCAACATAAGAATGAATAGTTAAAGGTAAATGAAAGATCTATCAGAAGGTGTTACAGCTGGGAGAACTAGAAGAGGGTCACCCAGATGTGTTCGATCATGACTACATTCAAAGAATATTTCATTGATGGGATTGATGGAGATTACAGAAATGTGCAATCAGAAAGGAAGAATGTGCAAACCTTACAGATTTTGTGTCACACTTACTTGAAGTGTATGTCAAACAGAAAATCTGGGTTGGATAGGTTTTCAAGGCACATTTCATCAGGGATCATTGGTGTGCTTGAAGGGAAGATACAACTATGCTAAATACATCCTTGAATGCTTATGTGACCATATAGGGTGTAAAAAGAGACAAGATGTACATGTTTCCCAGATTTCTTCAGCTGATCATCAATGATGCACTGCCCAACATTGAAAGAGAAGGTGAGTCTTTGTTCAACCTCACCTTGGGAGGTCTGTCTGAACAAGATAAGTTGGCAATACCAAGGAGAAGATATGGAGATGTTTACTCATGTAATTGATAAGAATGCAGACATTCCCCAAGAACTTCTATACCTTGATCAACAACAACAAGCACCACCAGCTTAGTCACCTGAACCATCACAACAAGAACCCCATCCTCCATCACCAACATCCTTGACCAACCTACCAGAAACACCACCTGTTCATCTCAGTTCACCACCAAGTGAACACACCCAACCTTTCTCTCCTTCCCATTCCTAATCATCTTTGAATACTACTACAACAGAAGTATTCTCACCTAATGACATACAACAATCACCACCACATCCATCCCTAAAAGACCCACACTTTCCACCACCAACACCTTTAAAGACTTACCAGAAACACCACCAGCTTAGCTGAATTCACCATCCGTGAGCACACCTAACCTTCTCCCTTCCCAATCTCATCATCACTCAACACTGCTGCCACAGAACCTATCTCACCCATTCTTAATCAACACCTTCTCATCCAACAACACAACCAACTTCCTCACCCCCATCTACTGAAGCCACCTCACTACTGAAAGCCCAACACTCACTGAAATAGTCATCCTTGATGATGATGAACATGATGTAGTGAAGATGGTGCTACAGAAGAATCTGTTTAGAAGTTAAGGGGGAGAATGACATGGAATTTGAACAACATTATGAAGCTACTTTGATGGAACAACAAGATGAGAGTCACTTTGTTGATATTATTGCTTATGATAAAATGATCTGAGAGAAGAGGAAATTAATGTGAGCAAAGTTTCCTTGTTGCTAATACAACAATCTCATCATAAAAAGTAATAAAAAATTGAAAAGTTGAGAGAATTGAAAAAAGGATGATTGAGAAAGATGAAACAATTTCAACTTAAAAGCAACCATACAGCAGCTAAGAGAAGAAATTGAAATAAGTAATGAAGTGATTGACACTATGGATCAGTTTGTAATTGAGTCCTTTGAGTCCTGTTGAGAAAAAAGACAAGATAAGAGAAAGTCATGACTGAGCTCAACATTGCATTGAACTATCTCTGAACAGTTAGATCTGCTGAAAGCTAAAGATGAAGAGATAGAAGATTTAAAGAAGTGGGTGTCTGTACAAGAAGTGGTTACCCATTAAGAACAAATCAAAGAAGCTGCTCAACCAACATCATCTCTGGTAGCTAATCTGCCATTAGTGAAACCAAAAGAACCAACCATCAAATTCAACAAAAAATAAGTAGAGAGTGATGCTGAGTGGGAGGAGTTAACAAAAAATGAGTCTCCTAAGGCTGCTGAAGAAGCAGGGTTGATGACTTGCTGTCTACTGAAGACATATTTGAGGAAAGAGCCCAATCCTCCATGTTCATGGATCTAATTAATAATGGTTTTCCCTATGACATGGTGGAAAGGATGAACATGAATGAGATGATGCAAGTTCTGAAGGAGTTTGATGCAACTAGGTTTGTGTTACATGTGTGTAACTATGAAACCTTCACAAAATACCAATCAACTGAGAAGATAAAGCATGAATTGGATCACGTGACACCAAGAAGCTCACCAAGTATAACATGATTGTTGGTTTCAAAGCCATAATTATAAGTCTCATGAATTGAAAAGAAGAACTGTGGTTGAGCTTAGAAGCATGATGCAGTATGTGATGAAGGTTGAATTGGAAGCTGGTGTTAGATTCAGAACTGGGGCACCTAATCCTTCTTATTAAAAATAAACAAAACCATCCCCTGCTGTGCCAATCGTGGTTGAAAGTAAATACATGCACAAAGGAAGGAAAAACTGATCAAGGAGCCAAGGGATGTGATTCCCAACAAAATATGGCCTCTGGGAATAGTAGTAAGGGAGATAACTGAACAAAATCACTTTGATTCAATTGTTTGATCATATGACAACCCCAAGATCAACAGTAGATAACAGAATCATAGCTTGGAAGTATGATCCAAAGTGGGATTGTGCTGCAATAAAAAGAGCATCTAGGTGGTTCAATACTTTCCAAGGATGGAGACTCTCCTTACACTCCCAGATGCAGACCTCTCTAATCTACAAAACATCCCAATCACCAATTACCCAATCAATCCAAGAGGGAGAGACTTCTTAGGTATCATTGCAAGATTAAGAAACAAATTCAAGGGAGATGTGATGAAGGAAGCTAAAAGGGATGATGCAGATCATATTAGGAGAAAACAAAAACAAAAGAAGAGTCAATTCAGCTCCTCTTAAGTTGTGATGATGAATTTTTGAGGAGAATTGGATATGTAGACAAGAGTTCAGCATCAATAAAAATCATTAAGAAAATTAATATTCATATCCCATTACTGAATGGGGATATGTTGAAAGAACAAAAGAACTGGTGATTCAAAGAAATCATCCAAACAAGAAGCATCTTGTGTAAGACTGTTTGATCCAATGGAAATAAAGCTTCTTCATCCAAGCTACACATCTTACTTACATGATAAGCATTTCCCTAAATTGAATGATAAAGTTGCTCAAGGTGACATATGTTTATATGTGCACATCATTCAAGTGATAGACAAGCTTCATGCCAAAGCTACAAAAGAAGAAAACTTGAAGCTGGTCAACTCATGGGATCTAAAATTCCTTCTATCACTGATCTACAGATCTCTGAGCAAGATGAGTTGGAAGTAATGTCTAATAACAGTGTAGTTGCTACATTAACTACTGAAGAAGACATTCTTGGGCTTAATTATAAGACTTTGAAGAAATGAGCAAAATGAATATCAAGTATCCATATCAAGGTCAGAAGGATGCTGTTGCATGCTTCAACACAAGAATTTTGGCAAGAGTTCAAGAGTTGAGAGATTTGAACAAATTATTACAAGAGTCTAAACCTAAGGGGGAGTATTGTTAGCTCTAGATCCATTGTATAGGTTAGATGATTAGTCATCTCTTGTAATGAACCTTTATGAATCTCTTTCTTATGTAATGCAAGATATATATGTTAACCCAAATTATTATTTGTGTTGATTGTATATGTAATTGCAGGAAAATTGACCAAGTACAAGAACTATCTACGGATGAACAAGTTTATTCTTCCATAGATGTTCTGCGGAACATAAAAGAACCAAGTCAAGGAATATGCATCCATGGATCTCCTGTGGAAGCACAGTAACATCTACTAAAGAACAAGTCCAGAGATCGAGTTGCTGCTGCTGCTGCGGAAGAGCTTGCTCCTGAGGATGTTCAAGATCAAAGAACCAACTCCTACGAAATGCTAAGTCCTACGAAAGAACAAAATACTTGCATGAACAATCAAGTACAACACATGAAGTCAACAAGTCAAACTGACTGGAGTGATGTCATTTAGTCAACATCTATGTAAGACTGCCCTTCTTTCAGAATGAATTATGATGTCACGTCAAGAATTTTACTTTTGTAACTTTCTTACTACGATAAGAAAGTTACATTTACACATGTAAAAAATGAATCCCTCTGCCTATAATAGAAGGCATGGGTGCACTCATTTGATAGACAGAATATAGATCAATATCAATCAAATCAACAAAATAGCAAAATAGCAATAGCTAAAACACCAAGAACACCAAGAACACCTAGCAATTACCTGATCATCAAAAAAATCAAAATCAATTGTAACCGTTTGAGTATTAATGGAAATCAATTGAATCAAACTTGTTCATCGCATTACTTTATCTTGTTTTCCATTTATATAATCGGTTGTTCGTAATTTGTGTTACAATTACAATTTCTCAAACAATTAATTAACAACAAGTTATGATAATTCCGCGATCATTATTTGTACAATCAAACTAATAATTCCTGTTTCGATCCTTGGATTCATAGTATTCACACATCACTAGCATTCCACTTGCATACTACAAATCTAACGTTCCCCTACAAAGACTTCCACTGCATAAACCATCCATTTGGGATTAAGAAGGCTGACTTAGAATGGATCTAAGTGCCGCACATGAGCTGAACAGATCAGTGCGTGACAAGCACTAAGTCACTAACCCATGTTTGCATGTTTTTGTTTAGTCTGTATATATGTATGCATTGCAAGTAATGAAAGTAAGAGAGTTTGTGAGTATGTAATCTTGGGCTCGAAACCTACATTTGGTATTAGAGTGCAACGTTAGAAAAAGAGGGCCGGTTTAAGAGTCAGAAGAAAGAAGTTGAAGAAGCAAGGCAATAGCCTTGGCTGCTGTCTCTGGAAGCAAGTGGCAAGGGGAGAAAAAAAATCAGAAGCCTTGTCATTGTTGCTGGGACGTATGATGAAGCATGGGCTGACCAGAAGCCAACAACAAAAGAAACAAGCAGAAGCAAGCGTCGATTGGAATGGTGGAGAGCCTCCGTTGTTTTAGTTGATCGAAGAATTGAAGACTAGCAAGCAGGTCATTGAAAGAAAGTAGGGAGTATTAGAATTATAGAAACAGGGAGGTAAGTGTTATAGGAAGCAAGTAAGGCGGTGGAATTAAATACAAGGAAGCAAGCAACCACACACCTCCAATGGTACGCCTGTAATTTGTTTAAAGCAAACTAGCATCCTACTTGGTGAATTATAGAAATTGTTTGATGAATTTAATCCAAGAAGCAAACAAGTAGGCAAGCAGGTGATATATATAATGAAGGGTGAAAATTTGCAGCCAAGCTTGAATTAAAAAAAAGGAAAGAAAGCAAGAAGCAAGTAGCAAGAAACCGGACACGTATGGTACATATAGCAAGAGCAAGGTTCGAGCCATGTTTGGTTCGTCGAGCAAGAAAGTAAGCAAGTTAGCAAGAAAGATGATTTCAATTAAGCAAGCAAGAAAGATTCGAATTAAGCAAGAAAGGAGCAAGATTAGCAGGAATACCGGTACCGGGTATAGAAAGAAAGACCAAGAGAACCGAGAACCGAATCAAGATTAAGGGGGTGAATGTTGGGTTAATCTTGATCGGGTCAAGTGGGGTCAAGTTACAGGTCATGTGTCTAGTGTTTGAGTCATGTTTTATTTAAAGGATGCAGCAAGTTTTTATTTTGAATTTGTCTTAGTAGTTGAGTAGTGGGTAAGTGGGTCTATTTTATAGGAGCACTAAGTCACTAACCCATGAATGTAGTTTTTGTTTAGTCTATATATATGTAAGTATTGCAAGTAATGAAAGTAAGAGAGTTTGTGAGTGTGTAATCTTAGGCTTGAAACCTATAGCATGTTCTGTTTAATGTTTGAACATGTGAATTTCTCTGCATAATAAGTCTTGCTTTCCGACCAGAAAAGTTGTTGCATTATCATTCTCTAGACTCCAATTGATATAATTTATTAGAGAGATCTAAAACATCACCCTGAGTCCTTGGAAGTAGAGTTTATGCAATTATATATAATATTCTGTACCTTGATCAAAATCGATAGTGTTCATAGTTATCCTTAAGCAACATGATTATGGTTGTGAACAGGAAAAACGAATCCAGACACATAAGAGAACTCAACCCAATGGGAAAACCAAGCAAGTCTTCTTCTTTGATCCTGATGGTTAGTTTTATGCAAATCCCTTCTTCTCTATGCAATTTTACTTCTACATCTTCATTTTATTTGAGGACTACAATTTTGTATTGTTTTGTTTGAAAGTGTGACCTGAAGCACGCACTGCAAATTTTTTATAAACAGTTGCCGTGCTACATATTTTAATCAAGTCATATATTATTCGAAGTTTCTTGTTTTACCTGTTCTTAGTTCACTTGATATTACTACCTTACCTCAGTTTTCTTTCTAGTGCTCTCTTTCAAGCTTCAATGCTGATAAACTTGATTGTTGTGCAGGTAATGGATTGGAGGTTGCTAGCTGTGAGTAACCAGATCCAGGGTCTTTTTTATAAATACAAGATGATAAAATAATGTATCATAGTCATGGGTAATAAAATTTTATTATATTAGTTTTACTTTCACCTAAATTAATATGGACATATGCAATAACTTTTGATGTTATATATCTATATGCTTTTGTGGAGTTACTTCTAACCTGTATGCTTTTGTGGGTACATAAATGGAATATAAATCAACTGGATTGAGTTGAGGTTTATAAGTGCTAACAAGGAACAATCCCTGCTGATGAAACTCATTTGCTAGTAGAAATGGATTCTTGACCATCCATATAAAGGATGATGCATAGTTACTTAGATCAACTTATCAATCAACTTTTGATATTCACTAGTGTCAAATAATAAATCATCACCTGGTTTGTATATAGTTATTACAAATAATAGCATTTTATTCAATAGGTGTTACAACTTGCTTAGATCCTAACAACCCAAATTCTACCAATAAATCAAGAGAGTACTTGTGTTCGGATGTATAAAACCATCTTTATTTATGGAGCATCAATACCTAGGAAAAACTTTAAGCGGCCAATTCTTTGATTAAAAATTGAGTTTATAAATAATTTGATTTTCTCAATTTCTTAAATCAATCAACCTTGATATTCACTAGTGTCAAATAATAAATCATCACCTGGTTTTGTAATATCGTTATTACAAATAATAGCATTTTATTTAATAGGTGTTACAACTTGCTTAGATCCTAACAAACCAAATTCTACCGATAAACCAAGAGGCTTGCGTTCAGACGTACAAAAACCATCTTTATTTTATGGAACTTCAATACCTAGGAAAAACTTTAAGTGGCCTAATTCTTTGATTAAGAACTTTAAGTTTATTAATAATTTTATTTTCTAAATATCTTAAAGATCGCAACGTGTAACATATGTCATCAACATACACTAATAAAACTACAAAAGTACAAGCGCATTTCAATTATGTATAAAGCTACAAGCACATTTGGATCATGTAACACCCCAAGTTTAAAATATGAACTAGGCTTGTGTATATTACAAAAAAATGGTTAATGTGGAAATAAATATTCATATATTAAACACAAAATGTTTTATACTAGAAATGATGGAATTAGACAATAATAAGTGTATGCAAAAGCAGAAGGATTATTGAGTTGGATTGAACATCAAACAATTGAGTATTGTACAGCAACGATGGGTCGGCTAAAAGTTGTCGAGTTTAGTGCTCGTGTGTTGGTGTGTTGACGAGGATTGTACGGTCTTGTCAAAGTGTAACACACTAGTGTCAAGACTTTGTGGGCTGGTTTAATAGTTTTACAAAACCACAGGTGGAATCACCTGATTGGCCGAATATCTCTAAAAACTGGAGGGACAACTTTAGATCTCTTGTGCTCATTCTTGAACTCTTGATGCTTCCCTCCAATTATATATATATATATATATATATATATATATATATATATATATATATATATGTGTGTGTGTGTGTGTGTGTGTGTGTGTGTTTGTGTGTGTATATATATATATGTATATATACATATATATATATTTATATATATATATAGAGAGAGTTGAGAGATGAGGGATCAAATGAAAACAAGGTTATAAATAAAAACCAACATCAACCAATCATATTATTTTATATTTCTTTTTATTTAATTAAATTGAAAGGGTGTTTTAATAGTTTTAGCAATTTTTTAGGGGATCATGTATTTTTTTTTCATTTTAATCATATTATTGCCAATAGAAATCGAATAAATTTACAAAGACCAAGCTACATCTGGATAATGGGTAAGCGGGCAACAAGCTGCGCCGCTATCCCATTTTGAATCGCAAAACCTATTCTACTAAATACCCATCCTTGGTTTCTCGGGCTTTGCGAGTCAATGTGCACCACCTCTGTACCCTCGTCAAAAAACGAACCGCCTCGGGGGCTAGGGATACAAATGTGTCGAAGGCGAACGGAATGAACACGTGCTGATTCTCTATACATGTTGCCTCGTGCTTAGCAACTTTCTTAGATTCCGCCCTCAAAACCGCCTGTCATGGAACGAAACCACTGTCTCTCAGTCCCACCAATGGGGACACCCCAGTGAGGTCGACACACGCATGCTTACCTCCTACCCAGCCAAACACAAGAACGTCTGCAGGATGCAGGGTAGATCTCCCCTCTCGTGGATCAGTTAGAAAGTTAACAGGTGCTTCTTTCTTGGCTGAGATCTCGGCACGCCTAAGCACATCCCATAAGACATCTCTAACCCAGTCATGACGATACTTGAATCCCAGCAATTCCTTACAGTGGAGGGCATGCTCGCCAAATCTATCCATACATGCTTTTTTACAAACGGTGCATGATTCGTCTTGGGGGAAAAGAGGAATCATAAGCCGGTGTTTGTGGATGGCTCTATATTCAACTGCTGACATCCGTTGCCCATGACCTTCAATGGGCATAATAGTTAAAAAATCCTGGGCATGAGCCCCTGAGACAAGCAAAAACCACCTTTTACCGCGGTGTCATATCGAATCGCCCCTCAATATCTTGTACGTATTTACCATAAAGAGCACTCGCCAAGGTTTGTTGAGGTTTCTTGGGGGTGGTCTCCTTATCAGTAAAACCACCTAGATCAAGGTCCGGGAGAGTTGTTCCAATATTACCAAGCGCGAGGTAGTAGTTCGGATCTACCCCCACAACACCAGCGCTCCGCAAGATATGGTCCTGCAATTTCCACGACTGGACCCCGGAAGCCACAAAGGCGAATGCTGAGACATCCTCTGCTGAGAAAATATCTAAAACTCCATAAAGCATAGGGAATGAAGCCAACCTCCACTGGAGGTCCCCAAAATACGGTCCGCCACAAACAACAATATCTTCAAGCGCCCCCCGCATGCCCGCATCAAAGATGGACACAACCTCTGTGACATGCTCAGGTTGACAGGTCCTGAGCCCAAACACTAACTTAGCAACTCCCATGCACGAGCGCAACAAAAGGAGCTCACTTTTGGGGTCCCTCAGGTCCGGTAATTTCGCTAGGGAGTTTAAGCCCCCCTACGGGCCTACTAATTTCGCTAGGGAATAAACCCGACACTTCCTTCGAACCATTGCATGAGTGCCAAAAAATCTCTGTTTTCCAAATATTAAGCCTAAGCCCCAGAGATGCCCCTTCTGAGCGAATAATGCCCAATGCCCTAGCAACATCCTCAACCTTACCAATGATAGTGCCATCGTCCAAATACCAAGCATGGAAAGGCAAGGAACAGGCGCCTTGCACACGAAGGATGAGCGGATGGAGGACCAGCACAGAAAGAGGGGGCCAAGGGGGTCCCCTTGCTTCACCCCAGTATAAGCCCCAATATGAGAATCCCCCACATTTAACCTGGCGGGCTGGACATATAAAAACTGGACCCAAGGGAAGATGGATGGACATCTGGAGCTAACTTCCCTAAGAAGGGTCGTCCGGTCCACCTCATTAAAGGCATTAGAAAAATCAACAGTGAGCATAGCCAGGGACCCGTTAGAATGGAACGCGCTTAAGAACCTATTAACACTGTGCAAAACCGCTTCTGCCCCATTAGGGACCCCAACCCCAAATTGAAAATCCCCAAGATAAACCGCCACCTCTTTCCCTACTTTGAGCATAGAGACTTTCGACACCAATCTTCTCCAAATGCCCCCCACTGCGATGGGCCAAATCCCAATGTCAGGCTTTAATAGGGGGGTCAACGGTGCCAAAACAATGAACTCTACTAGAACTTTAGGACAAAGGCCCCCAAGCCATAAGTTGATAACATCAGTGATGGCCTTTAGGAGCTCGGAGGCGGTTGGAGACCCCTGGCCATAGAAAGCCTCTAAAACGTGTTGGGCCCGCAGACCTTCCCTCCCACAAGATGTACCTTTCGGGAAGGTTTTAATACATTCCAGCACACATCAACGTCTACCTGCAAGGCTGGTTCTGATGGCACGGCAGAGGGCATGGTCGGGGGGTCCACAACAGGGTGTTTATCTATCAAGGCTCTCAAAGTATCCCCCCCAGCAGGCGCAACCCCAGATGAACATAGGACTTTGACTGCCGCTGTGTAATGTCCATCCGCTACCTTCCGGAGGCACTGTTTAATATTGCCCCCTCCCTTTTCCTTAGCTTTATCCCCCACCCTCCCAGGTTCCCACATCACTGGGAGTTCAAGGAGGGGTAGGACCAACTCCTCTAAACCATCCCCATCTTTCCAAATAGCCAAAGCCTGCATAATGCAATTACATTGAAGTGATTTCCTATTACCCGACCTTCATTCCTGCCTAGTAGCTGGCTGGACAACACGTAACGTGCAGCGAGGCAACAAAAAAAGTTTAACCCAAGCCTCAATAGACCTCAGGGCATCCACCACTTTACGGAGCCCCCCTGACAAAGCCTGGGCAAAAGCCATGCGAAACGCGAGCGGGATACTCTTGACAGTAGTAATAGGAAGAGCGAGGATTCGCTCAAGTAGAGCGAAATCTACCACGATGCTCTCAGACGAATCACTCCCAACTTTCACTTAGTTGTTTATTTTATATTTTTAAAGGTTGACTAAATCCATGATTTTGCTTTATAACAAATTTTAAATGAATTATTTATATCTACTCGGATTTTATTTCCAAGCAATCGACATCTTGGTATCAATCATTGACATCTGTTGGACTCAACAAGTGCATTAATAGGATAATGCTTGCCATAATAAAACATAATATGTTCTAACATTCAAACAACCATTAACTAACACATTAGCATCAGTAAAATTCATAACATACACTAATTATTGTTTAAATTTCTTTTTCAGGTTTGTAGATAAAAGAAATTTTGACAAGTGTCTATAGCGGATGAACAACTCACACAACGGATGACCAAAGTCAACAACTGATGAACAGTCCACAGCGAATGTTCAATCCACACTGGATTAACAATGCATAGCGGACAACTAACAAGACAAACATACAACATGTGTTCACAACGGACAACATCCAAGACACAGCAGACATCTTATTCAACATCCATAGCGGACGACTTAGCATCCACAGCGGACAGTCTATCATCCACAGCGGACGACTTAGACTTAGGATTTATATGTAATTTTCGTTTACATAAGGGTATTTTTGTAATTGTAAATAGCTATCTGTATAGGCTATAAATAGCATAATACCCTAATCCTTTGTAAGTTTTTGAACAATCAATACAATCAAGCAGTTTATTATCATTCAAGTATTCAATCACTAGCAATCACACACACTCACACACACTGATATCATAGCATTAATCATGGGTTTCCGCACCATGATTATTGTTTGTTGAATACAGTATAACAATCTGTTGTTATATTTATTGAGAGATTTGAAAAGATCCTTAGGGGAATCAACCTGATTATGTTGTTATTGTTCTTAAAGTTCATAATCAGCCCATTTTGTTTGATTTCAACAGGTGGTATCAGAGCCTTGGCTCAAATCATACATTAAATTTTGATCCTCTCATTCAACAACATGATATCCGTGGTTTATTAGCTTCATAACATACATTTCATGCTGAAAATCATCACATCAACTTTCTTCTACTTCAAACATTCAACAAATGTTCAAAACATGATTGAATAATCTGTTTTTGTACATTTTGTAGAAGATTTTTTGTGTTTAAAGCTCTACACATTATTCATACACGATTTTTGAATGTGTTCATCACAAAACTCTCTAAAACCTCATCGGTTTTTAAGGGTTTTCGGATAAACAGTACACGAGTATTGTTCTATCCAGTTTTCATCTAACAAACCCTCATTTGAATACTTTGAATCCATTCATTGTATTTAAATATCATATTTGAGTTGTTCTACACTAAAATTAGGCAATTAATCTTCTTCAAACAACAAACCGATTGTTGTGTTGTTGAAATTGTTACAGCCGCCAACAAACCCTAGGATAAACCCTTGTTTTTGTTCATTCAAACCTTCATAATCTATAGTTATTGTGTTGGTTCATCGTTCAAAATCAAAGAAGAAAAACAGTCTTCTTTTGAATTTTCTAAAAAAGTCACTTTTTGATCCACAAAATTTAACTTCTTTAAACAAAATATTTGTTTTTAGGGTTTTGACTTGTTGACCGAATTCATTAAAAGGGTTTTTGTAACACCCCAAAATTTATTAAAAAGAAGAGAAAGGAAAAGTATAAAGAAAGAAATGATAAATAACTCATGTTGAAGGACCAAAGTTGTGCAAGATGCAAACTTAAATATAATTATGTTTAAAAAAGGGCATGGCCGCCCATGCCCCCACTACCCACCATTGTTCTTGGTTGAAAAAGGAAGAAAGAAGAAGAGCTCCTGGTTTTAGAGAGAGAGAAGAAGAAGAATCTGCAAAAGGTGAGTTTTCTTGGGTAATTGTTCGGTTTCAACCAAATTTTTAGCTTCTAGACCGAGATTTAAGTGTTTAGTGCCTGTTTTCATAGGTTTTAGGAGCTGAATTTGCAGGTGGAAGTGTGTTGCTTGAAGGTTGCTTCAGGTGAGTTCTTGAACCCCTCTTTTACTGGTTTTTAAGTGTTTGGGGGCTATTACGCATATCGAGCAAAATATTTTTAAGTACCCTTGGGTTTTCAACATGTTGTTCGACCGTTGTTCTGTGGTTGTATGTTTTTAAGGCTGTTTTGAGGTTATGTTTAATGTTTAGCATGTTTTAGTGTTGGTAGCATGTTAGATCTGTGTTAGGATGTGCTAGACCGATGTTTGGGGAAAGTTTGTAGAATTTGTTAAATTTCAGATTATTGGTCATGCACCCAAAATGTTCCCATGCGCCCAGAAGAATACCCATGCTCCTAAGTGTAGGCCATGCGCCCAAACAGTTGTCCATGAGCCCAGAATGTTCCCATGCACCCAGAAGAATGCCCATGCATCTAAGTGTAGGCCATGCGCCCAAACAGTGGCCCATGCGCCCAGAGTTGCCCATGCACCTAAGTTTGGCCATGCGCCACAGCAGTGCCCATGAGCCCAGAATTTGCTCATGTGCCTAAGTGTTAATTCGCCTAAGCAGGGAAGATGCGCCTGCATAGTGGTAATGCCCTTAAGCAGGGCTGATGCACCTGCATAGTGGTGATGCGCCTAGGCTGTTTTCCTTAGAAATTTTATGCTTATGCGCCTGAGATGTCCAACTGCTCTCCACTTTGGAATAGGGATTTCTGAGGATTTTCAAGAGGTAGATGGTTGAGATAGGTTCTGTTGTGATGTGATGGCTTGTGCTTGACGTGCTATGCATGATGGTGTGCGATGGGTTATCTTTCCATGTTTAACGGTTTTCAAAATGTATGTATTATGTTATGTAATACGTTATGTATGATGTTATGACTTTACGTGGTATGATGTATGAATGTACGTAAAGTATTATGTAACGAAAGTGAAAGATAACGAATGATAAGAATGGAAGTAACATACGATGAGATCCTTGTCGTGTACCCTGGTACTTTGTCAGTCTTCGGACATAAGTCGGGGGTTTGTTTACAGGCCCCGGCATAGTATCAGTCTTTGGACATGAGTCAGGGGTATTGCATGAGGCAGGATTCGGATGATAGTAAGTATGTCTTGTTTGATGATAAACGATGACGAAGATAATTAATTATTATCAATGTGTACGTATGATGTGTGATCGCGACTGAAAGTAAAAAGGTTGTTTTAACGAAAGTAAAGTATTTTTATTTCTAAAACTAGAACTCACTCAGCGTCGCTGACTTTATGTATGCATAATAGTTGGTAGGTATTTTGTTGATGCTGAAGAGTTGCAGGCATGGATGCATAAGCTACTGGGGATGTTTGAGGCTGGCATCCACATTTTTAATATGATGTTGTATTTTGAAATGTAAACGAATGATGTAACGTAATGATATGTTTTAAATTATTAATGAAAGTTTTAAATTCCGCTGCAAAAGTAATGTATGTTTTAAATACTTTATGTGACGACGGTCCAGCTGTAAGTGTCCCGGGAATGCAGCCTTACAAGTTGGTATCAGAGCCAAAGTTTAAGAGAATTGGGTAAATATTTTCAAAACCTATACTTAAACTGAGAATGGGACAAAAAGAAAGGGAGGCCAATCCTAGTAGCTACGTGCCTGCAGGTAAAGGTTTTACGTAAACATTTTATGTAAGTTAATAAAAAAGGGGAATTATGTGCGCGTGTTATGTGGTTTATGTGCTTTTGGGTAGATTTAGATACTGATGTAGTCAGGATAGGAAATGCTTAGGGGATGAAGAGTAAAGTAAGTGGCTAATCACAACTGGCCACTGTAATTAGGGACTTACTATACTTGACATCAACTGAGCTATTACCTTGAATGACCGTGTTGGTGTTTGAATCTTGTAGTGTTTAGATGGCTGGCGGTAGATCTTCGGAGGCTTCGCGAGGTGGAGGTATGGGTGGACGTGGTGTTAGACCGCATCTCATGAGGAGTAGGGTTAAGACTGCTGAGATGGCTCCTAAAGAGCTAGAGCTCCGTCACCAGGACGGTGAGGACGAGAGTGCTAATCTGAGAGCCTCAATGAAGGAGACGGTGGTTGAGGAGGTTCATCAGGTCATGCAGATGATTCTGCTGACTATAGTGACCGAGGTTATACGTGCTATGAGGGAGAATGAAAAGAAAGAAGAGGAGGGGAGGAGGACCATTATGAGAGGTTCTGGTGAAGGGGAGCAACCAGAGACTGGGATGGTTGTTTCCGGTGATGATGATGAGGAGGAAGCAGTGCAAGAAACCGCCAAGGGGTGTAGCTATGGGGCATTCCAGAGACGTAAGCCCCTTACGTTTGATGGGAATGGGAGTGCGGCTGCTGCTCATCATTGGGTAAGGGAGATGGAGGCGGTACTGGACATTAGCGAGTGTCGTGAGGATCAGATGGTGAAGTTCGCTGCCCACTCATTTGTGGATTTAGCCTTTTGCTGGTGGGACAACATTATTCAAGCCGAGGGTACTAGGGCAATCGGGAGGATGAGGTGGAAGGAACTGAAGAGGTTGGTAATTGAGGAATTTTGCCCTCATAGGGAGCTTGACAAAGTTGAGAGAAAGTTCCTGCAGTTGGAGGCGGGAATGATGACACACCAATAGTATACAACGAAGTTCAATGAGATGGCAAGGCTGTTGCCAGATCAGGTGACGCCTGTGTCACAAAAGATCAAGAGGTACATTCAAGGTTTGCCGGCAGATATCCGCAGACATCTGATCGCTGGCTGACTAGGTACGTTTAATTCGGTGGTCGACCTAGCGGGGAGGCTGTATGAAGAGCGAGAGGCAGTGGAAATAGTGGATGAAGAGAAGGAGCGGGGCTATGTTAGGAATGGGAATGGAAGGCAGGGTAATGATGGTGGATTTGTGGCTGGAGGTAAGACGTTGAGGGTCGATGATCGGAGGATGGTAACAGGGTGGGAAGAAACTTGTAAGAAGTGTGGTAGAGGCCACGAGGGGGGTAGTGCAAGTGGGGACTGAACATCTGCTTCTGGTGTGGGAAAGAGGACCACAGGGCAAGGGAATGCCACATGGCTAAATGTTACGACTGTGGCGAGACTGGACACATGAGCAGAGACTGCAAGAAGTCAAGGGCAGGAAGCTTCGGTGTAAGGAAGGGGAGCAGAGGATGAAGGTCAGCATTCGCTATGACCGGGAGGAGGCTAGAGTGGACTCCGACGTGACGTCAGGTACATTTCTAGTAAATCAAATTTGTGCATCTGTGCTTTGATTGTTGTGCTAGTAGTAGTTCATTCCTGCTGCCTTCTGTGATAAGTTGCACGTTAGGAGTAGGAAGGTCGGTGAGCCCTTCGATGTAGAATTTCTATTGGCAAGTCCACTAGGTTGCCTGATGCTCTAGAGGATTATATAATAGAATTGGAAGAGCACGTGTTTCCTGCTAGGCTGTTCAGGGCGAACGTAGGTAGATTGATACGTGCCTTGCGTAGAATTGGCTAGTAGCCTATGAGGCAAACACCGAGTGTTGCAAGAAGGTTGTTTGATCAACCGCCCCTGACAAGAGTTCGGTGCCGACCTACGGCGATGGAGTAATGACGAATGCCTCGTATGGGAAAGGGGATCATCTAATTCCGAAAGCAAGGAAAGCAATTACCGAGGTATATAGGGCCATTCTAAATTGTTGCTCAGGTGGGAGAAGTGGCCTATCGACTAGAGCTACCTGATGAGTTGGGAATTCATCCGACGTTCCATGTGTCTAGTCTAAGGAAGAGCTCAATCGATGAGGATATGATTGCGCCACTAGAGGATATCGGGATGGACGAACGACTCAACTACGTGGAACAACCGGTGGCCATTACTGATAGAAAGGAGAGACGTGCTAAGGAGAAGGGTGGTTTCATTTGTGCGAGTACAGGGGAGCCCAGAAGGGGTCTAAGCCTACATATGAGATCAAGGAAGAGATGAGACAACATTACCCGCAACTATTCGAGAAGCGACAGGTTTCAGGGACGAAACCTATATAAGGGGGGTGGACTTGTAACACCCCGAAATTTATTAAAAAATAAGAGAAAGGAAAAGTATAAAGAAAGAAAAGATAAATAACTCAAGTTGAAGGATCAAAGTTATGCAAGATGCAAACTTAAATATAATTATGTTTAAAAAGAAGGGCATGGCCGCCCATGCCCCCACTACCCACCATTATTCTCGGTTGAAAAAGGAAGAAAGAAGAAGAGCTCCCAGTTTTAGAGAGAGAGAAGAAGAAGAATCTGCAAAAGGTGAGTTTTCTTGGGTAATTGTTTGGTTTCAACCTAATTTTCAGCTTCTAGATCGAGATTTTGAGTGTTTAGTGCCTGTTTTTGTGGGTTTTAGGAGCTGAATTTGCAGGTGGAAGTGTGTTGCTCGAAGTCTTTTTACTGGTTTTTAAGTGTTTGGGGCTATTATGCATACCGAGCAAAATATTTTTAAGTACCCATGGGTTTTTAGCATGTTGTTCGACCATTGTTCTGTGGTTGTATGTTTTTAAGGCTGTTTTGAGGTTATGTTTGATGTTTAGCATGTTTTAGTGTTGGTAGCATGTTAGATCCGTGTTAGGATGTGCTAGACTGATGTTTGGGGGTAGTTTGTAGAAATTGTTATATTTCAGATTGTTGGTCATGCGCCCAGAATGTTCCCATGCGCCCAGAATGTTATGTGCCCAGAAGAATTCCCATGCGCCTAAGTGTAGGCCATGCGCCCAAAATGTTCCCATGTGCCCAGAAGAATGCCCATGCGCCTAAGTGTAGGCCATGCGCCCAGAGTTGGCCATGCGCCCCAGCAGTGCCCATGCGCCTAGAATTTGCTCATGTGCCTAAGTGTTAATGCGCCTAAGCAGGGCTGATGTGCCTGCATAGTGGTAATGCGCCTAAGCAGGGCTGATGCGCCTGCATAGTGGTGATGCGCCTAGGCTGTTTTCCTTAGATTTTTTAGGCTCATGCGCCTGAGATGTCCAACTACTCTCCACTTTGGACTTAGGGATTTCTGAGGATTTTCTAGAGGTAGATGGTTGAGATAGGTTCTGTTGTGATGTGATGGCTTGTGCTTGACGTGCTATGCATGATGATGTGATGATTATAAGGTGTGAGATGGGTTATCTTTCCATGTTTAACGGTTTTCAAAATGTATGTATTATGTTATGTAATACGTTATGTATGATGTTATGACTTTACGTGGCATGATGTATGAATGTACGTAAAGTATTATGTAACAAAAGTGAAAGATAACGAATGATGAGAATGGAAGTAATGTATGATGAGATCCTTATCGCGTACCCCGGTACTGTGTCAGTCTTCAAACATGAGTTGGGGGTGTGTTTACAGGCCCCGGCACAGTATTAGTCTTCAGACATGAGTTGGGGGTATTGCATGAGACAGGATGGCATGTGAAAGAGATGAGGTCTTGTTACTCGCCCCGGTACTGTTTCAGTCTTCGGACATGAGTCGGGGGTTTGTTTACAGACCCGACACAGTATCAGTCTTCAGACATGAGTCCTGGGTGTTGTATACTAGATGGGATCCTTTCGCGTACCCCGGTACTGTGTCAGTCTTCGGACATGATTCGGGGGTTTGTTTACACGCCCCGACACAGTATCAATCTTCGAACATGAGTCGGGGGTATTGCATGAGGCAGGATTCGGATGATAGTAAGTATGTATTGTTTGATGATAAATGATGACGAAGATAATTAATTATTATCAATGTGTACGTATGATGTGTGATCGCGATTGAAAGTAAAAAGGTTGTTTTAACAAAAGTAAAGTATTTTTATTTATAAAACTAGAACTCACTCAGCATTGCTAACTTTTTGTATGCATAATAGTTGGCAGGTATTTTGTTGATGCTGAGGAGTTGCAGGCATGGATGCATAAACTACTGGGGACGTTTGAGGCTGGCATCCACATTTTTAATATGATGTTGTATTTCGAAATGTAAACGAATGATGTAAAGTAATGATATGTTTTAAATTATTAATGAAAGTTTTCAATTCCGCTGCAAAAGTAATGTATGTTTTAAATACTTTATGCGATGACGGTCCAGCTGTAAGTGTCCCGGGAACGGGGCCTTACAGTTTTGACTGATTTGCCATCATTAACAGAATATTCCCTTATTCTACCTAGACATTACCGTGACGTAACATTGGACATTAATTAATTAATTACATATTAATTAATTTCCTTATTCGGTAATCAATTAAAAGTGACTTAATTAACAAACAAATCCTAGTGACTTTAGGATAAAAACAAATTTATCACCGAGCTAAATAATCAAAACAAATTTGACTTAAACCGTTAAGTTAAAATTTAACAAACATGGTCTGATGAAATTTTAGGATAAAACAGTGGTCTCAAACCACCAAGACTCAAGAACAAAGCAGATTTTAATAAAATGAAAATCATGTTTAGAAATTGGATTATTTTCCAAGAACCAGATCTATGGACATCCATAACCGAGGGACCGTACATACCATTGACTCTTGGGCCTGACTGTAACATACAGAAGCTAGTAAGCTTGAAAAGTGTAGCTGGTGATGATCTCAAGAAGGTCAAAACAGACATGAAAGCATACAATATATTGGCAATGACTTTGCCATTTGAAATTTTTACACGAGTTGAAAATTTCAAAACTGCTCATGAACTCTGGAAGGTACTTCACACCATGTGTGAAGGATGTGAGGAGATACAAGAAATCAAAAAGGAGAAATTAAGGACCTAATATGAAACCTTTCATCATGTTTAGGGAGAATCCATTCCACAACAGCTTTACAGATTCATTCAATTAGTCAATTGGATGATAGTCTATGGTCTTAAGTATGAATCTGTGGAGATCAACAAAAAGATGTTGCATACATTGCCAGAGAGCTGGACTCAGTCAGTCTCTTTAATGAAAGCAACACTAGATCTTGAAGCATCATCTCTAGATTCTCTAGTGGCTAAAGTTGAAGCACTAGAACTAGATGAAAGATCTAGAAACAACAATACAATCAGACATGTGGAATCATACAAGTTCAAGAAACTTCAACAAACAGACAGTGCATTCTTGACTTGCACTGGTGAATATGAAGCTGAAGAATTTATGGATTCAAGTGAAACCTTATTCTTCTCTACTCCTGAATTATCCAACAACAAACAAAAGTCTAAGAAGACTGGTGTGCATGCTTCACATGAAGCTACACCCCAAAGCAAAAACATCCTCACACTCCCAACTCTAGCAAACAACAACAATCAAAGATTCAAAACATACATAAGTTTGAGAAACTCATGGATACTCTCACAATCATTCTACAAAGTGAAGAGCAGAAGGCAGCCTATGCAGCCTTCTCCATAAGTTTTGAAGCATACTTGGGAGCAAATCTCATACCATCACAAATCATCCAACAGACTTGGATGAATTGCCACTAGACATGGTTAAAGAAATGGATCTTTAGTGGTCTATGGCAATGATTGCCTATAGATCAAAAAGTTTTCTTCAAAGAAACATAGGGTTAAGCATGGACAAGAAAACCAAAATTGGTTTTGACAAGACAAAGGTGAGATGCTATAACTATCAACCGTATGGACATTTTTCAAGAGAATGCCAACAACCAAGAGTTGAAAGAAACAACAACCAAACATAAGCATCAAGCAGCTACCATCCAAGCAGACAAATCCTACCTCCAATCAGTATTCCTGCTGCACCAACTCCATCTCAAATCACATAGTATAGCCCAAATCAACACTCAAAATCATCTGCCATGATTATAAAACAAGATGGTGAGTGTGATTGGAGCATGTACGAGGCTGAGATCCAATATCCTGATCATGCCCTGATGGCAAATATAGAAGATAAGATCTCTGAAATCCCGAAAGAGGTGAGGGAAAACCTTTGTACACAAGCATGCATTGACGAAGTCAATCAATACAGAGAACATGCAGACAAACTTTCCAAAAAAGTAATTGAAACAAACATTTTAAATGAAAGTCTAAAATCATAACAAAATCAATATGGTGCAAAAATTCTTTTATTACAAAAAGATTTAGACAAATTAATGTCTAAAAATTAACACTTGCAGCTTAAGTTGAGCAACTCTCTGAATCATTGACTCTGTCAAAAACACTATAGGCTGAAACTGAAGTGAAACTTCAGAAGTTTCAGGTGAGCAACAAGAAGTTTGAAGAACTTCTTACTCAGTAAAGGGGATTTAAAGACCCTTCAAGTTTAGGATATAATAAGGTCAACCCACCTTATAATGACAATTATATTCCTCTACCTGACTCCATGACAAACAAACAGGGTGAGTCTTTTGACCCACATGACCGGACTGATGATTCAAAACAATCATCATCATCATCATCAAAATCATTCTTAATATCAAAAACACCTTAGATAAAACTTGTTAAAAGCCAAGCACCTCCACAAATCAAATCAACAGATTTTTATCAAGGAGAAAATAATGAGTTTGATGAACAAACCACTGATGAAGATGATGTTGATCTATTTTATGATGAGTCAGATCAACCAATTACTACAACTACAAAAGTTTCAAGTGTGGTTGATACACCAATCAAACAAACAAAGCAGACAAAAGGTTTTGACATCTGCTCAGGTGGAAGAAAAGCTGGATCTTCCACTGCCTCTCCTAATCAAACAAACAAAGGGAAAGACAAAGCTTTCATTCAGCAAAAACAAACAACTATAACTTTTGACATACCTTTAAAATAAAATTTAAAATCAAAAGTTATAAACAAACAAGGCAATGCAAATCTACCATATTATGAATGATGTGATCAATACACTCACACCACTGAAAAATGCAAATATGGTAAATATTGCAAAAACTGTAACATGAACAATCACAGTACTGAATCATGCCATTTTCACAATTATTGTTCAATTTGTGAAAGAAACAACCGCAACATTGCTAACTGTTTTTCAATAAAAAAACAAGAAGCAAAGCAAATAGCCACAAGTTGAGAAATCAACTAAAAAATAGACAGCAGTTCATAATAACAACAAAGGAGGAGCACCACGACAAACTCCTCATCAAAAAGTTGTTTTAAATAATGATAAAACTTTTTATGAAAACTTTAAACAATCAAAGAAGAAGAGCTCAAAGTACTTCTCCTGACAGAGCTAAAAACAATCAGAGGAAATCTAGTATCACTAGAATTTCTAAACCATCAGACAATGCCACTTTAGAAGAAATATGCGTTATGGGAAAAGACGGAAAACCCAAGACCATCTTGGCATGGGTTGCACCATCTAATTGATTTCTTTGCTTTTACAGGGACATCAAAGAAGGCCTGACAATATCTGGTATGTTGACAGTGGATGTTCCCGACACATGATTGGCAATTGTTCCCTCTTTCAGGATTTTAAAAGAAAACATGAAGGAAATGTAGCCTTTGGAGGAGATAAAATAGGTGGAAATATAACTAGTGAAGGAACAGTATCAAATGGGTTGATCAGCTTTGAAAATGTCAACTACTGCTCAAATCTCTAGTTCAATCTTCTAAGCGTATCACAAATATGTGATAAAGGATATGCCACCTTATTTGACTCCAACAACTGTTACATCCTCAAGACGGGTTTTCAAATACCTGAAGATTGTATCCTTTTAAAAACACCCCGTCATAACAACACATACATTGTTGATATGAACACTGTTTCAACATCAATCCCTGAAACTTGTTTACTATCAAAAGCATCAGAAGATGTTTCCCAATTATGGCACAGACGTTTGGGACACTCAAATTATAATGGAATGAGTCAACTTGTGACTTAGTAATAGGTTTACCACAAAAACAATTCTTCTGTACATACCACTACACTACATGTCTGAAAGGAAAACAATTCAGAGTGTCTCATAAGTCAAAATTGGTAAACTCAAACAACACACCACTCAAATCGCTTCACATAGACCTTTTTGGCCCAACAAACATCCTTACCATAAGAAAGAAGCAATACTGTCTTGTTATAGTAGATGATTACTCAAGATTCACATGGGTTTTCTTTCTACTACACAAGTCAGAAACATTAGAAATCATCAAATCCTTTATCTCTAAAATTAAGAATCAATTGGATCTTAAAGTTAAATCTTAAGAAGTGATAATGGTACTGAATTTAAAAATAACTCTATTTCTTCTTTTTGTGCAGAGAAAGGAATTAGTCATCAATTCAGTGTAGCAAGAACTCCTCAGAAAAATGGAGTTGTTGAAAGGAGGAACAGAACTCTAATAGAAGCTGCTAGATCAATGCTAGCTGAGTCTCTATTACCCATATCCTTTTGGGCTGAAGCAATCAACATAGCTTGCTACATTCAAAACAGAACATTAATAATCAAAGAACATTCCAAAACACCGTATGAATTAATGTTTAAAAGAAAACATTTCATTGGATTTCTTAAAGCTTTTGGATGAATAGTTTTAATATTAAACACCAAAGAACAATTATCTAAGTTTGCTCCAAAAGCAGATGATGGATTTTTTGTTGGATACTCCGGGAGCTCAAAAGCTTACCGAGTATACAATCCAAGATTGAACATAGTGGAAGAAACAACATATGTTGTTTTTAATGAACACTCTTTCACTAAGAAAGTCATTGGATCAGACTGGTTGTTTGATATTGACTTATTAACAAAATCATTTGACACATCTTACTTTGATGTTTCAGGTACCAAGGATAACGATGAGTATCCAATGGTTCCACCAACAACCATAGATGTTCTATTAACTGCTGAACCTCCAAGGAGAACAAACATCACTCTTTCCAGTACCATAGTTTTAACTCCTCCAGAACAAAAAATACATCAAAAGGAACATCTTCAGACACACCATCTTCATCAACTACTATGGCCACCCAACCATAACCAAATAACAGACAAAGTCACATCAACCAACCACAGTTGAAGAAGATGATGATTATCATTCATTACTTGATACACATCATGAAGATGAAAACTTAGATTTATTTCATGATTCACCACAAACATTCAATGAAATGGAGTATCGAGTCTTATGAGCTTCGTCCATAATCCTCCCACGTAAATCCCCGTAATGAGGGATCCACATCCGTCCGAATCGGGTTCTAAAACCAAGAGTGTTTTCACCCAATTCCACAACCATACCTCTCATCCTTTCAGAGTTAAGACGATCTTCTTTCAATGCCACATCTTGAAACTCCTTGACCTGCTTCATCATATCAGAGGTCATAATCAACTGATAAGCCTTCACCCGAATCGGCTCGGGTCTCTCCTTTCGGCTAAGGGCATCCACCACTACGTTGTCCTTGCCCGGATGGTAATGAATCTCGCAATCATAATCCTTTATGAGCTCCAACCATCGCCTCTGCCTCATTTTCAGGTCCTTTTGCTTGAAGAAGTACTTCAAGCTCTTGTGGTCCGTGAAGATTGTGCACTTCGTTCTGTATAGGTAGTGCCTCCAATCTTTCGTGCAAAGACCACATATGCTAACTCCAAGTCATGAGTAGGGTAACTAACCTCATGAACCTTCAATTATCGGGATGCGTAGGCTATAACCTTTCCTCGCTGCATCAACACGCAACCCAACCCTGAGTAAGAAGCGTCCGAATAGACCACTAAGTCCTTGCTTCCTTCGGGTAATGATAAAACTAGAGCTTGAGTCAACCTTGCCTTTAACTCCTCAAAAGCACTCTCTTGAATCTCCTATAATAACCCGCCAAACCCAAGAAACTACGGATCTCGGATGGCGTCTTTGGAGACTTCCATTGCATCACCGCTTCCACCTTTGCCGGGTCTACCATAATCCCCTCAGGATTCACTACATGACCCAAGAACTGAACTTCGCGCAACCAGAACATGCACTTGGAGAACTTGGCATACAACTTCTCTTTTCTCAACGTCTCTAACACTTCCCGAATGTGACCGGCATGCTCCGCCTCACTCTTCGAATAAATCAAGATATCATGGATAAACACAATCACTGATTTATCCAACATCGGCCGACACACTCGATCATCAGGTCCATAAAAGCAGCTGGCGCGTTGGTCAAACCAAAAGACATAACAAGAAACTCATAGTGTCCATAACGCGTGCGAAAAGCTGTTTTAGGAATATCTTGCTCCTTCACCTTCAACTGATGATAACCAGATCAAAGGTCTATCCTCGAGAACCAACTGGCACCTTGGAGCTGATCAAACAAATCATCAATCCTCGGTAGCGGGTACCTATTCTTTACCGTCAACTTATTCAACTCACGGTAGTCAATACACATCCGCATACTACAGTCCTTCTTCTTCACAAATAAGACCGAAACACCCCAAGGAGAGATACTCGGTCTAATGAACCCCTTATCAAGCAACTCCTACAGTTGCTCCATCAATTCCTTCATCTCGGTTGGAGCCAACCGATACGGTGCCTTAGCAACAGGTTGAGCACCGGGTATCAAGTCAATCTGGAACTCAATCTCACGGTTCGGTGGCACACCTGGTAAATCTTTAGGAAACACATCTGGGAACTCACACACAACCGGTACATCCAACGGTTGTGGTGTTGGCGTATCTACGTCCTTAACATAGGCCAAGTAGGCACTACATCCACGCCTCATGCACTTTCCCACCACCGCCATCGAAATCACCTTCGGGATAGTCGTAACTCGAGCACCGTAGATAGTCACCAAACTCCCGTCGGGTGCTGTCAGTCAATCATCTTCTTACGACATATGATATTCGCTTCGTAGTCCGCCAACCAATCCATTCCTAGGACTACGTCAAATCCGCCTAAGGTCATCACAAACAGTATAGCAGGAAACTTATGACCTTCTAGTTCTATATCACAACCTTCTATCAGATCAACAATCCTGGTAGACTTACCTATGGCAGTTTCTACATCAAAGGGCTCATCAATACTTCTACTACTAACAGGCAACTTAGCACAGAAAGCAGCAGAAATAAAACTCTTACTAGCACTGAATCAAATAACACAGAAGCAAGAGTTTGATTTACTAGAAACTTACCTGACACGACATCGGGGTCCGTCCTAGCCTCCTCCTGAGTCATCGTAAATGCCTTGGCACTCGCCCTCTGCCCTCGGTCTCGGTCTTCTGCCCTGCCCCGGAACTCTCAGCCCTTGGCTTCTTGCATTCTCGACTCATGTGGCCCTTTCCACCACAGCTAAAACACCTTGCCACCTTGCACTCTCTTGCCATGTGGCCAGGCTTTCCACACTTGAAGCACACGTTCAATCCCCACCTACATTCCCTGGTGTGCTCCTTCCCGCACTTTCCACACCTCTTCGACTCCGCACTGGATGTGACCACACGCCTGTCATCCACCCGTGCATTCTTGTTGTTTGTCGGGGCACCACCCCGACCAAACCTCTTCCCATTCCAGTTTCGGTCACCACCGCCTTTCTAACTCACCTCAGCCACCACCACTTCCCTCTCGTCGTACAGCCTTCCCGCCAGATCCACCACCGACCTAAATGTACTTGGCCGAGCAGCGATCATATGCCTGCGAATATCTGCCGGCAAGCCCTGAATATACCTCTTGATCTTTCGCGACAGAGGTGTCACCTAATCCGGCACCAGTCGTGCCATCTCGTTAAACTTGGTGGAGTATTGCTGATGCATCATGGTTCCCGCCTCCAGCTGTAGGAACTCCTTCTCAACCTTGTCGAGCTCTCTATGAGGACAGAACTCCTCGATCACCATCTTCTTCAACTCTGGCCACCTCATTCTTCCAATTGCCCTACTACCCTCAGCTTGGACGATATTGTCCCACCAGCACAGACCCGAGTCCATAAATGAATGAGTGGCAAACTTCACCTTCTGATCCACCCGGCACTCGCTGATATCAAGTACAGCTTCCATCTCTCTCACCCACCGGTGAGCAGCAGCAGCAGTGCCATTTCCATCAAAAGTCGGGGGCTTTCATCTTTGAAATGCCCCATAGTTACAGTCTCGTGCTGCCTTCGGCACAGGCTCTTCTTCTTCTTCCTCATCAGTTGAGACAACCGTCTCAGTCCCCAGTTGCTCCCTTACTCCCGAGGACCTATTCCTCTCTTTCCTTTCTCCTTCTCGCACAGCTTTAATCACTTCAGTCACCACAGACGGTAAGATCGTCTGCATGACCTGGTGAACCTCTTCCACCACCGCCTCCTTCACTGAGGCCCTTAAGTTAGCACTCTCATCACCGCCCTCCGAATGAGGGGTCTCGGGCTCTTCATAAGACACCTCTTCAGCCCTAGGCCTTCCTCTCGTGACCCGTGGTCCAGCACGACGTCCACCACGACCTCCACCTCTAGAAGCCTTTGAAGATCTACCACCGGACATCCTCTAACACGCTATAAGATTCAAACACTAACACGATCATTCAAGGTAATAGCTCAGTTTATGTCAAGTATAGTAAGTCCCTAATTACAGTGGCTAGTTGTGATTAGCCACTTACTTTACTCTTCATACCTCAAGCATTTCCTATCCTGACTACATCAGTATCTAAATCTACTAAGAAGCACATAAATCACATAACATACGCATATAATACAAGTTATCATCAAGAAAATACCTGATGGCACGTAGCTACTCGGACTGACATCCCTCCCTTGTCCCATTCTCAATTTAAGTTTAGGTTTCTTTTGAAAATTTTAACCCGTTTCACTTAAACTTTGGCTCTGATACCAACTTGTAAGGCCCCATTCCCGGAACACTTACAGCTGGTCAATCATTGCACACAAAGCATAAAACATACATTAACCTTACTAAAATATTGCAGCGGAATTCTTTTAAACAAACCATTTCATTATAATTGCTTTTGCAAAATAATACATTGCAGTTAACTGATACAAAATATCGCTCGTTGCCTTACATCACAAAAACATTATAATTTAAACAACGGATGCCATCCGAAAAATGCCAAGTAGCTGCCCTGTGCCATCCTCAGCAACATTACCTGCCAACTGGAAACACATAAAAGTCAGCATTGCTGAGTGAGTTCTAGTTTTATAAATAAAATACTTTTCTTCCGTTTAAAACCATTCTTACTTTACTTTCATACGCGATCATACAACATACGTACACGTAGATAATAATTTATTATTATCTTCATCGTCATTCGTTGACTTCCGTTCATTCATCATCGTACGTCATCTTTATCATTCGTTATCTTCCTTACCGTACTATACGTACATTCATTAACTTCCGATGATAGGTACTGTACCCCGAACATTATGCACGAAGCTGACCCTTGGGCCTGGGGCAAGTACACTCATCATTATCATTCATCTTTCATTCCGGACCAGTGCCATGTGCTATACCCCGAACATTGTGCACGAAGCTGGTTACTGGGCCTGAAGTCTATCATAGACCTCGAACATTGTGCACGAAGCTGACTCTAGTACCTAGAGCAAGCAGCAAGGGTCCCATACATATGGTCAATCACAAAGATTAGACCCCAGTGTGCATCCTTCCAGGGTAGCTAACCCGCACACAGTTGAGCTAACACCCTTCATTGGGTGTGAACCTCCATACATTGCTTGCAAGACTTTCATTACTTCATTCATTAATGCATGCATTCATTCACTCCTTACGTTTCCTTTTTCATTATCTTTCGCTTTATGTTACATAATACTTTCCAGTTACTTTCATAATCATACCACGTAAAGCCACAGAAAATAAACATACATAATAAGGAACATAACATAAACATAACCATACCATACATAGCATCATCACATCATATATGATATCATAAAGTCAACATACATTACCCCCGGGAACATCCCAAGTCAAAGCCTACACTTTACATTTTCCCCAAAATTTCAAAAAATATTCTAAGGCATAGGCGCATGAGCACTATGCAGGCTCATGACCTTTCAGGCGCATGGGAACACTTAGGCGCATGGGGAACTTTCAGGCACATGGGCACTATTAGGGCGCATGAGTTTTGGGCGCATGGAAACTTAGCCAAATTCATCCTGTTCTAGGCGCATGGATACTATTCGGGCACATGGGTTTTGGGCGCATAGGGGACACTTAGGCAAATTCAGCCCGTTCTAGGCGCATGGATACTATTCGGGCGCATGGGTCAAATTCAGGCGCATGGGCAACCAAACATACTAATAACATCATAATCAGTCCCAAATCATCATTCATCATGTTCTAAGCTTAGTTCTAGCATTCTAAGCATCATAATATGAACATGGCACCAACATAACATTATAAATCACCCAAATCATAACCCACCCACATTCACACATACACATTCATACGGGTACAAAACCCATTTTCATAAAATCATACATACATGCATTTCCAGCCCCAAAATCAGTTAAAACATGTAAAAAGGGGTTCTACAAACTCACCTTAGCAGCCTTCGAGTATGACTTCCTTCAAACCCGTTTTCACTATGAGTTCAACCACCTAGAAACCCACCAAAAACACACACCCAAACACAACATACACACATAAGCATATAACTGAGGCATAGGCTGGCCAAGAACAACTTAAAACCAAGAATTCTTACCTTGAATTCGGATTCGTCTTCTTCTTTCTTCAAAAACCCGAGAGCTCTGCTCTTTCTCTCTCTAAAATCCGAATGAAAAGAAAGTATGCAGAGAGGTGTGGGCGGCCATCACCATTTGCACCCACTTTTTTTTATTCTTTTTGTCCTTTTGACATATTCAGCCCCTCAACTTGGGTTAAATTGTGTTTTCTTCTTTTATACACATTTATTCTTTCTTTCTCGTCTTTAAAATTTTCCGGGTTACAAATGAACCCTCACACCAGATAATCAAACAACAACAAATATCCTTGCTCATCCATCAACACCCAACCAAAGAATTACCAATGTTGATTCAGCCATCCCTATTGATCAGATTGCAACAACCAGAGTTCAAAAGATCATCCTTTAGAAAACATCATAGGTGACCTCAATTCTAGATTGACACAAAGTCAATCTGACACAGCAAACATTTGCTTGTATTCCTGCTTCCTATCTCTAACTATACCCAAAAACATCACAGAAGCACTCAAAGACAACAGTTGGATAGAAGCAATGCACGAGGAATTACAGCAATTCAAAAAGCAAGAGGTATGGAAGTTGGTTGATCTACCAGAAGGTCAATATGCCATTAGCACTAGATGGCTCTTTAGAAACAAAGAAGATGACAGAGGGATTGTCATCAGAAACAAAGCAAGGCTAATTGCCCAATGATATACTTAAGAGGAAGGCACTGATTATGATGATGTGTTTGCTCCAGTAGCTAGACTAGAAGCCATCTGAGTACTTCTTGCATATGCCTCATCCAAAAACTTCACTGTCTTCCAAATGGATGTCAAGTGTGCATTACTCTATGGAAAGATAGATGAAGAGGTATATGTTGCTCAACCACCAGGGTTTGAAGACCTATAATTCCCTCACAGAGTCTACAAGTTAGACGAAGCTCTGTACCCTCTTCATCAAGCACCTAGGAGGTGGTATGAAACTTTATCTAAGTTTCTACTATAGAATGGGTATACCCTAGGGAAAATAGATTAGACATTGTTCTTAAAACGAAATGAAAAAGTCTTGTTAGTGGTTCAAGTCTATATGGATGACATAATTTTGGCTCTACTAACATCCAACTTTGCAACAAGTTTTAAAACTCTTATGCAATCAAAATTCCAAATAAGCTCAATGGGAGAACTTACATTCTTCCTTGGTCTTCAAGTTCAATAATCTGCTAAAGGAATTTTTATCAACCAAAGCTAGTATGTGAATAAGATATTAAAGAAACACAACATGTCTGATTGCACATCCAGCAAAACACCGTTTGCAACTGGATTAAAGTTTGGACCCGATCCAAAAGGAACATCAGTTGAGCAGAAGCTCTACAGATCAATGATAGGTTCTCTGATGTATCTAACAGCAAGTAGACCAGACATCATGTATGCGGTTTGCATGTGTGCCAGATACCAAGCAGATCCAAAAGAATCACACATAAATGATGTAAAGAGAATCTTTAGATACTTAAAGGCAAACCAGCACTTGGCCTATGGTATCCAAAAGATGGGGATTTCTTTTTATATGCATACATAGACAGTGATTATGGTGGATGCAATAACAATAGAAAATCAACTACCGGAGGTTGTCAGTTTCTTGGATCAAGATTGATCTCCTGGCAATGCAAGAAATAAACAAATGTCTCTGTGTCAATAGCTGAAGCAGAATATATAGTTGCTTCTGCATGTTGTTCTCAAGTGCTTTGGATTCAAAACCAAATGCTTGATTATGGCTTTAATTTTCTTAAAACACCCATACACATTGATAATTCTGCTTCCATGTTTATCACTGACAATCCAGTCTAACATTCAAAAACAAAACATATAGATATCAGATATCACTTTCTGAGAGATTGCTCAAAAAAAAGGTCTGATAAAGTTGATCAAAGTACATACAGATAATCAATTGGCTAACCTGTTTACTAAACCATTGATTCAACAAGATTTGAATTTTTGGTTCAGTCGCTTGCTATGATCAACTATGAATCAAACAAGTAATGTTTTCAAAACATTAATTTCACACAAGCTTGATTTTGTCAAAGTCCATGTTTTAACATCAAACAAGCATATTTCCAAATCAAGATACAAACAAACATTCATGTTTTCTAATAACCAAACACTTGAATCATACATACTATTCATGAGAAAGATATGTAGACACTAGATTATTTCTTGATTTGAGTCATTTTTCACTAATAAAGGTTGACAGTACTTTGTTTGATATGCGGATAGGCTCAGCATGGGACACTTAACATCACATACAATAATGAAGAACTAAAGTCTCATGATTGTGTGGTCATCAACACACATCTTGGTTTATGGTGAGTATTGGTCTATCCAATATAGGTGCTTGTAAAGTAACTACAATACACCAAGTAAAATAGTTTATAAATTGCAATCTTAAAGGTGTCTCCTCTGTTATGATTTTCATAGACCTGGAGTACACCAAGTCATTCTTTGTTATGCTGAGCACAAACTTGAATGACCTAACTCATAATCCAAAAAGATTCCAATGAGGAACACATCCATCTTGGATGAACAATGAATAAAGTCTTCTAGACTACATTCCTTATGAATGAATTAAAAAGAATCTCAAAGTGGATCACCTTCCAAAGTGAAGTGAAAAAGAATCTAATGTGGATCAAACAACAAGGACCAAATTTAGCATTTATACTCCTAAGTAGCTAGGTCATAAGTATTGAAAGTACTTTCTAGCATATCTTGAGAAGGATGATTTAACAAGGACTGATCTTTACATACAATCAGTTATGGGGTACATGCAAACTCATATCAATCAACTCAAAACATTATAATCACTCACTGTTTTAATCAATCATTTATACCATGCATGAGTTTAAGTGGATCATAATATCTGCAATCAACATTGTATTAGTCTATGTATATTCTCAAAAACATTCAAACTACTCAATGAGCATTTAAGCCTAGTATGATCTTATGTTATGTGCAAATGATTCAAGTCCAAACATGAACATCACTCATTTATTAGTTAGATAAAGTGTTATCTTTCTAAAAGTTTATCATACAAACAATCAGATTGGACTTCGATAATTTCCATTCAAACAAATTCAAATTTTTGTCATTTTATAAAAAGATTTTATAAATATGCAAAAATTTGGGGGGAGAAAATGAACATGGAAATATCAAAGGCAGCTGAATATGTGCATAATCATACAATTTTTAAAATTTGAAATATTAAATTTTGAGTTTTAAATAAAGGCATGTCAAACCAGCACACAAACACGCAGTTTGACACATAAACATATGCACAATATTACATAATTTGCTTGTGAGTAATATTTTAACATCCATATATTGATTATGTTAAAATTATAAAATTTTAACAAACATTCAAATTTTGTTTCAAAAATCAGAATCATTTTTCAAACAAACAAAAAATTTTTGAAAAATTCATCAACATTTGCTTCGGAAGAAAAACAAACAAAATTTGCTTCGGAAGAAAAACAAACAAATATTTGCTTCGGAAGAAAAACAAACAAAATTTGCTTCGGAAGAAAAACAAACAATATTTGCTTCGGAAGAAAAACAAACAAAAAATGCTTCGGAAGAAAAACAAACAAAATTTGCTTTGGAAGAAAATTAATCAGGATTTTTCAAAAATTTTTGAAAATTTGACACAACTATTGTCACAGCGGACACACAAACACACATCCGCTGTAGCTACAGTAACCCATTAACATGCAAAATACACCAAGTGTTATAGCGGATGATGTTTCTAAAACATCCGCTGTGAATACAGTAACATTCCACATCATATGAACAAATGCTCATCCGCAGTGCATAACAAAACAAACGAACAAGGTTCCATAGCGCATGAATCATTATTCATCAGCTTTGAAAACAGTGGTCAACCACAGCGTATGACTTTTTAGTCATCAGTTGTAAATTTCAAATTTATTCAAGGGTGCACATTTCATGACCAATTACCATATGCTGTGAAAACAGTACAACAATCAAAGGGATCAAGTTTGAAATTGTACAGCGGACGCACTGTTCACACGGCGCATGTGTATTTCACAATGCATGACTTCAAATTAAATTGTAAGTTAAATTGTTCATATAGCGTACAGATATACTGTACCCATAGCGGACAATCATTTTGTCCATTGTATATATATTCCAACACTTGTGATTTTTCATTCATCACGAGTGAGAGAGAAAATTAAATTTCTAAAACGTTACAAACAATGCCATAAACCCTTAAAACCCCTGATTATCCAAAACCTAAATTCTATTTTATTTCTCTTCTAATTCACAATCACATAGGTATAACAAACATCGTTCAATCATCAAACAATTATTAAAACATCTTGTTCATTGATTCTGATTCGAACATTGTTCGACCTAAGTCGAAATTGAACTGAAATCAAAAACATGAATCTTCTGATGTTTTAAACGAAATCCAACACTGAATATATGTTAGATGACCTCAGTCAAATGTATTAGGACTGTTGTTTTGATGTAATTTGATTAAGTGTTCATCGGGTTCATGAACAGTCATGATGTTCTTGCCAAAATCATACAAAAACTAATGTTTGATCTTTGAAAATGTTTAAAATGAATTGAAATATGTTATAACTTGGTAAACATGTTCAAAAGTCAGTAACAAACATGTAAAATTAGTTAATTTAGCATGACATTGAACACACAAACATAAATTTATATTCATTTAATGTGCATTAAATGGTCATTTTGACTATAAAAGGTCAAACTGAAATTCATGAACAAGTTGTTATTAGTTATAATTATTGTATAATATGACACCAACAACTCTTTGTGATAAAATAAACACAATGCACAACAATTTGGATCAAAACAAATTAAATCAAACAAGATTTTCATGATCAAAAATTGACCAAACAGTTGACTTTTGATAAGTCAAACTGACTGATTTGTTAAAGTCATTCAAACATACAATTTAAACAAGTCACAAGTGTCAAACATACATAAGGCTTCATTTCATAAACAAACACATCAACTTAGTGGACATTTGATCAAGATTTCATCATTTCAAACATCATACATCATTATCACACAGTTACCAAGATGTTTCCCTTCTTCATTGCAGATATGGCAAATCTAGTATTTATAAGAGATCATAATCTCTGTGCCTTTCTCAACCCAAATTCACCTAAGGCTAAGAACTACAGAGATGTCATTCAAGCCATAAGACAAACCAGCCTGGTTCATGTTATGACAGCAAGACCAGATATCTATGAGGATCATCTAGAGCAAATGAATGACCAGCAAGTAGTAGTCTCTATAGTTCATGATCATCAGATTACTATCTTAGAAGAGTAATCAGGAGAGTACTACTGTTTGGTGAAGAAGATGCCCGAGGACCAATAGAATTTGATGAGAATTATGTGTTGCATGTATTTAGACAAATTGGTTATACAGGAACCATTGAGAGAAAAACAAATCAAGAAATCATACATGTGTGATCAATTTAGATTCCTAATGCACACTCACCAAAAGACTATGACAAACAGAAAGACAGGATGGGATTCTACTTCTTTAAGAAGTTCCTTTGCTGTTACAAGCATCATAGCAAGGAGACCTTTCAACTTTTTCAGCCCAAATCCTCAATGAATAATCTACAACTTGATTGAAGTGAGAAACAAGTTTCAAATGTATCCCATATTCCTTTAGATGTTCATTGATGATCTTTTACCAAACATACCAAGAGAGGGTGCTATCTTCCAACCTGTTCACTTTAATGAACATGTGTTTAATAGAATCAAGTTAAGCTTGTATCGTGAAGCTGAAGTGCCTGTTCCTGCTCACATGATTGATCATAAACTCCCTATACCAGACATTTTCATGAGGATTCCAGGACAAGGTGAACATCATATGATGTTCCAAAATGTTATTCATCAACAACCAATTATCCAACCAGCCCCAATCATACAAGAAGAGCAAGCTGCTCCTGAGCTTGAACTAATCATACATCTTCAAGACCCAATTGCACTAGAACCAGAACCATTCATCCAATAAGAACAAAAGCATGTAGAAGAACAAGAACAATTTTAGTTTGAGCATCACATGCCATCACCACCATAAAGCCCAACCTTTTCTGATCAACAAACATTATCCTCACTGTTGAGAGACAATGATGCTTCATTAGAAGAACAAGCAATTGAACAAGAAGAAGTTGGCACATCATCACAACAGGAGCATGATCTAGAACAGCAAAGCACTGCTAAACCTGTTGAAGGTGAAGAACATGGTAGTGAAATACCAATAGAGGAAGAAATTGAGTACTCTAAAGAGTTTTTATTCACTGAGTACAACAAACTGATTGAGAAATCAATAAACAGAGCTAAAAGGCTAAAAGAAAAGCTCAAAAGCAAAGATGAAGAAATAGAAAAGCTCACAGCAGATCAAACAGCTCAGAAGTTGATTGTTCAATTCCTAGAACAACAAATCAATCAAAAGAAGAGGTGAAGACAAAGGATCAAGACCTCAACAGTACAAGATTAGATGTTGCATATCTGACTGAGCAGATAGATGCAAAGGATTCTAAGATTGATGAGCTTAAAAAGATAATCTCTGCTCAATCTGAAGAAATAAATAGACTAAACAGAGAGCTTGAACTCAAAGACACTAAACTGAATGAGGAAGAACATTCAGAAGGTCAAGAATATGATCTGAGTGATGACTTTGAAGAAAAAATTACGACTCAAGCAGAAGAAATAAGTTCTCAGGAACAACATACAGAATTGGCACTCATTATCCTGAAGAGTCATACTTTATGGATCAACTGTTTGGTGAGGCAAACCCTTTTGAGAACATACACTATTCACCAATACTCAGACATCATTTTCATACACCAGTCACTCAATCAACACAAACAAACATTATTCCAATAAACCCACTCTCTGAGAAGCAAAAAGAACTAGTCAAGCAATTTGCTGAATCCTTCAAAGAACAACCCAAACCAACCAAAGATCAAGCCTCATCATCATCACAACCTTCTACGAAAACTATGAAAGAAAGAGGAAAAGGTTGTACCTAGCCTCTTTAAAGAAGGGAAAACAACAGGTTCAAGAACAAGAAGAACCTGAATCACCTCCTTTGAAGCTGTTGAAAGTCAAAGCTGAACCAATGGATGATGAACCAAACAGATAGCATCTGAGGCTACAACACTAGAAGAAGGTGAAATTGATCAAACTTTTGATCAACAACCTATAATCATCTTGAGTGATTCTGATGAAGAAGATAAAGATAGAGATGAAGATGTCATCCAAAACATACAAGAACTCTTCCCTGATGATCCTGAAACCTTAATGGGAATTGACTTAGTAACAAGAGGATTTCCATATGATACATTCATGCAGCTTAACCCATCTGAGGTTAAATACTCACTCAAAGACTTTCAAGAAGTCATGAAGAATGAAAAAGAGCAAATGTACAGAAGGTATAAGGAAATCAAGGATCAACAAGAGCTGCAAAAGAATTTACCAAAGGATCCTCAAATAGAGAAGATGACCTACTCCCAGGTTAAAAGCTGGTTGAGTCACACAAGGGTGCCATATAGGTCATATGCAGGCAGATCTCTATCTCAAATGAAAGAAATGGCTAGAGAGATCTACAAGAACATGCTTGCAAATGCATTGAAACCATAAATCTTTAAACCTCATCCTGCATCTTCTCTATCCACTTACCATCAAGCTCCACCCGTGCTTCATCCAATTGAGGAACCAAGGTAGTTTATGCCTCACAGGCTATGGCCTGAAGGAAATGAGGTAAGAGAAATGATCAATGAGAAAACAAATTTTGTCAAGCTTTATGACAGAATAACTCTCACAGCTGATGCAAATGAAAGAAAAATTATAGCATGGAAGTATGATGAAACTTGGGATGCAGTTTTAGTCAAAAGAGTATCTGGACTTGTCCAATACTTATCATACATATCCAACTTGGATCATTAACATAGAAGACAGACTTGACCTGATGAAGTTGAGAATGGTCAATCACATAAACAATCCAAGAGGAGCTGACTTCTTTCACATACTAAGATCATACATGAACAAAATCATTATCAAATGAAACAAAAGGCTGATAAAGAAGATAAACTTCACATTGCTAAGCTAAGAAAAGAACAACAAGAAGCTAGCAAGATGAAACAAACAATTGAAGAACCTCCCTCTGATATTAACACATAATTATTGGAAAGGGTTGGTTGTCCAATGAGGCTATCTGATTTGAAAAGTGCTGTCAACTTCTTTGTTGAGCATATTGTTAACTGTAGAAATGCTTTGAGGATCACACCTTTATCAGATCAAGTAAAAGAAGCTGAAAAAGATCAAGCTGTTGAAAAGGATGTAGAAGAATCCTTGAAGGCCAGAGCAGAAGTGCAAAAGAATGTTCAAGAAGCTGGTCCTTCACATTCCTAAAGGTTCACTAACATACGAATAGACAAAAAAAGCAAACATACAAATTTAACCTTTCTAACAAATCAAACATCCAACCATACATAACAGACAATAAACACCTCAAAACATCAATCATACATATAACTCATACATAATTATCACACATAACAAACAATCAGACAAATAATAAGTCACACTAGTAAACATACAAATCAAACAATCCTAGCAATCAAATTACACAAGTGTAATCAGTGAATCATACAAGTGAATCATACAAGTAAACATTCAATCATACATAAATCCAGACAATCATTCAAGTAATAAGACAAATAGACAATCATTCAAGTAATCAGTCAAACGGACAATCATTCATGTAATCATACAAACATACATGTAATCATATAAACATACATGTTATCATACAATCATGCATGTAATCATGCAATCAAATAGTATAAGTCTAACACACAACCATTACAATCATTCATATCAAACATAAACACACACACATTGTTACTAACAAACAAAACATTAACAAGCAAACATTAAAGAGACGACAACATCATCCTTAGGGGGAGTATTGTTGGACTCAACAAGTGCATTAATAGGATAATGCTTAAAAGGATAATGCTTGCCATAATCAAACATAAAGTGTTCTAACATTCAAACAATCATTACTTACACATTAGCATCATTAACATTCATAACATGCACTAATTATTGTTTAAATTTCTTTTTTAGGTTTGTAGATAAAAGAAATTTTGACAAGTATCTACAGCGGATGAACAACTCACACATCGGATGAACAATCCACAGCGGACAACTAACAAGACAAACATACAAGAAGTGTTCACAGCAGACAGCATCTGAGACACAGCGGGCAGCTTATTCAACATCCATAGCGGATGACTTAGCATCCACAGGGGACAGTCTATCATCCACAGCAGACGACTTAGATTTAGGATTTTTATGTTATTTTTGTTACATAAGGGTATTTTTGTAATTGTAAATAGCTATCTGTTTAGGCTGTAAATAGCATAATACCCTAATCCTTTGTAAGCTTTGAACAATCAATACAATCAAGCAGTTTATTATCATTCAAGCATTCAAGCATTCAATCACCTAGCAATCACACACACTCATACACACACTGATATCATAGCATTAATCATGGGTTTTTGCACAATGATTATTGTTTGTTGAATACAATATAACAATCTGTTGTTATATTTACTAAGAGATATAAAAAGATCCATTGGGGGAATCAACCTGATTATGTTCTTATTGTTCTTAAAGTTCATGATCAGCCCATTTTGTTTGTCAACATCGTTCTTGTTTCATCGACATCTTTCTTGTACATTCATCGTCGCTATTGTTAACAGTGATTGAACATCCCCCATCAACAATTATAACATGGATTTGAAGGTTTGTTACATCTATTGACTGTATATTGCAATACATTATCATTTTTGTATTTTGGTATTTATTTGATCATTCATTTATTATGATTTAGAAGTGATGAATTCAGGAGTTATGGACCCATCGGTCGGTGTAGATGAATCAAACAAAACAAACATTAATGTTGTTGATAGTACTGATATTAATGGTAGTGCTTTTTCAATAGAGAATTCATCAACTATTTATCCCTTAGTTATTATATAACCAATATCAAGAGATAAACCAAGATCATGGTGATTGTGAAGATCAGGATACAGGAATATGTTTTTTTCTTACATGTTTACATATACAGATCAATCTGTAATAAAGCTATCAGGATTAGTTTTCTTTTCTTAAACGTATTGATGTCTTTTGTATTTGAATTGTTGTTGTATGTATGTCTTATTCAGTTTGATTGATTATGTATATGTATATGTATGATTCTTGTTTTATTAATATAGAGTTCGTAGGCTTATGAGCGTACGTATACGTATCAGTTGTGTGGTGTATATATAGATCATTTGTTTGTTGTTTGTTATATAATTGTAATTTTATAAATGTTACTAGCACATTTATATGTATATTTTTAACTATCTTGTTTCGCTTAATGAAGTAGACAATGGCCATGATCTTATTAGCAACGAGTACAATCAAGTTGCAATTGAAAATGATACCTTATTTTTAACTAGTGTTGAAAATGAAAGTATTCGATTAATTTCACTTTAAATTATTATTCTTTTTTTGGTTATTGCCAATATTTTATTTATGTGGTTTTATGCCATTGCAGATCGTTATACGTAGCACTCTCTACCAACCCAAAGAATCTAGGTATTATACTCCTAAAGTATCAGTAGAGCATAAGCCTGTGGTTGGAACAAGGTATTAAAATTGGATCATGCTGTAAGGATGTATGAGGCCTACGCTGAGAAGGCCAACTATAGTACCTGATTAGGTTTATTGAAAAAAAAGAAAGGTGTGGCTACTCATAGATACATATTGTATAACAAGGCTGGCATGCCTATGGGCAAAGTGACTAACACATTAGATGTTACCTCAAAGTTTCATGTTCATCGAAGAAACTTTAAAGTTTGTGATTGTTTTGCCTGTTTAAACTTATAAGCTATTAAAGGAATTGAAGTTTTTGAAGTACATGGTTTATATGACGTACACAATCATGGTTTGGTGAATTTGAATAATTTAGATTTGACAAGGAAGACGCGTAAGCTTGATTTTGTTGATAAGAAGTACATTGCTAAATGTTGTTTGACAAATATTGAACCTTCCAAAGCAAATAGATTGCAAGTTGCATTGAAGGGAAGCCATCATATGGTTAGAGGAACTAAGACTGATTATTAAAACTTTAGTAGGAATATCACCAATTTCATTAGTCATAGTGATGGCCAATACCCTTTAGATAGGATAAACACCGGGTGTTATTCCAAAACAAATTCACGTTCAATTTTCTAGTGGTGGGGGATGAGATTAGGAGCTTGTTTCGGGTAGACGTGTCGAAGGTCAACTATCTTGCGTTTGGTGATGTGTTAGCGTTTGACGCAACATACCAGACTAACAAGTATGTAATTTAATTACAATATTTTACTTGTTCTCACAATTAATAATTGTATTATCTATGTACGTATAATATGACTTTTGTTCCATTTATCGGTGTCGATCATCATAAAAAGTGTGTCACTTTTGGTGTGGCCTTGTTGTAAGATGAGTCGATCGAATCATGCACGTGGTTCTCAAGTGTTTTATGGAAGCTCATAATAACAAGCAGCCAATGTTAGTGCTAACGGATCAAGACGCTGCAATGAAACAGGCTATTCATAATGTGTTGGACAAATCAATTCACAGACTTTGTATGTGTCATATCATGAATAAGCTCCCATCTAAGGTGTTTTTTACTTTAATACATTAAAGCTATTTCAAAAAATAAATAAAAAATATACATACATACATATATGTCTGAAAAAAATATAGATGAACTTCATATACGTAAGATACTTTAAATGAAATTTATACCCTTATTTGTTTGAAGTGTCATCCAATTTTTATTCATCATAATCAGGTTTCTGGACATTTATTGAACACCACAAATCTTCGTGCATCCATTCATAATCTTGTTTAGAATGTATACCTAAAACCCTCCGCATTTGAGATACGATGGAAGTTTTTATTGGAGAAGGAGGGTTTACAAGATCACAAATGACTATTTGATACGTTTTCCAACACAGATAAGTGGGTTTGTTGTGTGATGACAGTGCTATAGATGGCCAAAGATACAACCAACGTGTCCTTGAATTCAACACCACCACCACAATTCCTAATTTTCTCACAAGCCTAGTAATAGAACGTCATGCTTTAGAGATATACACAGGCAACATAATTTTAGATGTCACACCCTGGGCCCAAGGAGGGAAGGACATCACAAACTACAATATATATGGCAGCAGAAAATAACCATCACAAGAGGGCTCAAGGAGAGAAATCACATGACATTACATTAATTAACTTATCCGGGCTGTAAAATTCTAGCCCATAACATAAGGCAAAAACCCAAAATAAAATATTTAAAAAGTTTAACAGACAGTGTAATCAAATTGTCCAAAGTGCTTCAAAACAAGTAATGCCATGGGTAGTCATGATACTAGGTCATCCATACATACTTCTCCAACATAACCAAGCTTGTTGTTGGTCGCTTAATCCAAATCCTCCTAGCTTTAATATCTTGTGTTCTCTTTTTTATTTTTATTATTTTGAGTTTGTCCATTTTCCTAAAAGAAAGTTATAACATAGTCTTCTTATATCCTTGCCCAGGCATGTAACACAATGCACATACAGAAGCTACATTTAAAATCAAATGTTTTAGAAAGCTAAAAACATATACAAATTACACATAACTTAATGAAAATACATATTACTAAAATCAATAATTTACATAATCATGATTTGAATAATGATTCTTATATGTAACCCAAAAAATTCATACAAATATGTAATTTTCACACCCTCAATTTCCACAAATGAGGTTTTACCATTAGGCGCGTGACATGCCAGGATCTCAGCCGCTAGTTACACCAAACGATGCAATAATTACAAAACGTAATTGTGAATTATTACTAGAAAATCCCAAAAACATAATTAATAATGGATTCATAAAAACATTTGTGGAAGCGTAATAACTTATAACCCAAATGGCGCAAACACGCGCAATCCAAATAATTGTAATTTGCAAAACGTTGTTTGATCATTTAAACCAATCAGTGATTCCTAGCCATGCACACCTTTTGAACCTAAAAGAAATATGCTAAAGTGTCAACACAGGGTTGGTGAGTTCACAGGTTTTGATAAATAGTAACATAATAGAAAGCAAATCGAGTAAACAAAGTAATATCAATAGATAGCTAGTCTACATAACAAGTTACATAGTGTATGAAGTTCGCAACCGAAGCTGACAAAGTAAATGTATGCCTCGGTTGTGGCTACCAGACCACAAATGAAATTAGGTCAATTAAACACCCATTGACATGCAGTCGTGATAGCGCGACTAGCCTGGGTGGGGTTTGTCAAACCAGTAGATCTACTCAGAATTACCTCCCTAAAGTACATAATTTAATGGTTTGAAAGTGAGGACTTAAAGTGGTACAACACTAGTAATCATGCGATAATTACAGTAATAATGATCAATTGAAATAATGTTTAAAAGAACATGTTTCTTTTCCCCAAAAGTGAGGCCGTAAACTCACCTTAATTAGCACAGCCAATAAGTTATGTAGAGCGCAAGCAATTAAATTTCCGGAATATCTGGATATCATTTAATGTCTATTTATGTTAATTATTAATATTTAAACTGTATGGTTTCACGAACGGGGCTTGATGTATTGCAAAATACATCGGTTATGCATGTATAGTTTGTACAGTTTTCAATAGTTTTAATGGCGTTTTCCATAGAATAGGTAATCTCTTGATCCAATTGTGTTTTGCAGGTCTTGTGAGCTTGTTACGGTCACAAAGTGAAGAAAATGAGTTAGCATGCGAGAAAGTCAAGTCTTGGAACGAGTTGGAGAGTTCGATAACTAAAACCAGTCAGGTTAAGAATCCTCTCGCCACCCGCGAGTGGATTATTGAAATCCTCTCTCCACCAGCGAGAGGCTGTTAGGGTGGCTGAGGTTGTTCTCGGTCGCTGGGCGCGACTTGGTTGATGTATTCCTATCGCCACCCGCGAGAGGGTGTTATCTTTAGATAAAACTCTTGTTTCGGCAGAAAGAAAAAGGGGAAGAAAAGAAGGAACCCTAAGTTACGAACAAGAGTGAGGTTAGGCGATTTGGAGGCACCGATTCAGAGGTTTCGAGCATTCAGAGCTTGTGGATTGAGGATTGAAGTCTTGGAAACATTTCGGTTCACATTAGTGACGTTCGGGTGTCTTTACTTTTGCTTCCTTCTTGTTCACTATGCTTAGTTTGGTTGAATATATTTTGTTTTCAATGAACTTCATGACGTTGAGAGGCTAATTCTATTATACTACCTAGATTGGATGATGGATTGGATAAAGTTTTGATTTTTATTGGATTTATGGATTCTATGGATTATTTATGAATTGTAGTTGTTTGTTCTTTTGATTAGATGTGTATGCATGTTTGATAGTGTCTGCATATTGTTTATTGCTTCACTTGATTCTTGGTGACGGTCTTTATCACAAATAGAGTCTTGTTAGATTTCAGATTTTGGTGAGTGTTCCTATCATAAAATAAATCTGTCATCTTTAAGGTTATAGTGCACATTTAACCTTAGAAGTAATATTCGGTAATCATATAAAATCAAGCGTTCTACTAATCGTCAACAACTATGAGGTGCGAGATTATTGTTAGGTCTAAGTCATTAAACCGTAGGGTGGGAGCTTTGGAAAGCATATCCTTTTGGCTATTGTCTAACAAGTCTAATCGGGAGTCCAAATTCACTTTAGATTTAGATCCCTGTGAGGGAGTGAATCGTGTAAGGTACTTTCATAAATCTGCTAGGCATCTTGTGAGAGAGTCTAATAATCGGTAATCTGAACAATCTTTAGGGTGTCACAGTGTGCTCTTGAGAAGGGTTAGGAGTTATGTAAACATCCCGAGAGGTGAGAATTTAAAGATCCCACTTCCATTGTTGACAACTTCCAAAATAAAATCATTGCTGAAGCAATCAGGATTCCAGTCTAGGTAGTGTTATCTCACCATTTGAATAAAGTACAGTCTATTGTGTTCTATAGTTAACTCAGTTAATTCATTTTTTTTTGAAATCAATTGCTCCTTAGGAATAGTTAGAAAACCCCTCATCAATAAGCATTTGGTTACGTCCGTGTCAAGTTAAGTCTAGATAGAGTCTTTTTTTTGCAATTCATTGAGTCTCATGGGTTCGATATCCGACTTACTTTAGCTATAATAGAGTCGATCGGTACACTTACCGGTTAGTAGTTTAGTGTGTCTTAATGAGTCTAGAGTATTACGAGAGTCTAGAATTTAGGTTAATTCAATAAATTTTATTAAACTACTTTTTAGAGCATCAAGTTTTTGGCGCCATTAGCGGGGAATTCTTGGTAATTGCATTGAATTCTTTGTTTGGTCTTGTTTGACATCATACGTGCAAATTTTCTCTTGTTTGAGTCGTAGGAGTCTAAATACTTAGTTTTATAGTATGCCTTCTTCTTATTTTATTTATTTTTGTTTTTATTTTTTTATTTTTTAATTTTTTTTTCAGTGGATGCCCCGTACGCGTTCCCAAGGTCCTCCGCCAACGCCGCCTACAGACATTTCATTCTTGTCCGGTTGTTCTTCTTCAAAGGTTAGTAAAACTCCAACTCCCCATACTTCCCCACCTTCTTCCCGTCCCCCGATTCCATCACTCAATTTCCAAATGGCAAACCGCACTGTTTATCAGCAAGCCACAGCCGGTTTCACCGGTGAAGCTTCGCCTATCACCATTCTAACATCACCAATGAAAAATCTTGGCAAATCCCATCCTACATCATGGTGGCCATCACTAACTCTTGCCAATTCCATGGCCGTGATGATGAGGATTGCACCCGCTCACATAAACCGTATACCCGTCTCTGTAGCACCTTCACGATTGAGGGTGTGAATCCCGATGCCCGTTACCTTCAGGTCTTTCCATTTCCTCTCGCTGGCCGCGCAGCCATCTGGTTCGATTCGCAGCCAGCGGGAACTTTCACCACCTGGGCAGGTCTTCGAGATGCCTTTCTAGCAAGTATTACCCACCTGCCAAGGCATCCCGACTTCATGATCAGATCCATTCGTTCCGGATGGAGCCTGTTGAGCCATATCATCTTGCTTGGGAGAGATTCTAGATCTTGCTTTCTCGTTGTTCACAACATGGGTTGTCAAATTGGGTGCTTGTAGAGAAATTCTACAATGGTCTCACCCCAGAGATCAAGGCCCGGTTTGACACTTCAGCTGGCGGACAGCTTATGGGAAAGAAAACACCCGCTGAGTGCAACGACCTTTTTGAGAGTTTTGCACATTCTGACATGGACTATAGCGCTGCCAGCAGGACTTCTATTCCTATGACTAGCACCTCTTCGACCCCTCGAGGGGTGAACCAAGTTGGCTTGGATTCATCGGTAGCTACTATTTAGATAGGATGGAGAAAACCTTTACTAGAGAGCTTAATGAGATTAAGAAAAAGGTCGATAGGTGTGAGGTATGTAGGGGGGGCAACGATACCATAGAGTGTCCTACTCTTACTCTTAAGCAGGTTGAGTACATAGCTAACCAGTCTAGGGGTTCGTTCAATAATAATAATTCTAATTATAACCCTAACTGGCGCAACAGTAATAATCATAACTTCCACTCTTCTGGTAATCCTCCTGGTTTCCCTCCCGGTCAGTATCAAATAGGGGCCAGGTGTATACTCTAGAGAAGAGTCAGATCAGGCAGGGCAATTTGTTAGTTCAGGTTCGGGTGGTCCGTTCTCTAGTGGGAGGTCAGCTCAGGAGGGTTAGGTCGGTGGTAAAGGTTCAGAGTCTAATCTTGGTAGGATTGAGGAGATGTTTGCTCAGTTAATGACGAGAGATCAGGTTACTCAGAAAACCTTAAATGAATTTACTAACTTCGCTAAGAGTCAAGAGCAATTAAACAAAAACCAAGAGCTTCATAATAAAAATCAACAATTTCCCTCCTAGATCTTCAGAGACAAGTAGGTGATATAGCTAGGCAACTACAAGAGAAACCTCCTGGTCAGTTTTCAGGTAATACCTACCCAAACCCAGCTAATCATTCAGCTAAGGCTGTTACTACTCGAAGTGGTAGGAATCTAGGTGAAGTTGTCAGAGAGAGGGTAGAGATAGAAGATGAGGAAGAGGTAGATGAGGAGATTAAGATGGAAGCCCCTGGTAAAGTGCACAATAGGCTAGACCCAACAAGTACCGCACAAACCGGAGGGCTCAGGTAGAAAAGAGAGTAGAGAAGCAAACAGTAGGATTTAAGCCATCTCCTTTGGTTGATCATTTGCGTGTTCCTTATCCCGCTCGCCTTAAGCATAAAAAATATGCTAAGGAGTACGGGCACTTTCTAGAGATGTTCAAACAACTAAAAAGACAGGCTTAAGCGAATTTCTCAAGGACCTTCTTAAGCGAAAAGACAGGCTTGGTGAGCTTTCAAACATCCCATTGACCGGAGGCTGTTCTGCGGTAGTCTTAAATAAGCTACCTGAGAAATTAACTGACCCGGGCACATTCACTATTCCGTGTCTTTTTGGGGGTGCGATTGCCCCCACTCGTGCATTGGCCGACTTAGGTGCCAGCATCAATTTGATGCCATTTTCACTCTATGAGAGGTTAGGCTTAGGAGAACTTACACCCACACGCATGTCGTTGTCATTGGCCGATCGCTCGGTCAAAGATCCTAGGGGTATTGTAGAAAATTTGTTGGTCAAAGTTGATAAGTTTGTATTCCCTGTGGACTTCGTGGTTCTTGACATGGATGCCGATGAAAAGGTTCCCATTATCCTAGGCCGCCCATTCCTTCGAACCGCTAAGGCAATCATTGATGTCTTTGACGGTAAGATCTTACTTCGTGCGGGTGACGAGATTGTCACATTCGAGATAGATAGGTCCATGCAACATCCTAGTGGTAGTGACGATTATAGTGGTCCATGTCATTCAGTTTACTTCCTAGATTCTTTCATTTTGTGTGTTGACCAGTGTCTTAGCTACGTTAGTGGAGCCGATCTAGTGAGTGGGGTGAGAGTACGATAGTGAGTGAGGTTGAGGTAGATGAAGAAGATTAGGGGTGGATCCGGACACGTTGGAGTTGTGTGAGGTCAAGGAGGAGAGTGAGAGCAAACCTATAGAATCATCACCTTTAGAGCTTAAGGCCCTTCCTTCCCATCTAGAGTACGCCTTTCTAGGAAAGGAATCTAGTTTGCCAGTCATCATATCATCTAAGTTGATGGAAGAGGAGAAAAGTAGGTTGATTAGGTGCTACGGGGCACAAGGACGCCATAGCTTGGAAATTGTCAGATATCAAGGGGATAAGCCCCACTTTCTGCACACACGGATTCTCATGGAGGGACGAATTCAAACCTGTGGTGCAACCTCAAATGCATCTAAATCCTAATATGAAAGAGGTGGTTAGGAAAGAGGTAATCAAGTTGATGGAGGCTGGGTTAATCTACCCTATTTCCGATTCCACGTGGGTTAGTCCTACCCAAGTCGTACCCAAGAAGGGAGGATGACCGTTATCATAAACACGAAGAATGAGCTTATTCCTTCCCGTACGGTCATCGGTTGGCGTGTATGTATCGACTACCGCAAGCTTAACGACGCCACCCAGAAGGACCATTTTCCTCTACCGTTCATTGATCAGATGCTCGAGCGTCTTGCGGGTCAGCAATTCTATTGAGAAAATCCCAATTGCACCGGAGGACCAAGAGAAAACCACCTTCACATGTCCTTACGGCACATATGCGTACCGACGCATGCCCTTCGGATTATGTAATGCACCGGCTACTTTTCAGCGGTGCATGGTCGCAGTTTTTCAAGACATGGTTGAGGAGTCTATGGAAGTCTTTATGGATGACTTCTCGGTCTACGGTAATTCTTTTGACCAATGTCTGGTAAATTGGAGAGGGTGCTGAAGGGTGCGTAGAGACTAAATTGATGTTGAATTGGGAGAAGTGTCACTTTATGGTGACAGAAGGGATTGTGCTAGGACACAAAATCTCGAGAGTAGGGATTGAGGTCGATAGAGCCAAGATAGATACCATTAGCCGATTGCCCCCACCTACTAATGTTAAGTCAATCCGAAGTTTTCTTGGTCATGCGGGATTCTATAGGCGGTTCATTAAAGATTTTTCTAAGATTACTCGACCCATGACCCGTCTTCTGGAGAAAGGTCCCATTCATCTTTGACAAGGAGTGCCTGCAAGCCTTCAAATTTTTGAAGGAAAAGCTTGTTAGTGCACCTATTCTTATCTCGCCGACTGGAGCCTACCGTTCTAGCTCATGTGTGAAGCGAGGACTATGCTGTGGGTGCGGTATTAGGACAAAGAAAGAACAAGCACTTTCATCCGATTTACTACGCGAGCAAATGCTGAATGATGCTCAAGAGAACTACACCACCACAGAAAAAGAGCTCTTAGCAGTCGTATTCGCATTCGATAAATTCCGCTCATACCTCGTGCTTTCAAAAACTGTTGTTTTCACTGATCACTTTGCTTTGCGTTTTCTTTTCCAAAAGAAAGACGCAAAGCCCCGACTCATTCGGTGGATTCTGTTGCTCTCCGAGTTTGATATTGAGATTAGGGACAAGAAGGGAGCCGAGAATGTAGCCGCCGATCATCTATCGCGGCTAGAAGATCCTAGTAGAGAGAGATTCGAGAGGAGGCAATAGGAGATAGATTCCCTCACGAGTCTATAGATTTTGTAGAGGCGGAGAAAGAAGGTTTGCCTTGGTTTAGTGATATAGCTAATACCTAGCTAATGGGTGTGTGAGAGTGATATGAACGCCCAACAGAAGCGAAAGTTGTAGAGGATGCGAGAAGATACATATGGGATGAACCGTTCCTTTTTAGGATAGGTGGAGATAGGATCCTTAGGAGATGTGTAGCGAGAGAGGAAGGTATAGATATCATTAGGCACGTCCATGAGGGGTTGACAGGTGGTCATCATGGTGCACACACTACTGCACAAAAGGTCTTTGATTGCGGTTTTTATTGGCCTTCGTAGTAGAGGATGCTAGAGAGTTCGTCAAGAGGTGCGACGCTTGCCAACGTATCGGCAATATCTCATCCAAGAATGAGATGCCCCAACATCCCATTCAAGTTCTTGAAATCTTCGATGTTTGGGGCATTGATTTCATGGGACCCTTTCCAGTTTCTAGGGGGAATAAATACATTCTTGTGGCAATTGATTACGTCTCTAAATGGGTAGAAGCCCAAGCTTTACCTACAAACGATGCCGAGTGGTGGTGAAGTTCTTGAAGAAGCTAGTAAGCGATTCGGTACTCCCAAAGCACTTATTAGTGACCGAGGTTCGCATTTTGTAATACAGTGATGGAAAAGGCATTAGAAGTTATGGAGTCACTCATCGGTTGTCCACCGCATATCACCCACAAACGAGTGGGCAAGTTGAGAATGCAAACAGGAGAGTAAAGAGGATCCTAGAGAAGACGGTAGGGAAGTCTAGGAGAGATTGGTCGGATAAACTCAATGATGCTTTGTGGGCGTTTCGTACGCCCACAAGACACCTTTAGGAACCACACCGTTCATGATTGTCTATGGCAAAGCATGCCATCTTCCGTAGAGTTAGAACATCGAGCTCTTTGGGCCTTAAAACCGTCAACGTAGATGTCCGAGGCGGCGAAGAGGAGATACTTCCAAATCCATGAGTTGGAGGCACTTAGAGATGCAGCTTATGAGAGATCATGGAGCATCAAAGAGAAATCAAAAGCTTACATGACCGACAGTTGAAGGGATTGAAGGAGTTTAGGGCCGGTGATAAGGTGCTCCTTTATAATTCAGGTTTAAATGTTTCCCGGAAAGTTGAAGTCCAAGTGGACGGGACCATACATTGTGAAGGAAATGTTCCCGTATGGAGCAGTCGAGTTGCTAAATGAAGCTGACGGAAGCTCATGGAATGTAAATGGCATAGATTGAAAACTATTTAGGAGGCCCGATCGATAACACTGAGAAGGAGGAAACTCCTCTCGAAGGCATGCTCAACACCAGCACTTAGTGTCTTGAGCGAAAGTTCAAGTGTACAGTTTGTAACGGTTGTCTCTTTGTGTAATTGCGTATTTTCTTCTCTTCTTTTCTCTTCCGTAGCTAATAGTATTTTTCTGGTTTTTTTGGTCTTTGTTTGTGTTTTCGAGTCATTTGCAAGGATTCATAACCAAGGATGCTCGGGAACTGAGGAGATAACGAGACTCCAGGTAAGTTTGAACAAAGTTGGGGTTGGTTTTTGTGAAGGGTTGGAAATGTTCCAGAATTTTTTCCAAGGCAAAAGCAACAAACCTTCTGTCGAAAATTACCACTGGGGGGCGCGACTCACCCAGACAATACCTCTCACGGCCCACGAGTGTCCTCATCTGCACAATTGAATCAATTTAATTCCATAACTCCCCACTTCCCCCTACCTTCTTCTATTTCTTCCGACGAACACCACACACCACCACCCTTTTTCTCAAAATTTCAGCCATTTTCATCCATATTAACCACCCCTCTTCACCCACAACCATCATAATCTTCTGTTTTTCATCATAGCAATGGAATTTTTTCATAAGGGTTTCAAGTTCCACCAGATTTACCTAATTTCTTCTCGTTCACTCGATCCCGCGATGTCAGGTGAAGGACTTCTAGTAAGAGGGGTAGGAGAAGAGGGCCGACAGCTCGTTCTCAAGGAGCACCATCTGCGCCAGCACAAACATCAGCACCTGAGCATTATTGGGAAGAAGATAATGTTGGGCCAGGGATCCCGCATGCCCAGAGCACTAGGATAGGGATAACCTATTATTGCAGTTTGAGGTTGATTCGGGGGAATATCAAAGATTAGGCACTTTAATTGCGGTAGAGCTATTGCCATTTAGAAGAATTGATTGGGATTTGATGGATCGCCTAGGGGCAAGGGCAAGGATTGAGCGGTTGCTAGGATCGAAATTCAGAAAGGTTTTGGACTGCGATGCAAGACAGTACAGGAGATCACTGTGGAGTTCCACTCCACCTTTGATTACAAACAGGGAAAGTTTGATGAAAAGGAGGCGTTTTCTTCGCCCTGGGTAGGCGATCCTACGAGTTGACAAACCTCAACTTGCAGTGGCTCTACAGTTTTATACACAAGAGGAAGTGGAGACTGAGGAGTTCAGGACGAGTTTGCAAGGGATATTAAGAAAGCTCACCCGATAGATGCAGGTGAGTGAGCTAGCCAGGTTTTGGGGTACAATTTCCCGCATTCCTTATTCAAATAACATGGTAGTGAGTGACATCATTGATCCAGTCCTGAGGTTTGTTCATAAGATTTTGGCAGCCACTCTAGTTGGTAGGGGTCAGGGTGATAATAAGGTGAACCAAATTAGCCTATTTTGCCTCATGTGCATGGTAGAGGAGAGGACTGCAAACTTGGCAACTGTGTTCGCTTTATCGATGAGGAGACCATGGAGAGGAGGTTCAGGAGCTAGGATTATTGTGGCCCATATGTTACTTGGTTGGCAGAGAGTTTAGGTGTATTTGACAGGTACCCGCCCGAGAAGATGAGAGAGGGTCCCAGACCGTGTTTGATGAAGGTTGCGGATCTACAGGCTGCGGGTATTCTGACATATGATGTCCCACCGACATGGGTCCGAGTTAGTGAGGGTCCGCAAGTTCCACCACCGGTGGGTTCAGGCGCAGAGGAATCTATGCAGGGGGCTATACCGACACGCTACCAGGTTCCCCAGAGGACTCGCCAACAGAGACCAGCTCCTCAGTACCCTAGGAGACAGCCACCACCAGATCCGCTCACATTGGCATCGCTTTACAAGAGGATGGATTTGGGATTCAGTAGGATTGACTATCGGCAGGATAGACAGGATGGTGCTATTAGGCATATGATGGGACAGTTGAACATGCGGGTCCCAGATTTTTTTCAGCCGTTTATTGATCCAGGCCAGATTCCACTGCCGGGGTATTATGATCTGAGTGAAGCAGGTGGTTCGCAGCCGCAGGGAGCTTCAGGCCACGCACAGGGTGTTTATGTGGACCTGACTCCGGAGTTTCAGGGTTATGTACCGAGGATGGAGGAAGAAAGTGAAGAAGAGGAGTCGGATGATGATGAGTGATCAGGGATGGTGGACGGGAGGGGTTGATTGAAAGTTGTTTGTTTGGTATGGGTTGGGTGTTTTGGTTAGGAATTGTTTATTTTTATTTTTTTATTTTGTTATCTATCTATGCTATGCTATGGTATGTTATGGTTATTTGATAGGCATGGTGTTGTTTTGCCGCCTTCGTTCGTGTGTACGATTAGGAACTGTATGCTGAGCGTATGTCGGATTGGAGGGCATATGTGGAATTGACTGGCACATTGACAGTCTCACATATATTCAGCTAAGTCGCTTCCATTTGTATATTTTGTACATTTCATTTTTTTCTTTTATTCTTATTTTAGTTTATTTTAGTTAGTTGTGCTTCCATCCTTGCATTAGGGACAATGCAACATTTAAGTGTGGGGATGGGACACTTGAGTCATAAGTTTAGTTTTTATGGTTAAAAAAAATAAAAAAAAATAAAAAAATAAATAAATAAATAAATAATAAATGAGCTAGATTGGAAAGAATACGAGGCCTATGTAATCTTTGTTGGGGATCGTGACTCTGACTTAGATTCCCTCTAGGTTAAGTAAAAAAAAAAAAATTGCGAAGAAAATTACCGAAGCGCACGTTGTCGCCCCCGGGGATGGTGACTCTGGTTGAGACAACCTCTGGGTTAGGTAAAGAAAAGTATATGCTTGAGGCGGGATTAGATGTACTGTGGCTCCTGGTGAGAAACCCTAGGTAGACTGACTGCACTTGAACTTAAAATTAAATGATAAGGGGTTTGGAATCGGGTCTGGGTTTAAAGGGATAAGTATATTCGCAATCACGGCTAACACAAGTTTTGATTTTTAATAAGTAATTTAACTCTTGACTCGAATATTTATCTTTCTCTGATTCTGTTTGCATAGATTCTTTTTCGAGGATGAAAAAAAGAGTAAGTGTGGGGAAATTTGATGTATTGCAAAATACATCGGTTATGCATGTACAATTTGTACAGTTTTCATTAGTTTTAATGGCGTTTTCCATAGAATAGGTAATGTCTTGATCCAATTGTGTTTTGCAGGTCTTGTGAGCGTGTTACGGTCGCAAAGTGAAGAAAATGAGTTAGCATGCGAGAAAGTCAAGTCTTGGAACGAGTTGGAGAGTTCGATAACTAAAACGAGTCAGGTTAAGAATCCTCTCGCAACCCGCGAGTGGATTATTGAAATCCTCTCGCCACCAGCGAGAGGCTGTTAGGGTGGCTGAGGTTGTTCTCGGTCGCTGGGCGCGACTTGGTTGATGTATTCCTATCGCCACCCGCGAGAGGGTGTTATCTTTAGATAATACTCTTTGTTTTGGCAGAAAGAAAAAAGGGGAAGAAAAGAAGGAACCCTAAGTTACGAACAAGAGTGAGGTTAGGCAATTTGAAGGCATCGATTCAGAGGTTTTCGAGCATTCAGAGCATGTGGATTGAGGATTGAAGTCTGGGAAGCATTCGGTTCACATTAGTGACGTTCGGGTGTCTTTACTTTCGCTTCCTTCTTGTTCACTATGCTTAGTTTGGTTGAATATATTTTGTTTTCAATGAACTTCATGACGTTGAGAGGCTAATTCTATTATACTACCTAGATTGGATGATGGATTGGATAAAGTTTTGATTTTTATTGGATTTATGGATTCTATGGATTATTTATGAATTGTAGGTTGTTTGTTCTTTTGATTAGATGTGTATGCATGTTTGATAGTGTCTGTGTATTGTTTATTGCTTCACTTGATTCTTGGTGACGATCTTTATCACAAAATAGAGTCTTGTTAGATTTCAGATTTTGGTGAGTGTTCCTATCATAAAATAAATCTGTCATCTTTAAGGTTATAGTGCACATTTAACCTTAGAAGTAATATTCGGTAATCATATAAAATCAAGCGTTCTACTAATCGTCAACAACTGTGAGGTGCGAGATTATTGTTAGGTCTAAGTCATTAAACCATAGGGTGGGAGCTTTGGAAAGCGTATCCTTTTGGCTATTGTCTAACAAGTCTAATCGGGTGTCCAAATTCACTTTAGATTTAGATCCTGTGAGGGAGTGAATCGTGTAAGGTACTTTCATAAATCTGCTAGGCGTCTTGTGAGAGAGTCTAATAATCAGTAATCTGAACAATCTTTAGGGTGTCACAGTGTGCTCTTGAGAAGGGTTAGGAGTTCTGTAAACATCCCGAGAGGTGAGAATTTAAAGATCCCGATTCCATTGTTGACAACTTCCAAAATAAAAATCATTGCTGAAGCAATCAGGATTCCAGTCTAGGTAGTGTTATCTCACCATTTGAATAAAGTACAGTCTAATTTGTGTTCTATAGTTAACTCAGTTAATTCATTTTTTTGAAAACAATTGCTTCCTTAGGAATAGTTAGAAAAACCCCCCATCAATTAAGCATTTGGTTACGTCCGTGTCAAGTTAAGTCTAGATAGAGTCTTTTTTCGCAATTCATTGAGTTTCGTGGGTTCGATATCCGGACTTACTTTAGCTATACTAGAGTCGATCGGTACACTTGCCGGTTAGTAGTTTAGTGTGTCTTAATGAGTCTAGAGTATTACGAGAGTCTAGAATTTAGGTTAATTCAGTAAATTTTATTAAACTACTTTTTAGAGCATCAGGGCTCGGTTATGGTATAGGTAATCAACATTTCCCCATTTCCCAATCAAGCACAAGTATATACCAATTCACCTTTAATGCACAAACCCAATTATCCTCACCAATACTAGATCATTTATAAAGGTACTCGTCATACATTTTAATTACATGACTTTATATAATAAAACCCTATACGTTCATTAATGAATAACCATTTATATTAATGCATAACAACCAAACGTAACACTCTTATGGTAATTTATACAACTATACATTCATGCACTCACATATAATATATTATAGACATCCATACATAATATATTACCCATACATATTTTGTAACATAGATAAAGCACACATAAATGAGATGCATTTACACTCCATACATGTCACACACATATTATAAATGCATGCAAAACCTTTTTTATTATTATTATTATTTTTTAAGGACCCACCCTGCTAACAACTTTTAGAGAACAAGCACCAACAACAATCATATATATATATATATATATATATATATATATATATATATATATATATATATATATATATATATATATATATATATATATATATATATATATACACTCTCGTAAGAACACTAACTTCACATATACATACTTCCATTATGAACATATATTCAAATATATCTATATATATACTCAACACACAAATCCATCTCACACATACGTACGACCATATACACGCATATATGTACAATCCCACCATCAAGACCCACGCATGATCACCCACGATTTAGGCAGCAAAAACAAGTAACATAAACACACAATACACCGATCATATAACCCAACCGAACATCACAACCCTTAGATCCGTGAGCATGAACGTACGTGCAAGTCGTATCTTGAAACCGTAACATAATGAAAAAAAAGGAAGACGAGAAGAAAAATCATACCAAATGGGTTGCTGGATTAGTTTCGCGGCTACAGGGGCGGTGTCGGTGGTTGAGTGCTTGCGGTTGCAGAGGGAAAAGCCGGCGGAAATGATCGGTCGTGAAGAGGAGGCTGCCGGAGATGAGAACTCACTGGAATTTGAATGGGGAGATTAGTGGTGATCAAAAGTTGAATGGAGATGAGATCTTGGGGTAGGGGGTTTAATCGAACCAACCGTGGTAGAGGGGAGGTCGGTGAAGGTTGTTAAATTTGGATGATATTTAGGATAATCTAAATTGTTTGTTAATTAGTTTAACTATTATTTATTTAGTTTAGGTGCTCAAGAATTTAAATAAGTTTGGTAGTTAAGTAATTTGGGTTTAAATACTTTAAGTTTAATTATCTTGTTAGTTTATAAATGTAACATCTTGAATTTCATTTAAAAGAAGAGAAAAGAAAAGTATCTAGAAAGAAAAGAATATGGACACAAGTAGAAGGGGGAAAAAGTGTAAAAAGCACAAAAGTCCATTATTTTATTATATAAATGGGTATGGCCGCCTATTTTGGTTTCTTCAACCTGCTCATCGGCTGAAAAAGAAGAAAGAAGAATAGAGCTCTTGGTTTTAGAGAGAGAAAGGGGAAGAAAAAGCTACAAAGGTGAGGTTTTTCGAATATGAGATCGGTTTCAGCTGGGTTTTGAGTTCTAAACCAAAGTTCTTGGTGTTTGATGCTTGTTTTCGGGATTTTGGTGCTGAATTCGTAGGAGAATCTCAGATTCAAAGTGAATTGCTCAAAGGTTGTTCAAGGTGAGTTCTAGAACCCCTCTTTCTACTGATTTTCAAAGTATTTGGGGCTATTGTGCATATCGGGCAAACGTTTTAAAGAGTTAACCGAATGTTTCTGCAATTTGTTCGAATGATATTCTGTGGTTTAAGTTTTGATACTGTTTTGGTGGTTAGAATTGTTGTTAGTATGTTTGAAGGGCCTTAGTATGTTAGATCTGTGTTTAGGTAGTGTTAGAAAGGTTTTGAGTGTTTATGGCAGTTTAGAAATTTTCAGAAAGTTCTCATGCGCCTAACTTATCTCATGCCCCTAACTGTCCTCATGCGCCCAGGGTCATGCGCCCAAATAGTGCACATGGGCATGAACAGTAGTTCATGCGCCCAGAATAAGGGTTGATGTGCCTAAGTGTTGGCCATGCGCCCAAATAGTGCCCATGCGCCCAGAGTTGCCCATGCGCCTAAGTGTTGATACGCCTAAGCACGGCTCATTGTAAGGCCCCGTTCCCGGGACACTTACAGCTGGTCAATCATTGCACATAAAACATAAAACATATATTTATGTGTACTAAACAACGCAGTGAAATAATTTAAAATCATTTCATTCATTTCTTTTGCAAAATAATACAACATTCATATTCGTTACAAAATCTTGTTTGTTCGCATTACAATGCAAAAGCGTCATAATTTAAGCAATAGATGCCGTCCCAAAAAAGCCAAGTAGCTGCCCCATGCCATCCTCAGCAACATTACCTGCCAACTGGAAACACATAAAAGTCAGCGTTGCTGAGTGAGTTCTAGTTTTATAAATAAAATACTTTTCTTTCGTTTAAAACCGTACTTTACTTTCGTAAGCGATCATACATCATACGTACATAGATAATAATTTATTATTATCTTTCATCGTCATTCGTTATCTTCATTCTGTACATCTCATTCATTAACCTTCCTTCGTTCATTCCTTTCGGATCAAGGTCATCGGCTATACCCCAAACGTGGGCACAAAGCGGGTACTGGGCTGAGGTTTATCAGACTTCCATTCATTGCACACAAAGCCTGGCACCAGCACCGGGGTAAGCGACAAAGATCTGTGTCAATCTCATGGATTGAATCCCTTACGAGTCTTTTGTGACAACACGGTCACTCAACTCAACTTTGGCATACAAGTCTTTTGTGACAGCACAGTCACTCACCTCAACCTTTGGCATACAAGTCTTTTGTGATAGCACAGTCACTCAACTCAACCTTTGGCATACAAGTATGTTGTGACAACACAGTCACTCACCTCAACCTTTGCTTGCAAGACTTTTCCATTCATTCATTCATTACATCGTTAATGCATGCATTCTCTCAATCCTTACATTCCCTTTTCATTATCTTCTGCTTTACGTTACATAATACTTTCCATTTACTTTTCATAATCATACCACGTAAAGCCACGGAAAATAAACATACATAATAAGGAACATAACATAAACATAACCATACCATGCATAGCATCATCACATAAGACATCATAAGGTCAACATACATTACCCCCGGAAACATCCCAAGCCAAAGCCTACACTTAAGCTCTACATCTCCAAAACCTCCGAAAATTATATCTCCTTAAAGAAATGCGGTTGAGAAAACAAATGCGGATGAGCAAACAAATGCGAATGAACAAACAAATGCGGATGAACACCTCAGGAAATATTCTAAGTGTCCCACATAAATGCGCATGAACACTGTAGCGAATGCGCATGCATAAAGCACATGTAAGTTTCCAGAAAATAGTCCAACAAAGTGCGCATGAACCAAATGCGGATGACTGAAGCAAATGCGTATGGACAAACAAATGCGAATGAACATACAACAAATGCGGATGAACACTTAACTAATGCGGATGAACAAAATAATCGATGTGTTCATCAAATGCGGATGAATACTTAACTAATGCGGATGAACAAAACTTATGCAAATATTCAAACTTAATGCGGATGATCAATAACCTGAAACCGCATCTTATACTAAAATCAGTTCCCAATCCTCATCCTTATACATTCATCGCACCGATCTAGCATGCTAATCTCTTAGAACAAGCATACAACCATGTAAACCGAGCAAAACATGCAGGCCCTAAGACACCCAATAAGAGAACAGGGCCAAACTTACGGTACAAAATACTGGTCATATAAAAAGTTAGTTACATGCATTTCCAGCCCTAAAATAGGTTTAAAACATAGAAACCGGGGGTTCTAGAACTCACCTTTGCAGCCTTCGAGTGTGACTTCCTTCAAACCTGTTTGCACTATGAGTTCAACCACATAGAAACCCACCAAAAACACACACCCGAACACAAAAAAACACATAAGCATGCAACCGAGGCATAGGCCAGTCAAGAACAACTTAAAACGATGAATTCTTACCTTGAATTCGGTTCCTTGTTCTTCCTTCTTCAAACCCGAAACTCTTCTCTGCTTTCTCTCTCTAAATCCGGTTGAAGTGAAATGTGCAGGAAGGTGTGGGCGGCCATCATCTTTTTTACACCTACTTTTATTCTTTGTGTCCTTTTTGACACATTTAGCCCCTCAACTTGGGTTAAATTGTGTTTCTTCCTTTTTATCTACTTTTATTCTTTCTTTCTCGTCTTTTAAAATTTTTCGGGTATTACAAGTCCACCCCCCTTATATAGGTTTCGTCCCCGAAACCTGTTATACCTCAAACAAACATGGGTAATGCTACCTCATCTCTTCTTCTGTCTCCCACGTAGACTCGGATCCCTTCCAGTGCTTCCACTGTACGCGCACAAGAGGAACCACTTTATTCCTTAACCGTTTCTCCTTGCGGTCAATGATTGCCACTGGTTGCTCCACATAATTGAGCCTTTCATCAACTTCAATATCCCCCAGTGGTACAACCATATCCTCATCAGCTAAACACTCCCGCAGATGAGATACGTGGAATGTCAGGTGGATTCCACTTAACTCATCGGGTAACTCCAACCTGTAGGCCACCTCTCCTACTCGAGCAATGATTCGGAAAGGCCCTATGTATCTCGGGCTCAACTTTCCCCGCTTTCTAAACCGAATGATACCCTTCCAAGGTGAGACTTTCAATATAACTCTATCTCCCACCTTGAACTCAATTGGTCTACGTCTCTTGTCAGCATACGACTTCTGCCTATCTTTGGCTGCCTTCATAAAGGCTTTGATCCTTTCAAGCTTCTCCGTCATAGCCTCGATCACCTCAATAGTTCCCAACTCTCTCTAACCAATATCACTCCAACAAACGGGTGTTCTACATCTCTTACCGTATAGCATCTCATAAGGGGGCATACCAATGCTGGCATGATAACTGTTATTGTATGAGAACTCCGCTAACGGTAAGTGGTCATCCCAACTACCTCCAAAATCAATGATGCATGCCCGAAGCATATCCTTAAGCGTCTGAATGGTTCTCTCCGACTGACCATCCGTTTGTGGATGATAAGCCGTGCTGATGTGTAACCTCGTCCCCATTGCATCGTGAAATCTCTTCCAGAACTTAGATGTAAACTGAGTGTCACGATCAGAAACAATAGACACCGGCACACCGTGATGAGTTACAATCTCCCTGATGAATAGAGCGCTAACTTCTCAGATGAATCCGTCTCTCGGATCGGTAGGAAGTGAGCACTCTTCGTCAGACGGTCGACTATCACCCATATGGCATCGTTCCCCTTCACGGTACGCGGTAGCTTCATGATAAAGCCTATGGTGATATTCTCCCACTTCCACTCGGGTATATCCAAAGTTTGGATCTTCCCGTACGGCTTCTGATGTTCAGCCTTCACTTGCAAGCAAGTAAGACACTTACTCGCATACTCCGCAACATCGCGCTTCATACCCGGCCACCAATAATCTTTCTTCATATCTCGATACATCTTTGTAGCACCGGGATGAATCGAGTATCGAGTCTTATGAGCTTCATCCATAATCCTCCCACGTAAATCCTCGTAACGAGGGATCCACATCCGTCCGAATCGGGTTCTAACACCGAGAGTGTTTTCACCTAATTTCGCGACTAGACCTCTCATCCTTTCAGAGTTAAGATGATCTTCCTTCGACACCTCATCTTGAAACTCCTTGACCTTCTTCATCACATCGGAGGTCAAAATCAATTGGTAAGCCTTCACCCAGATTGGTTCAGGCCTCTCCTTTTGGCTAAGGGCATCCGCCACTACGTTGGCTTTGCTCGGATGATAATGGATTTCACAATCATAATCCTTTATCAGTTCCAACCATCTCCTTTGCCTCATGTTCAAATCCTTTTGCTCGAAGAAGTACTTCAAGCTCTTGTGGTCAGTGAAAATGTTGCACCTCGTCCTGTACAGGTAGTGCCTCTAAATTTTTAATGCAAAGACCACAGCTGCTAGCTCCAAATCATGAGTAGGGTAATTAACCTCATGAACCTTCAATTGTCAGGATGAATAAGCTATAACCTTTCCTAGCTGCATCAGTACGCAACCCAAACCCGAGTAAGAAGCATCTGAATAAACCACCAAATCCTCACTGGGTAATGATAAGACAGGAGCTTGAGTTAACCTCGTCTTCAACTCTTCGAAAGCCTTCTCTTGCTCTTGACCCCAAACAAACTTCTCATCCTTACGGGTCAACTTGGTCAGTGGAGAAGCTATCTTAGAGAAGTCTTGGATGAATCTCCTATAATAGCCCGCCAACCCCAAGAAACTACGGATCTCGGATGGCGTCCTAGGAGGCTTCCATTGCATCACAGCTTCCACTTTTGCCGGGTCTACCATAATCCCCTCGAGATTCACCATGTGACCCAAAAACTGAACCTCGCGCAACCAGAATGCGCACTTGGAGAACTTAGCATACAACTTCTCCCTTCTCAACGTCTCTAACACCTCTCGAATGTGACCGGCATGTTCCACCTCGCTCTTCGAATAAATCAAGATATCATCGATGAACACAATCACTGATTTATCCAACATCGGCCGACACACTCGATTCATCAGATCAATAAAAGCAGCTGGCGCGTTGGTTAAACCGAAAGACATGACGAGGAACTCGTAGTGTCCATAACATGTACAAAAAGCTGTCTTAGGAATATCCTGCTCCTTCACCTTCAACTGATGGTAACCAGATCGGAGATCTATTCTCGAAAACCAACCGGCACCTTGGAGCTGATCAAACAGGTCATCAATCCTCGGCAATGGATACGATTCTTCACCGTCAACTTGTTCAGCTCGCGGTAGTCAATACACATCCTCATACTACCATCCTTCTTCTTTACAAACAAAACCAGGGCACCCCATAGAGAGATACTCGGTCTAATGAACCCCTTATTAAGCAACTCTTGTAGTTGCTCCATCAATTCCTTCAGCTCAGTCGGAGCCAACCGATACGGTGCTTTAGCAACAGGTTGAGCACCGGGTATCAAGTCAATCTGGAACTCGATCTCGCGGTCGTGTGGCACATCTGGTAAGTCTTCGGGAAACACATCTGGGAACTCACACATAACCGGTACATCTGACAGTTGTGGTGTTGGCGTATCTACATCCTTCACGTAGGCCAAGTAGGCACTACATCCACGCCTCATGCAGTTTCCCGCCACCGCCATCGAAATCACCTTCGGAATCATAGTAACTCGATCACCGTAAATCGTCACCGAACTCTCGTCAGACGCTGTCAGTCCAATCATCTTCTAGCGACATACGATATTCGCCTCGTAGGCCACTAACCAGTCCATTCCCAGGACTACATCGAAACCGCCTAAGGTCATCACGAACGGTCTACAGGAAACTTATGACCTTCTACTTCTATGACACAACCTTCCATCATCTCAGAAATCCTGGTAGACTTACCTATGGAAGTTTCTACATCGAAGGGCTCCTCAATACTCCTACTCCTTAAAGGCAACTTAGCACAAAAGGCAGCAGAAATGAAGCTCTTACTAGCACCGGAATCAAATAACACGGATGTAAGAGTTTCGTTTACTAGGAACGTACCTGACACAATATCGGGGTCCATCCTAGCCTCCTCCTGAGTCATCGTGAATGCTCTGGCGCTTACTTTCTGCCATTCGGTTCCGGTCCTCTTCTTCGCCCCGGAACTCTCAGCCCTCGGCTTCTTGCATTCCCTGATCATGTGGCCCTCCTCGCCACAGTTATAACACCTCCTTACCCTGTAGTCCTTCGCCACGTGTCCTGTCCTCCCACACCAGAAACAGACATCGGATCTCAACCTACACTCTCCGGTGTGCTCTTTCCCATATTTGCCACACCTCTTCGACCCCGCACCGGGTGCGACCACGCGTTGGTCATCCACCCTCGCAACTTTGTTGTTTGGAGCGGCCTCACCACGTCCAAACCTCTTCCCATTCCAGTTCCGATCACCACCACCTTTCTTACTCACCTCAGCCACCACCACTTCCCGTTCATCATACAGCCTCCCTGCCAGATCAACCACTGACCTAAACATGCTCTATCGGGTGGCGATCATGTGCCTGCGGATGTCCGCCGGCAAGCCTTGAATGTATCTCTTAATCTTTCGTGACAAGGGTGTACCTGATCCGGCACCAGCCGTGCCATCTCATAATTTGGTGGTATATTGCTGATGTGTCATGGTTCCCGCCTCCAGCTGTAGGAACTCCCTCTCAACCTTGTCGAGCTCTCGGTGAGGACAAAACTCCTCGATCACCAGTTTCTTCAACTCATTCCACCTCATCCTACCAATCGCTCTACTACCCTCGGCCTGGACAATATTATCCCACCAACGTAGGGCCGAGTCCACAAATGAGTGGGTGGCAAACTTCACCTTCTAATCTTCCTGGCACTCACTGATATCTAGAACAGCTTCCATCTCTCTCACCCACCGGTGAGCAGCAGCAGCAGTGCCATTCCCGTCAAAAGTCGGGGGCTTGCATCTTTGAAATGCCCCATAGTTACAGCCTCGTGCTGCCTCCGGCACAGGCTCTTCTTCTTCTTCCTCATCAGCTGAGACAACCGTCTCTGTCTCCGGTTGCTCCCTTACTCCCGAGGACCTATTCCTCTCTTTTCTTTCTCCTTCTCGCACAGCTTTGATCACTTCAGTCACCAAAGACGGTAAGATTGTCTGCATGACCTGGTGAACCTCTTCCACCACCGCCTCCTTCACTGAGGCCCTCAAGTTACTCTCATCACCACCCTCCGGATGAGGGGTCTCGGGCTCCTCATGAGCCACCTCTTCAGGTCTAGGCCTTCCTCTCGTGACCCGTGGTCCAGCACCACGTCCACCACGACCTCCACCTCGAGAAGCCTTTGAAGATCTACCACCAGTCATCCTCGAACACGCTATAAATTCAAACACCAACACGGTCATTCAAGGTAACAACTCAGTTTATATCAATTATAGTAAGTCCCTAATTACAGTGGCCAGTTGTGATTAGCCACTTACTTTAATCTTCATACCCCAACCATTTCCTATCCTGACTTCATCAGTATCTAAATCTACTAAGAAGCACATAAATCACATATCATGCACACAGAATACCGGTTAACATTAAGAAAATACCTGATGGCATGCAGCTACTCGGACTGGCATCCCTTCCCTTTGTCCCATTTTTAGTTTAAGCTTAGGTTTCTTTTGAAAATTTTAACTCGTTTCACTTAAACTTTGGCTCTGATACCAACTTGTAAGGCCCCATTCCCGGGACACTTACAACTGGTCAATCATTGCACATAAAACATAAAACATATATTTATGTGTACTAAACAGCGCAGCGGAATAATTTAAAATTCATTTCTTTTGCAAAATAATACAACATTCATATTCGTTACAAAATCTTGTTTGTTCGCATTACAATGCAAAAACGACATAATTTAAGCAATAGATGCCGTCCCAAAAATGCCAAGTAGCTACCCCGTGCCATCCTCAGCAACATTACCTGCCAACTGGAAACACATAAATGTCAGCGTTGCTGAGTGAGTTCTAGTTTTATAAATAAAATACTTTTCTTTCGTTTAAAACCGTACTTTACTTTCGTAAGCGATCATACATCATACGTACACATAGATAATAATTTATTATTATCTTTCATCGTCATACGTTATCTTCATTCCATACATCTCATTCATTAACCTTCCTTCATTCATTCCTTCCGGATCAAGGTCATCGGCTATACCCCAAACGTGGGCACAAAGCTGGTACTGGGCCGAAGTTTATCAGACTTCCATTCATTGCGCACAAAGCCTGGCACCAGCACAGGGGTAAGCGAAAAAGATCCGTGTCAATCTCATGGATTGAATCCTATACGAGTCTTTTGTGACAACATGGTCCCTCACCTCAACTTTGGCATACAAGTCTTTTGTGGCAGCACAGTCACTCACCTCAACCTTTGGCATACAAGTCTTTTGTGACAGCACAGTCACTCAACTCAACCTTTGGCATATAAGTCTGTTGTGACAGCACAGTCACTCACCTCAACGTTTGGCATACAAGTCTGTTGTGACAACACAGTCACTCACCTCAACATTTGCTTGCAAGACTTTTCCATTCATTCATTCATTACATCGTTAATGCATGCATTCTCTCAATCCTTACGTTCCCTTTTCATTATCTTCCGCTTTACGTTACATAATACTTTCCATTTACTTTTCATAATCATACCACGTAAAGCCACGGAAAATAAACATACATAATAAGGAACATAACATAACATAACCATACCATGCATAGCATCATCATATAAGACATCATAAGGTCAACATACATTACCCCCGAAAACATCCCAAGCCAAAGCCTACACTTAAGCTCTACATCTCCAAAACCTCCGAAAATTTTGTCCCCTTAAAGAAATGCGGATGAGCAAACAAATGCGGATGAGCAAACAAATGCGGATGAACAAACAAATACGGATGAACACCTCCGGAAATATTCTAAGTGTCCCACAGAAATGCGCATGAACACTGTAGCGAATGCGCATGCATAAAGCACATGTAAGTTTCCAGAAAATAGTCCAACGAAGTACGCATGAACCAAATGCAGATGACTGAAGCAAATGTGCATGGACAAACACATGCGGATGAACATACAACAAATGCGGATGAACACTTAACTAATGAGGATGAACAAATAGTCGATGTGTTCATCAAATACGGATGAATACTTAACTAATGCGGATGAACAACACTTATGCAAATATTCAAACTTAATGCAGATGATCAATAACCTGAAACCACATCTTATACTAAAATCAGTTCCCAATCCTCATCCTTATACATTCATCGCACCGATCTAGCATGCTAATCTCTTAGAACAAGCATACAACCATGTAAACCGTGCAAAACATGCAGGCCCTAATACACCCAATAAAAGAACAGGGCCAAACTTATGATACAAAATACTGGTCATATAAAAAGTTAGTTACATGCATTTCCAGCCCCAAAACAGGTTTAAAACATAGAAACCGGGGTTCTAGAACTCACCTTTGCAGCCTGCGAGTGTGACTTCCTTCAAACCCGTTTGCACTATGAGTTCAACCACCTAGAAACCCACCAAAAACACACACCCGAACACAACAAAACACACATAAGCATGCAACCGAGGCATAGGCCAGTCAAGAACAACTTAAAACGATGAATTCTTACCTTGAATTCGGTTTCCTTGTTCTTCCTTCTTCAAACCCGAAACTCTTCTCTGCTTTCTCTCTCTAAATCTGGTTGAAGTGAAATGTGCAGGAAGGTGTGGGCGGTCATCACCTTTTTTACACCCACTTTTATTCTTTTTGTCGTTTTTGACACATTTAGCCCCTAAACTTGGGTTAAATTGTGTTTCTTCCTTTTTATCTGCTTTTATTCTTTCTTTCTCGTCTTTTAAAATTTTTCGGGTGTTACACTCATGCGCCAGCATAGTGGTAATGCGCCTAAGCAGGACTCATACGCCTGCATAGTTGTAATGCGCCAAGACTTTTATACTTAGAATTTTTATGCTCATGCGCCTGAAATGTTCCATGTGCCTCATTTTGGACTTAGAATTTTCTATGGTTTTTAAGTGGTAGATGTTTAAGATAGGTCCTGTTGTGATGTGATGGCTTATGCTTGATGTATGCATGATGACATGATGAGGTTTATGATGTGTGTGTGTGATGTGTTATCTTTCTTCGTTAAATGGTTTTCAAAACGTATGTATTATGTTATGTAATACGTTATGTATTTTGTTATGACTTTATGTGGTATGATGTATGAATGAGCATACGTAAAGTATTATGTAACGAAGTGAAAGATAACGATAATGAAAAGTGGAACGTAACGAATGAATGAAAGTCTTGCAAGCAAATTGAATGGAGGTGCACGACCATGTTGTCGTTAGCTCAACTGTGTGCGGTTTAGCTAACCCGAAGGATGCACACAGGGAGTCTATTCTTGAGATAGACTCGATGGGAGTCTAATAGTGACTCGAAGGGGGTCTAATCCTTGAGGTTGACCCAAATGATGTCATGATGCTCGCCCCGGTACTGTGTCAGTCTTCGGACATGAGACGGGGGTTTGTTTATAGGCCCCGACATAGTATTAGTCTTCGAACATGAGTCGGGGGTGTTGCAAACAGAGACGGGATCCTTGTCACATACCCCGGTATTGTGTCGGTCTTCGGACATGAGTCGGGGGTTTGTTTAGAGGTCCCGACAAAGTATCGGTCTATGGACATGAGTTGGGGGTATTGTATGAGACAGGATCTGATTATTGGTAAAAGTTGTAATGAACGAACGAATGAACGATGGTGAAGATAATAAATAAATATATCCAATATGTACGTATAATATGTGATCACGTACGAATGTGAAGGTTATGTTTTAACAAAATTTAAAGTATTTTATTTATAAAACTAGAACTCACTCAGCGTCGCTGACTTTTTGTATGCATGATAGTTGGCTGGTATTTTGTTGATGCTGAGGAGTTGCAGGCATGGATGCATAAGCTACTGGGAATGTTTTGCTAGCATCCACATTTTGACATGTTATTGTATTTTATTATGTAAATGAATGGTGTAATGTAATGAAATGGCATGTTTTAATTATAAATGAAGGTTTTTGATTTCCACTGCAAAAGTAATGTATGTTTTAAAATGTTTTATGCTATGACGGTCCAGCTGTAAGCGTCCCGGGAACGGGGCCTTACAATAAAAAGAAAGAACTCAAAACAAATAAACCATTGGTAATGCAAAAACAACAAAAAAACGATTTGATGATGAGGATTAATATTATAGTGTTAACCTGAAGACACGAGGTGTCATATCATCCCCTTGTTGAAGGAATTTTCATCCAGAAAATTAAAACACCAGGTTTAGCTAGAAACACCAGATTCAACGAGGGTTTTTGAGAGGTTTTGAAACAAAACCAAATAATTAATTATGAAAGTTTTGCGAGGGTTGTGACATCATTCCCTTGTTGAAGGGAATTTCATCTTGAAATTTAAAGGAAAGATATCTTAAGAATGGATACCTTAAGAAGTGGATGCCTGATCTTTGAACAATTTCGTGTATTTCTTTTTCATCTAATCTTCACGCTCCCAAGTAAACTCTGGTCCATGCTTTGAATTCCATCTAACGCGCATAATAGGAATCTTGCTATGCTTTAAGGTCTTGACCTCTCAATCCATAATTTCAACTGATTCCTCAATGAAAAGAAGTTGTTCATCAATCTCCAGTTCCTCCAATGGAACGATAAGTGATTCATCGACTAGGCATTTTTTTCAAATTTGAAACATGGAACACGTTTTGAATGCCATTGAGTTCCTCAGGTAAGTCTAGTTGATAAGCTATCGGAACGATCCTCTTGACAATCTCAAACGGTCCAACATATCTAGGGTTTAGTTTACCGCCCTTCCCAAAGCGTATCACACCTTTCCAAGGTGAAACTTTCAACAAAACCTTGTCACCGACTTGAAATTCCAAAGGCTTTCTCCTTTAATCTGCATAGCTTTTCTGGCGATCTCGGGCTGCAGCCATACGGTTACGAATCTGAACAATCTTCTTTGTGGTTTCATGAACAAGCTCAGGACCAGTTAACAGACTATCCCCAACTTCTGTCCAATAGAAAGGTGATCTACACTTCCTACCATAAAGTGCTTCAAATGGTGCAGCCTTAATGCTAGTGTAATAACTATTGTTGTAGGAAAATTCAACCTAAGGCAGATGATGTTAGACACGGTTTGCCCAATACACATATAGGATTGATATGGCTAGTACGTTATGATCCAAGTCGGGTCATACCCAATAACAAGCTAGAAAAACACCTATAATATTTATTTTATAAAATTTGATCATATAAATAAATATTAACACTTAGTGTATTTAGAAATTGGGTTTCTAAATATTTGCACTTGTGTTGTAAATGAATTATATGGATAATTTATATTTAGAGAGAGTATTCTACATTGTTATTCAAATGGTTGAATAACAATGTATATTGGTTTATGTCCGCATTTCCAATTACTCATCCGCATTTACTAATGCGGATGTGCATTTGAGGAAATGCGGATGAAAATTACTCATCCGCATTTACTAATGCGGATGTACATTTGAGGATATGCAGATGGAAATTCTTCATCCGCATTTACAAATGCGGAAGGAGACCATTCATCCGCATTTACTAATGCTGGTGAATGTTTGAAGAATACAGATTGGATAAGGAGCCCCTTCTTTCTCTCTCCTCATTTGAAATTTTAGCTTCCCAGGCATCCAAATGACAATGATTACCAAGAACCACTCTCTCTTCCTTTTTAATCATACACGCAAAGTGCAGACCCTACAAGTGAGTTCTTTGGGGTTTTCGGTTTTAGTTTTTTTTTGTTTTAAAAATAACCGAGAACAAAAGAACAAGTGGGTTCTTCTAAAAGTGTGAAAATCCTAGCAACAGGGGTGTTTGTTGGGAGCTTGAAGGGTATACAAGCTTGAGGTCTTCTTCTTTGGAGGCTGCCATTCAAGTTTCAACAATCAACTTCCTCGTATTCCTTACAAAAGGTAGTCTACTGGAACACCCTATGGTTGTTTTGTAAGCATGTACTTTCATATATCGATCCATAATGGGTTTTGCAACATATAAAATGGTTTATAGATATGCTTACTTGAACAAGTTTTGAAACTAATCTCCACTGCGTTTTCATTTTATTTGGATAAAATGACTTTGATAAAGTTGTTAAAACCCAACAATGGCATCAAGAGCCGGTTATATGGATACATGCTTCAATTGAACTGAAATTTTGGTTTTTTGGTGTTGATTCACCAACAAGCCGAAAGTTTTGGTCAAAGTTTCCCCTTTGTTTTTCAAGATTTTAGTTTACATGCATATTGTAATCTTGAAAAATTTAATCATTTGGATGATTTAGTTGTTTGGACAAAACCATGATATTTGGTTTGTTTATACCTTAACCGAAAGTTAGTGGTTCAAATGGGAAGCTCTCGGATTTTCTGCTTGCATATTTGGATATGTATTTTGATTTTGATAACCTAGCCGAGACCTTGTGTTTGGATGTGTTGTGATTTGTATTTGATTATTTAAAGGTTGTAATAAGTAAATGTATCTGTTCATCCATTTTGGGTATGTAATTTATTTATTTTTCATTTGGTATGTAAAATAAATAGGTTAGTTGTATTTTAGTTTACTAGAAAAATGTATTTAGGATATATTTTGTAAAACAAGATGCAATAAGGTGTGTTTTCGGGTTGGGCCAACTTTGAGCCCAAAGGGCCTTGTAGCTCTTAATGAGATTTAAGCCCAATAAACGAAAACACATTATGAAGGCTCAAAGGAGTTTGGAGCAGAAGTTAAAGCCCATTTGGAATCCCAAATCGAATGGAAGAATCACAACACAAAGTGGACACTTGAAGCATTTGGATGCGGGATCAAATGGGGGTTCACCGACACAACACTTGTGTTAATTTTACCCTTAGGAAAGACCCAGTTAACTCATTTGTTTTGGTCAACAAGTGGTGTTAAATTAGTTTTCTATGGTTATGAACTTATTGTTGTATGTTATGCTTGTGTGGTTGATTTACTTTTATTGTTTATATGATATTTGGATATGTATTATTAAACAATTTAAAATCAACAACAAGCATAAAATGATTCTTTTGCAAATATTAATATGGGTAATAAAATAATTTTATTAAAGGTTAATGTTTTCACAATAAAATTGGGATTTATTAAAAGAGCCTTAAAAGTTGGTTTCACTAAAGTACCACGCATTTGAATGCATGCAAATGTAAGATACATAAAGTTTTCAAAACTACAATTAATGAAAACGAAAATCCCTTTTAAAATAAGTTTAACACCATCCTTTTATACAACACTCAAATCACTTGGGAACTCTTTGTGGGATAAAGGTCACCTAACCACATTTAGGGAACTTGTGTGTTTGAGGTGGGGTTAACATATTTGTGGGATAAAGGTCACCTAACCACTTGTATGTGTAAAATCACACGTGTGTGTAAGTAGGACGACTTGAGTTGGAAACCATGTGAATAGGGTCATCGGGCATGGCGTACAAAGGTGTTGATGGGATTAAACATGCCAACTAGATGTTTAACCGAAACTAGAAGTTGCATAGGGTTGAAATTGTCAAATGTTGACTACCTTGTTAATTTAAATAATGGGATAAAGGTCACCTAACCAATATTTAAATATAACTTTGGTTTCTAGATTTTAATTATTAATGTCTATGAGACATAAAAGGGTATTAATAATTAAAATTTCATAATCGTAAATACTAAAATTGAACTTTGTTAAAATTGTAGAAATGGCCGCAAACAACAACACTACCGCCCCGACCGTCCATAACCTATCACTAAGAACTATCCTGGAAAGGGGTCGTCTTAACCACAACAATTTCATGGATTGGTTTTGAAACTTGAGAATTGTTCTCAAGCAAGAGAAGAAATCATATGTGTTGGACGATCCTATTCCCGATGAACCTAACATTGATGATGTAGATGCCTACAACGATTGGATTAAGCACACTAAGGATTCAGTGCAAGTTTCTTGCCTCATGCTGTGAACCATGATTCCTGAGCTTCAAAAGGACTTTAAACATCATGGGGCATACGACATGATTACCCAATTGAAGGAAATGTTCCTTCAACAAGCAAGGGAGCCATGTTCCTTCAACATGATTACCCAATTGTTGACACGGTCTGCCCAAGACACGTATAGGATTGATGTGGCTAGTACGTTATGATCCAAGTCGGGTCATACCCAATAACAAGCTAGACAAACACCTACAATATTTATTTTATGATATGATCATATAAATAAGTATTAACACTTAGAGTATTTAGAAATTGGGTTTCTAAATATTTGCATTTGTGTTGTAGATAAATTATATGCATAATTATATTTAGAGAGAGTATTCTACATTGTTATTCAAATGGATGAATAACAATGTATATTGGTTTATGTCCACATTTCTAATTACTCATCTGTAATTACTAATACGGATGTGCATTTGAGGAAATGCTGATGGAAATTACTCATCCGCATTTACTAATGTGGATGTCCATTTGAGGAAATGCTTATGGAAATTACTCATCGGCATTTACTAATGCGGATGTGCATTTGAGGAAATGCGGATGGAAATTCTTCATCCGCATTTACAAATGCGGAAGGAGACCATTCATCCGCATTTACTAATGCGGGTGAATGTTTGAAGAAATGCGGATAGGATAAGGGGCTGGGCCCCGCTCCTGATTTCTCTCTCCTCATTTGAAATTTCAGTTTCCCAGGCATGCAAATGACAATGATTAGCAAGAACCACTCTCTCTTCCGTTTTAACCATTCATGCAAAGTGCAGACCCTACAAGTGAGTTCTTTGGGGCTTTTGGTTTTAGTTTTTTTATTGTTTTAAAAATAACAGAGAACAAAAGAACAAGAGGGTTCTTCTAAAAGTGTGAAAATCCTAGCAACAGGGGTGTTTGTTAGGAGCTTGAAGGGTATACAAGCTTGAGGTCTTCTTCTTTGGAGGCTGCCATTCAAGTTTCAACAATCATCTTCCTCGTATTCCTTACAAAAAGTAGTCTACTGGAACACCCTATGGTTGTTTTGTAAGCATGTACTTTCATATATCGATCCATAATGGGTTTTGCAACATATAAAATGGTTTATATATATGCTTACTTGAACAAGTTTTGAAACTAATCTCCACTGCGTTTTCATTTTATTTGGATAAAATGACTTTGATAAAGTTGTTAAAACCCAACAATGGCATCAAGAGCCGGTTATATGGATACATGCTTCAATTGAACTGAAATTTCGGTTTTTTTGGTGTTGATTCACGCATCACGATCAGAGATGATTGAATGTAGCATGCCATATCGTGAAACTATTTCTTTCAAGTAGATCTGTGCCAGTTTTTCCATCTTGTAGTTCTCGCAAATTGCTAGAAAATGTGCTGATTTCGTCAAACGATCCACTATCACCCAATAAGTATCCTTTCCAGCCTGCGAATGGGGTAGCTTAGTGACAAAATCCATAGATATGTTCTCCCACTTCCACATTGGGATCTCTGTTTGTTGAAGCAAACCCGACGGTTTCTGATATTCCTCCTTGCCTTTGGAACAGGTCAAACACTTTGACACGTAGGTGGCAATTTCAGCTTTCATGTTAGGCCACCAGTAAAGGACCTTCGGATCTTGGTACATCTTGTCAGATCCAGGATGTACCGAATAATGGGACTTGTGAGCTTCATTCATTACTAGTTCTCTGAGATTACCGAACAATGGAATCCATACCCGATCTTCGTAGTAGCAAAGCCCATCTGATTTCTCCTGGAATAATTTCTCATCTCTTCTAAGAGATTCTGACTTGATGTTCTGCTCTTGTAATGCCTCAACCTGGGCATTCTTAATTTGTAATGGTAGATCTGAATGAATGGTTAACTGTAATTTCCCGGACACAATGAGGTTTTAGGGTTTCCTTTCGACTAAGGGCATCGGCTACCACATTAGCCTTTCCAGGATGATACTTGATGGCGTAATAGTTAATCATTCAGAAGTTCTAACCACTGTCGTTGTCTCATGTTCAGCTCCTTCTATTCATAAATGTGCTGATTACTCTTGTGGTCAGTAAAGATCGTGCACTTGGTTGTATAAAGATAATGTCTCCAAATTTTAAGTGCAAATACCATAGGTCCTAACTCTAAATCATGAGTTGTGTAATTCTTCTCTTGCATCTTAAGTTGTCTTGATGCACAAGCTATCACTTTCTCACATTGCATCAACACGCAACCCAAACCTTGGATTGACGCGTCACAATACACCACGAAGTCATTTGTTCCCTCTGGCAACGCCAAGATCAGTGCACTACACAGCTTGTCTTTATGCGCTTGAAAAGCCGCTTCTTCATTACTGTCGCACTTGTAAACAATTCCTTTGTGAGTTAGGGCAGTTAGAGGCTGTGCAAGTTTCGAGAATCCTTCTATGAAAAGCTGGTAATAACTCACTAATCCAAGAAATTGGCGCACCTCAGTAGGCGTTGTCGGTGTAGGCCAATTCTTGATTGCCTCAATCTTAGACGGGTCAACATGGATACCATTCTCATTCACTACATACACTAAGAATTGTACTTCTCCAATCCAGAAGTCACATTTAGAAAACTTGGCATATAGCTGTTCTGTCTTCAGGAGCTCTAGAATAAGTCTTAGATGTTGCTCATGATCCTCCCTATTCTTGGAATAAATTAGTATGCCATTAATGAAGACGATGACAAACTTGTCTAAATATGGTTTACAAACACGGTTCATGAGGTCCATAAAGACTGTTGGTGTATTTGTCAATCCAAATGGCATGACTGCCAACTCAAAATTCCCGTATCAAGTCCTGAAAGTTGTATTGGATATGTCTTCTTCTTGAACCCTGAGTTGATGATATCCATATCTCAAATCAGTCTTTGAGTAGTAACTCAATCCCCAAAGTTGATCAAATAGGTCATCGATATGCGGGAGAGGGTAACGATTCATTATGGCGACTTTGTTTAGTTCCCGGTAATCAATGTAGATATGGAAACTTCCGTCTTTCTTCTTTACGAATAACAGCGGCACTCTCCAGGGTGAAGAATTGGGACGTGTGAAACCTTTGTCTAACAGTTCCAGCAACTGTTTTGACAATTCTTGTAGTTCGTTCGGCGCCAATCAATATGGCGCCCGAGCGATAGGGGCAGCTCCCGGTGTCAGCTTGATCTGGAACTCTACTTGCCTGTGTGGAGGAAGGCCAGGCAAGTGCTCTGGAAATACTTCAGGAAAGTCCTTAACGACAGGAATGTCATCAATTCATTTCTCCTCTGTGGTCTTTTCAGTAACTAAGGCCAAAATCACTGAATGTCCCTTCCACAAACATTTCTTAGCCTTCATGTAAGAAATGATACCAACCATGGCACTACAGCTATCACCTTCCACTATGAGTATCTCTCCACTAGGAAGAGAAAGTCTGATGAGTTCCCCGACAGATGATTTCGGCTTGGCTCCTAGACAACCAATCCATACCAACAACAACATCAAAACTACCAAGTGTGATAGATTGAAGATCAATATCAAATTCATACCCAGACAGACCTATCTTACAACCACGGTATACATGAGAAGCTTCTAAAATCTTACCATCGGCTATTTCTATAGTGTAGTTTGAGTCTAAAGTCGTAGATGTAACATCTAGTAACTTACTGAACTTATAAGAAATAAAACTCTTATCAGCGCCAGAATCAAACAACACAAAAGCAAAACATCCATTAACAGGAAATTTACCAGTTACCATAGAAGGGTCATTTCGAGCCTCACCTGATCCGATGACGAATGCTCTGCCCTTATTGCCGCCATTCTCCTTCCTATTATCAGCACTGTTACCACCATTGTTGTTCTTTCTTAGATTTGGGCAATTTCTCTTGAAATGCTCGGTTTAACCATATTCATAACAACTCTTTTGTTCATCCTGTTATGGTGGCTACTTGGCTGTTATGTTCACACGACAATTTTTGGCAGCGTGGCATTACATGGCCCGTGGTGGTGGTTGTTACATTTGTTACATTTGGGCAATGTCTCGCCATAACCACCGCCGTGCTGAGATGTTGAAGAAGACTGATTGAACGTGCGGGAGTTGTCAAACTTTTTGAGGTTCTGAGGCTATTGTTGAGCTGAACCTTGCTTACTGCTGGGACCACATTCCCACTTACGCTTGTTCCCTCTATCAGTAGTAACTGAAGCAGAGCCGCGTCGGGGTAGCTTTCCTTGCGCGACTGCTTGATCAGTTAGTCTGGGCCAGTCTGATTGCTTTCTGTATCGTGTTCGGTCGAGAGGCAGTGACCATACTTTTAGTTTCTGGAGCTAATCCATGAAGGTATCTCTTGATCCTCGGAGAATGAGGGTTGACCATATTGGGGCACAGGGTAGCGAGCTCATGAGAGTGAGTAGTATACGCCTCGATCTCAGAACCCGATATCTTGAGATTCTAAAACTCCATCTCCAATTTCTGCACCTCATCACGAGAGCAGTATTCCTCCTTCATCAAGTTTTTAAAATCATCCCAAGTAGTCTAGTTGGCGATTTCTACACCCAACATTTGCACTTGGTTGTTCCACCAGGATAGGGCAGCTCCATCTAATGTGTCCGTAGCATACTTCACCCGATTTGCCACCGGGCAATTACACATCTCAAACATGGACTCCAGCTTCTCAAACCAGCGTATGAGTCCTACAGCTCCTTCAACCCTTGTAAACATGTTGGGTTTGCATTCTTGAAGGACTTAAAAGTACAAACCCCTTGACCTGCAATAGATTTTTAGATCAGGACTTCAGAATTTTCAACAAGTGTTATAATTTAATAGGATTGATGGAACGTTAACGTCAAGAATGAATTTTGGTATTACTTACCAATCGGAGTGGTTTGTGGGTTTGGGTTGTGGTTGGCCAATGCATCAGCTACATGCTGATTTTATAAGTGCGGCTAGTTCAGCTGGTGTCATGTAATGGTACCACGACCAAGACCATGTTCGCATCCATATCCAGACATTCTTAACAAACATAACATACAAAAACAAGTAAATATACAACATATTAACTCCATACAAGTATAAGAAATTAAAAGAATTTAGCACATTCACAACCTAATGTTCAAATAATAATTTCTTATAAAATAAATTGTAAGTACTTCTACAATCAATTAAACCAAATATCAAAATCCAAAGACATCAGTCGGATGGAAACAACCCTTCCCATCTAGGTGCGAAGTAACGAAAGTATGATAAACAGACGAAATGAAAGAAATAGGAAATCGATGCGAATAGGTAGATCCAGTGCTGTTCTCGGGCTCATCTTCAGGCTGCTCAACGGGTTCTTCCTCCAGATCTTCTTCAGGTGCCTCTTCAAGTTCTTCTTCCGAATCTTCTTCTTTGGGCTCTGCCACTGCATTTGTTGGACCAAAAGAACCAATGAGCCTGATCAGAAAAACCTTTAAGTAACACAGACATTATAACAACTGAAGTAGTCTGCAACAGCTGAAGACATCAACTGATAACAAGGTCTGAAGACAAAGTCTGAAGTGAAAGAGCTGAAGACAAAGTCTGAAGTGAAAGAGCTGAAGACAAAGTCTGAAGTGAAAGAGCTGAAGACAAAGTCTTAAGTGAAAGAGCTGAAGACAAAGTCTGAAGTGAAAGAGCTGAAGACAAAGTCTGAAGTGAAAGAGCTGAAGACAAAGTCTGAAGACAAAAGCTGAAGACAATGACTGAAGACCAAGTTTCAGATGTTGTCACAACAGCTGAAGAAGACCTCTTCAGTAGTTGTGATGGTTTCCTTTCAGTAGTTGTATTTTCTTTGTGTACTTGTAGTTTCAGTAGTTTTATGTTTCTTCGTGTACTTAGCACTCTGAGATGTTCTCAGTTGTTGTGAACATTCTCAGTAGTTTGCTTACTTTCAGTAGTTTGTAATAATTCTGTTAGATGTCACTATCAAGTGACATCAGCAGACGTCACATTCCTTTATATAAGGAATGCTGACCTAATTGTAATCGGTGCAGCTTAGAAAAACCTAGCAGCCGCCATACCGAAGCATGTGTGCATGAATGTTATTATCCCTTTTGCAGAAAACCCCATTTCTATATAACCGTGTACTGTTCCATTGAATATCTATTGTGTTCTTGCATATTTGTCTAATTCTTGTTCTAATTCCGCTGCGATTCAATTCTAATTGATCAAACTTAGATCGCTGATCCTGACAAATGGTATCAGAGCAGGTTAATCATTGATCGGTTTAACAATTGATCATTGAAACTGCTATTTCGATATCTAAAGTTTGATCGAATTAGCATATTTGCAAGAATTGGTTATAGAGATTGATTTTCTGCTGCTTCTGGTTATTCTGTTTGAGTTTCTTCTTGGTTCATATTGAGTTTGTTGTGTTTTTGTGCTAAATCCGTTGAAACTTGATTGTTTTGGTTTGAATCTGAGAATGACTACTCCTTCTAATGACCCTCACAATACTGGCTCCTCAACCAAGCCTCCGATGCTGGTTAGGAGTGAGTATAACATATGGCAACGAAGAATGCTCCATCACCTGTCTGTTAACAGTTCAGGGTGTTGGACATCTGTGGTTCATGGTCCACACAAGCCTATGGTGAACAATCCGGAGACCAACCAAATGGTTCCGAAGAAGAAGGAGCAATACTCAGATGAAGATCGTAAACTGTTTGAGATTGATGCTAAAGCCCATGGAATTCTGGCCATGGCACTGCCGAATGAAATCTATTCTGGGCTTATGCATCATGAAACTGCTCATGACCTCTGGAATGCTTTGAAGGAACAATTCGGAGGAACTGATGAGGTCTTAGCAAACAATAGAGAAATCCTCGCCCAACAATATGAGACATTCTCTTAGAGGAAGGGTGAGACACTGATTCAACAGTTTGAGCGTTTCTCCTGCTTGATCTCTGAGCTGAAAATGGTCAAGCATGAGTATACTAACAGCCAGATGAATAACAGATTCCTCAGATCACTGCCTGAGAGATGGGACACATATACCATTGTCCTACGCTCCAGTGCAAATCTGGATAGCCTATCTCTCACCCAACTCCATGGGAAACTGCTTACATTTGAAAGAGAGATAGAGCAGAAAAGGAAACTGGCATCATCAGGAAAGCTCTCTGATGACTTTGTACCAGGTAACACTGCCTTGGTCGGTCATGAGTCAGAATATGCTGGATCAGAAAGTCATTATGATGAGCATATAGATTTCTCTTCAAACAGTTCTGATCATGCATTTGTTGGTGTTGACAGTCATTCTGGGTGTAATAGTGATAATTTATGCTTTATCATGGATGATTTGCAGGGTATTGCTGATGATGATTTAGAAGAGATGGATATTTTGAGCCAAATGGCCCTGATCAATATCAGATCTCAAAAGTTCTACAAGAGAACTGGTAGGAAATTTCCAGGACTCTCTGGCAAAACCAAAGTTGGTTTTGACAAGAGTAAGTTGAGGTGTCACAAATGCCACAGGCTTGGGCACTTTGCAAGAGAGTGTAGATCAACTGGATCTAACTCCTCTGCACCCTTTGTGACCTTTCCAAGCAATAGTTCACAAAACAAAGGGCAACATCCTGCTAGTTCTGGTCATCACTCACAACCTCAATCTCCTGCATACTTTGTCCCTCAGGGTCCAATGCCATATCCTTATCCCTGCTATTACATGCCACAGCCAAATCCAGTTCATGTCCCTATAGCACAACAACCTCAAGCCCTACCTGAGCCTCAACCATCTCCATCACAATCTCAACCTCATCACAGCTTCTTCACACCAGGAGTTGTTGACTGGAGCAGCTTACCAGATGATCTTTCTGGTTTCAATGAGCAATTATCTGCTGGTGCTGGTCAACATGGTGGTGAACATCCTTTTGGGAATCTTGCTCTCATGGCCCTGGAGTCTACTGAGGGTTCCTGCTCAGATGCTTCATCTTCACAGGTAACCCAGGTATCTTCTGAGGCTAAAGCCAAGTTATGTTCTGAATCATGCATAGCTGCCTTTGTCTCTATTAGAGAGGCAAATGTAGCTTTAATCAATCAAAATCTTGAGCTTGAGAAAACTATTTCCAAAAGAAAAGATGAGTATGTGTCTGCACTTAATGACAAAGATGATGAGATTTACAAGCTTAAATGCCAACTTAATGATGAAAAGGCTAAGGTAGAGGTCATACTCGAGAACCACAGAAGTCTCAAAGAGACACTTGCAGCTACCCAAGTTGAGTGTGACCGCTGGGTAACATCCTGCAAGGGATTTGAAATGCTTCTCAGCAAGCAAACAGCTTCAAATGTGAAGTTTGGAATAGGTTACAATCATACTGCACCACCTACTGATTTTACTTCAAAATCAATAGTAAAATCTGAAGGTGAAAGTAATTTCCAAACCACATCATCATGTGATTCATCCTCAAATGATAATACAAAATTAGAGGATGAAGTCAGTGTTAAGATCTCAGCAAATCAATTGCCTGATGGTTTAAATGCTGATAAACACATGAAGCTGAGAAATTCAGATGTTGTTCCTCAAAGTACTCCAAGTACTGAAGGGCAAGTCACAACATCTGAAAAGCATTTCAAATCTGATGAAATAAAAGGATTAACTGCTGAGGAATCTATCATACGGTCTTTCAGGACGGATAGAGAACAGCTGAAGAACAAGTCTTCAGTTGTTACCGATCCTTCAGTACTTAACACAAGTACTGAAAGGAGGAAAGTACTGAAGATCACACCTTCAGTAGTTTCCACTTCAGCAGTTGATCAATCCAAGATGAAGAATAAGCCATGTGAAATATGTGGTAAATTCAATCATCTATCTGATGAATGCTGGTACAAAAAGGGTTCCAAACTCAACAGAGATAAGCTCATTAAAGAAGAGATAAATAAAATGAAAAATGAGTTTGAAACCAAGTTTGTACCACAGTCATCTCAAACTGATAAACCCAAGGCCTCACCAAAATCCAAAAAGAAGGATGGGGTTTATCAGAAAACAGCTGATAGTGTTCCTCATGATAAACATCAGACGAAGTCTGTGAATTTCAAGAAGGAGGAAATGGTGGGTCACAGGAACTCATCAAAAACAAGTACTGATGTGTCAAATGAGCTGAAGGCTTTAGCAACAAATCAGACACAACTTGTTATGATGGTTCAACATTTGTTGGGGAGAGTTAACCAACTAGATGCACCTGTGATCAAACCACTGAAAAGGAAATCCAAGCCCAAATCTAAGAATTCCATTTCAGCACCATCTCCACCTTCATCAGTTGTTAATCATGAGAAACAAGTTATGGTTAAATCTGTTGATGAAAACAGACCCAAAACCAAAAAGGTTTGGGTCTCTAAAGCTAACTAGTTTCTTATGATAAATGCAGGGTTCTTCAGCATGCCAAAGAAGCATCTGGTATGTAGACAGTGGAGGATCTATGCATATGACTGGGAGCAGTTCTCTTCTTAATGACTACTCTCAAGGAAAGAAGGGATTTGTCTCATTTGGAAATGATGCTAAGGGTTACATCATCGGGAAAGGATTTGTGTCAAATGGAGAAATCAGATTTGATGATGTTAACCATGTGGAGAATCTCAAGTATAATCTACTGAGTGTCAGTCAGATGTGTGATAAAGGGCATGTTGCACTTTTCACAAGCCAGAACTGCCGGATTCTGTCTTCCAAAGTTCTGAGACTGATTGACAAGGTATTGGATGAACATACTCTCCTGAAGGCCAACAGGATAGGAAGAGTATATGCCTTGGATTTGTCAAAGAAGATTGATATAAAAGGTCATCCTTGCCTGTTCTCCAAGGCCTCTCCTCAGGAATCTAAACTGTGGCATAGAAGGCTGGGTCATGTTAATCTCAAAAACATGAATCAGCTGATCCCCAATAGTTTAGTGAGAGGTCTACCAATAAAGGAGTTCCTCTGTGATGAAACCTGCACTGCTTGTTTAAAAGGAAAACAACACAAAGTCTCATTCCCTCCTATAGAAGAACCAAAGTCCACTGCCTGCTTGCAATTACTGCACATGGATCTCTTTGGTCCTGTGAGAGTAATGAGCATGGCAAAGAAGAAATACTGTCTGGTAATTGTGGATGATTACTCCAGATTTGTATGGACCTTCTTCTTGCATTCAAAGGATGAGGCTACTCAGGGAGATGAGTCCCCTGAGGATGCCCCTGTACCACCAATACAGGAAACACTTACTGGTTCTAACCCCCCAGTAGTGTCAAAGACTCCACCAGCCCTAGCCGCTCAGGCATCCTCTCAACAGGATCCTGATGCAACCAAAATTGGGGATACCACAATGCTGGAACCTATCTCAATTGAGAAGGTTACCATTGAAGAGCACCAGTCACCCCGGGTGCAATCTGCTTCAAACCTATCTCCAAATGCAACCGCTCCTCAAAGCCCAACATTTATTGTTGCACAAGTGCTGAGTCAGCTGCATTCCTCTCCTCCTCCCCAGACACCCATTACAATGGGGAGAACCTCAACAGCTGAGGAAGAGGACCGAAATGCTGCTGATAACCCACAGCACAGGGGTTATAATGTTCAATCTCCCCGTGTAGATGAGGAGGTTAGAACATCTGGTGAGGCTGCCACTTCTACTGATTCAGCAAATGACCAGGATGAAGTTGGTAACATCTCTAAGACCTCACCAGAGGCAACTGCCGATGAAGGACTCAGTCCTGAGGCAGGAAGTCCCCAGAACCAAGAACAAGGGGCACATGCTACAACTGATCTACACTCAGGGCATGTACATCCTGATTCAATCAGGAGGTCAGGTGATTCAGCAAAGACTGATGATGACTTGGGCTTTTTCTTTGATGTCTTAGCCCATAACACAATCCTTGAGGCTGAGGTGAGCAGACTCAAAGAACTGCTTGCCAAAATGTCTCAGGATCAAAGTCCATCTGCCCCAATAAACCCACAGATGGCACCTTCATCTGAAGGTTCCCAAAACACTCCGCCACTACACTCAACTGAGCCACCAGCCACTGTTGTTGGCACCACCTCTCAGGGACAGAACCCCTCTGAGCAGACGGTTGCTACCTTTCAAAATTCCTTACCTCTCATCACTCCCATCATCAATGAGATTGTGCATAAAGCCATTGATGAGAAAATCTCCTCAAATCTAAAAACACTTGTTGATGATGCTGTGCAAAAGAAGCTTTCTGCCATTCAAACCCCCGAACCCAATGCACCCAAAAAGGGGGAGTCTAAGGCAGTGAAAGACAGAAAGAGAAAGAGAGTGGAAGATGAGAAACTAAAAGAGAAAGAAAAGGAGTTAGAAAAGGAAAAACAGCTGATCACATACAAGAGAAAGAAAAGTGCTGAAACTCAAAAGCCTGATGAAAAGAAATCATTGGAAGATCTGATTAAAGAAGCTGATGAAGCTCACAGCAGATCAATGGACAGAATAATAGACCAACTATTCAGACAGGGCTTTGATACAGCCACATTAGACACTGAGATCAGAAGGCTGGAGATTGAAGAGATACAAAAAAGATGGGCCAGTTACAGTGGAATGGAAAGGGAGAGGTTGGAGATAATGATCAGGTTTATTGCAAAATACTTGGGAAGATCATTAATTGAGATTAAATCATGGACCAGAGACAGTATTCTGGCAATAACCACCAGAATCTGTGCTTCTGAAGCATTCAATAAGGGGTTGATCATCGAAGCCTTAGATGAAGCAGGGGCTGGGAAGAGATCTGATATGGCCAAACTTTCCAAAGCCAAACTTACCATAAAAATGCTAGATCAGCCTTCCCAAACTCCCACTCAAAAACAACCAACCCCACAACTCTCCAAACCAATCCCTAAACCTAAACTTAAACCAACTCAACCTTCAAAACCAACTCCCTTATCCCAAAAACCACCTCAAACCACATCCAAGGATGCACCCAAAAGGAGGAGAAGGGTGTTGAGGATGGAAGAAGAAGAAGAAGATGATGATGAAGAAGACAGTCTGCCAATCTCTGCTGTTCTAAAATTACCTGAGCCCAGAAGTCAACAAATGATCACACCAGACTTTCAGAGGCAAATGGTGAAAGTTAAGATTGAAGAAGAAGAACAGCAGAAACAGCACGATGAGCAACTTTTGAAGATGATTGACAAAGAGTTTCCTTAGTCATCATCTATACAAGCCATGAAGAAACACGCTCAAAGGCTGTATGCTCTCAGGTATACCTTTCAATATCAAAAGGAGAGAGTAAGGATTTGGCCAGACCCCAGGGTTAGTTCTAGAATTCATAAGAAATCCATACCAAGCAGATACAATGGCCAAGTGAGAAAGACCATAGATGCTGCTATTATGTTGGCCATTGTAGTCTCACCCTGGGAAATACTTGAAGACTTCAAGAGAGCCTACAAGTCAAAGATGACCCCTCAAACTCTAATGGAGAACAAAATGGTCAAGAAGGGGTTGTTATACAAGAGGCTTGAAGAGATCAAGAAAAATGAACTCCAGTTGTTATTAGAAGGGACTCACCCAGATGAATTTGCTTACAGAGAGATAACAACTGTTGAGTTGAAAAATGGAAAGACGATAAAGTACTTATCAGAGTACTATGGCCCAGAGTTCTTCTTCGAAGGAGAAGCAGAAGAACTCACTAAGGAGGAACAAGTTGTTCTCCTTGAGGCCTACGTCAGAGAGTCTTATAGACTCATCAATGGGAAGTAGGTTTCATGGTTGGGATAACAGCTCTGCGTCCAGTTTCCCCAAGACAGAGTTCCCTTCCATCCTTTGACATTCACATCTACTGAAACCTGTTCCCTGGCCTGTGCTTATCTGATATCTCTGAAGCTGATCAAGAGAGTATTTCTGCCAAGAATAAGTGGGACCTCAATAAGCTTAAAGGTTTTGGCTGCACTGGTTCAGGGGGAGTTTGTTGGACCAAAAGAACCAATGAGCCTGATCAGAAAAACCTTTAAGTCCCACAGACATTATAACAACGGAAGTAGTCTGCAACAGCTGAAGACATCAACTGATAACAAGGTCTGAAGACAAAGTCTGAAGTGAAAGAGCTGAAGACAAAGTTTGAAGTGAAAGAGCTGAAGACAAAGTCTGAAGTGAAAGAGCTGAAGACAAAGTCTGAAGTGAAAGAGCTGAAGACAAAGTCTGAAGTGAAAGAGCTGAAGACAAAGTCTGAAGTGAAAGAGCTGAAGACAAAGTCTGAAGACAAAAGCTGAAGACAAAGACTGAAGACCAAGTTTCAGATATTGTCACAACAGCTGAAGAAGACCTCTTCAGTAGTTGTGATGGTTTCCTTTCAGTAGTTGTATTTTCTTTTGTGTACTTGTAGTTTCAGTAGTTTTATGTTTCTTCGTGTACTTAGCACTCTGAGATGTTCTCAGTTGTTGTGAACATTCTCAGTAGTTTGCTTACTTTCAGTAGTTTGTAATAATTCTGTTAGATGTCACTATCAAGTGACATCAGCAGACGTCACATTCCTTTATATAAGGAATGCTGACTTAATTGTAATCGGTGCAGCTTAGAAAAACCTAGCAGCCGCCATACCGAAGCATGTGTGCATGAATGTTATTATCCCTTTTGCAGAAAACCCTATTTCTATATAACCGTGTACTGTTCCATTGAATATCTATTGTGTTCTTGCAATATTTGTCTAATTCCTGTTCTAATTCCGCTGCGATTCAATAATAATTGATCAAACTTAGATCGCTGATCCTGACAGCATTCAGTGCATTGATTTGGCTTACCAAATAACATTCAATGCATTGATTTGGACATTGATACAGCTCTTTATACATCTCTTGTAAAGCATTCACCTCTTGAATTTCCGGGAATAGTTTTTTCGCTTACCGAATAGGATTTTAAATTCAACTTACCTTCTAGATTAATAAACTAAATTGACTCAAGTATTGCTAGATTTCCCTGCAATTTTTTAAAAACTTATCAACTTTCACACATAAAAAATTATGTTGAACAAAACACAATTTAAAGTTCTATACCTCTAGGGTGCTATTATCAAAAGCTAGCAATGATTCATTATCCTCCTTTTCTTGTTTTCCCTTTTGATGCATTTCACTAGCGGATTCAATGTCATTAATTTTTCGTCAACATATTGTTTTGTTAGTCGCTTAATCCAAATCCTCCTACCTTTAAACTCAAATGATTTAGAAAGTTAAAAAAACATATACAAATAACACATAATTAATAATGGATTCATAAAAACATTTGCGGAAGCGTAATAACTCATAACCCAAAAGGCGCAATACATGCGCAACCCAAATAATTGTAATTTACAAAACATTGTTTGATCATTTAAACCAATCAGTGATGTATAAAATATGAGATGTTCCAAGCCGTGCACACCGTATGAAACTGAAAGAAACATGGTAAAGTGTCAATACAGGGTTTGTGAGTTCACAGGTTTTGATAAACAGTAACGTAATAGAAAGCAGATCCAGTAAACAAAGTAATATCAGTAGATAGCTAGTCTACATAACAAGTTACATAGTGTATGAAGTTCGCAACTGAAGCTGACAAAGTAAATGTATGCCTAGGCTATGGCTACCAGACCACAACAACAGAAATTAAGGTCAATTAAACACTCGTTTGAATTGCAATCATGCTAGCATGACTAGCCCGGTTGGGGTTTGTCAAACCCAGTAGATCTACTCAGAATTACCTCGCTAAAGTACATAAATTAAATATTCAAAAGTGAGGACTTAAAGTGGTACAACACTAGTAATCATGCGATTATTACAGTAATACTGATCAATTGAAATAACGTTTAAAAGAACATGTTTCTTTTCCCCAAAAGTATATATGTAAAGTGGGCCTTAAATTCACCTTAACTAGCACAACCAATAAAGTTATGTAGAGTGCAAGCAATTAAATTTTCAAAACACCTGGATATCATTTAATTTCTATTAATATTAATTATTAATATTAAAATTGTATGGTTTCATGAACACGGCTCTGTTACGGTATAGGTCATCAACATTTCCCCCCTTCCCAATCCGCACAAGTATATACCAATTCACCTTTAATACACAACCCCAATTATCCTCACCAATACAAGATCATGTATAAAGGTACACGTCATACATTTTGATTACATGACTTTATATAATTAAACCCTATACGTTCATTAATGCATAACCCATTTATATTAATGCTTAATGACCAAACATAACACTCTTATGGTAATTTATACAACTATACATTCATGCACTCGCATATAATATATTATAGACATCCATACATAATATATTACCCACACATATTTTTTAACATAGATAAAGCACACATTAATGAGATGCACTTACACTCCCATACATGTCACATAAATCCACACATATAAAACATATAATACTCAACCATGCACTAACATTACAGGAGCCATATTATAAATGCATGCAACACCATTTTTATTATTATTATTGTTTTTTAAGGACCCACCCAACTAATAACTTTTGGATCATATATATATATATATATATATATATATATATATATATATATATATATATATATATATATATATATATATATATATCTATATATATATACACTCTTGTAAGAACACAGACTGCACATATACATACTTCCATTATGAACATATATTCAAATATATCACGCATATATGTACAATCTCACCATCAAGACCCACGCTTGATCACCTGCCCACAGGATTTAGGCAGCAAAAACAAGTAACATAAACACATAACACACCGATCATAGAACCCAACCGAACATCACAACCCTTAGATCCATGAGCATGAACGTACACGTAAGTTGTAACCTGAAACCGTAGCATAATTAAAACAAGAGGACGAAAAGAAGAAAAATCATACCAAACGGGCTGTTGGATCAGTTTCGCGTCTGCCGGGGCAGTGTTGGTGGTTGAGTGCTTGTGGTTGCAGAGGGAAAGCTGGTGGAGATGATCGGTCGTTAAGAGGAGGCTGCCGGGAGACGAGAACTCACTGGAATTTGAATTGGGAGATCAATGGTGATCAAAAGGTGAATGGAGATGAGATCGTGGGGTAGGGGCGGTTTAATTGAACCAACCGTGGTAGAGGGGAGGTCGGTGAAGGTTGTTAAATTTGGATGATATGTAGGATAATCTAAATTGTTTGTTAATTAGTTTAAACAATTATTTATTTAGTTTAGGTTCTTAATAATTTAAATAAGTTTGGTAGTTAAGTAATTTGGGTTTAAATAATTTAAGTTTAATTATCTTGTTAGTTTATAAAAAGAAAGAACTCAAAATAAAGAAACCGTTGGTAATGGAAAAACAACGGAAAACGATTTGATGATGATGATTAATATTATATTGTTAACCTGAAGACATGGGGTATCACAGTACTAGTAGTGTAAGTAAAGTAAAATACTTTTCTACTCAATTATAACACATATATGTAACGCTACATGCCCTAGATTAACACAACCATGTTATTTATAGTGCAATTGGTAGGTTATATTGTACCGTCAAAATAGTCAACGGACCCACAAAGTCACCATCAGATTGCACCCTGTCTAGTTGTCTTTACACTTTTTGATAGATGATTCGATGCAACCATGCAAATCAAACTCTTTTAGATCGGTGTCCAGGCTCATTTGCTTAACCACTTCATAGATACACTTCCCATTCTCTCGACTAACAGCCATCATGTTATAGAAAGAAATAAAAATCTAGTTTAAAATCAAAGTATTTATTATATACCCCTTCCATAATTTTATCAACAATTCTAGACAGCCCAACATTAACACCATCATAACGCGCCCTCCATTTTGAGTAGTCTGCAGTCAACCCCTTATTATCTTTGCTTATCAAATCTTTACCCCCATTCTGAATTCCCATCAGCCTATATATTGCCACACTATCTACTTTCACATCTCCTTTGCTGGCTTCAATTATTAATCTTTGTGAGTCCAACGCGTTGTTAGATCATATGAGGCTGGTGCAACTAAAACAAAACTTAGAAGAATTTTGATGTACAATTGAAGTGGTCTTCCGAAGACAAAGCTGCTCTTCCGAAGACAAGTTAGTGATCTTCCTAAGCTAAAGAATGAAGAACTTCCGAAGGAAGAACTCAGTCTTCCGACACTAAGTTGTTCTCCTTCCAAAGTATACTTAGAAGATCAAAGACAAAGTCTTTCAAAGAATAAAGTCCTTAAGACTTGTAGAAGTTCGGAAGAAGTTGTTTCTTTCGATGCCAAAATGACCTCAGAAGAATTCATTCTTTCGAAGTCATTTAGCTTCCGAAGAACCAACTATGAACCAATAGACATAAATATGGTCTATCTGACAGTCCGTTGTGGCTCTGATATACAGCATGGCGCTTTCCCACGCCAATGTAGTTGACCATACTTTATCCACTGTTCAGCCATTATCAGCTAGTACAGATGCCACTTTTAGTTGGTGACAAAAGGTAAGTCATGGACCTGTCATGACTATCTAATCTAGGATAGTATTTTATCTTAGATACTTTACATCTAGCAATGTAGTATTTGTCTAGTTGTAGATTCCAGCTGGTTTTTCATGTATAACCGGCTGTAGATAGTAGTATATACAGTTTCTCAATGTAACTTAGTTACCATGCTTTTAAGAGTCTTGTAATACTGAATTGAGAAGTAATATATACAAGTATCTTGAAAACCTATTTCGATGCTCTTGTGTTTTCATTAACTTATTATATTACTTGTGAACTTGGTTGAGATTCTGTTTCATCAGCTCGAGTGACTTTAAGTGAGTTTGTGTAAGGCCCCGTTCCCGGAGACCTCACAGTTAGTCAATCATAGCATAATTAAATAAAAACATTACATAATTCTTAAAACAATGCAGCGGAATTAACATCGAAAACCATTCGCCTCATTAATAAACACTGTTGTCAAGCAATACATTTATGTTTGTTATCAGTTTACCAAAGATCAGTTAATTACATTACAAAACAGCAATATTATTAAGAGTGAACGGATGCCAGTCTAGCCCCGACGACTAGCCTCCCCGAGTGTCATCCTCAGCAAATTACCTGCCAACTGAAAATGCATAAAAGTCAGCGTTGCTAAGTGAGTTCTAGTTTTAAAATAGTGAAAATACTTTATTAGTTTTGTATAGGAAAATACTCTTTAAAATACTGTTTACTCCATTATATGTGATCATACGTCATACATACATTCAAATATTATCCATTATCAACATTAATATCTTTCTTCACCATTTCCAAGGTCGTTCACTTGAACCTTTACTTTTAATCTTTCACTTCGATATGGACCAAAGCGCTATACCCCCCATATAATGCACATAAACCTGATTCTGGGCCTGAGGTCTAATAATAGACCCCATCCGTGGTGCACAAAGCTGACTCTATTACCGGGGCAACGACAATGGTCTCCTCAATATCAACGATTGACCCTGTGTGCATCCAACGGGTTAGCTAAACCGCACACAGTTGAGCTAACAACCTAGTGGTTGTGAACCTCCTGTGAATTTGCTTGCAAGACTTTCTTACGTTCTTTATGTTCCACTTTCATTAATCTTTCCACTTTCTTAAAGATAATACTTTACGGATAAGGATAAAATCACACCACGTAAAGTCGCAAAATAATATAATAGGGAACACAAGAACAGCCCAACACATCAATAAAATAAGCAAATAATAACACCAAGTCAAACCAGGGTCAAACCCTAAAATTCTGATTCTTCCAAAATTCCAGAAAAAAATTCTAAGTGTTTAGGCGCATGGGCACTATGCAGGCGCATGAGCCCTGCTTAGGTGCATTAACACTATTCAGACGCATGAACTTCTACACTTAGGCATTTTAGGTTACATCCTGGGCGCATGAACTGCACAGGCGCATGGACTAGCACTTAGGCGCGTTAACAAAGGGTTGGGCGCATGACACTATGTAGGCAATTGAACCTATACTTAGTCATTTCAGGCAAAACTTCGGGCGCATGGGCACTATTGGGGTGCATGAACCCCCACTTAGGATTTTCTAAGGCACATTTCCAGGCGCATGGGCCCTGTTTGGGCGCATGGCCTGTGCTTAAGTATTTCCAAATCGAAATTCCAGGCGCATGGGCCCTGTTTGGGCACATGACCACCTATTGTGTATTTTTCTGAATCAGAATCATCCCAGACCTACATTTGTACCTGTTCTAAGCATAAACTTAATATTCTAGCAGCCATAACACATAAACAAGCATAGAACATAAGTGTATACAAACATAAACATACGGGTAAACATAAATCAGTGGTAAAACATTTTAATCATGCATTTTCAGCCCCAAAACAGTTTAAAACATGTAGAAACCGGGGTCTAGAATTCACCTAGTGTAGCAAACAAGCAAAACTACTCTGAACCTGCTTGTACACGAGTTCAAACACCTAAAACAAGCACAAACAAGCACCTAAACACCAAGAACACTTAATAATAGGTTTCTAAGGTTGAAACCACAAAGAAACCGAGCCAATTAACATGTAAACACACTAACCTTGAAGATTTCTGCTCTAATTCCTTCTTGGAACCGAGAGAGCAGGTCAGCAGCTTCTCTTCTTCTTTTTGGTCGATAACCAGCAGCAAAATGGGCATGGCATGGGTGACCATGCCCCTTTAAAAGTAACTTTTTGACTTTTTGTGTAATTTTACACAAAACACCCCTCATCTTTACCTTCTTTTTATTTTCTCCAACCATACTTTCTTTTCTTTTATTTAGCCAAGTTTTCGGGTGTTACAAGTCTACCCCCCTTAAAGAGATTTCGTCCTTGAAACCTGTCATTCTTCGAATAGCTGTGGGTAATGCCGTCTCATCTCTTCTTCAGTGTCCCACATAGACTCGGAACCCTTTCGGTGTTTCCACTGCACCCGCACAAGCGAAACCACTTTATTCCTCAACCTTTTTGCCTTCTGATCGATGATTGCCACTGGCTTCTCCATATAGTTGAGCTGTTCATCCACTTCGATATCATATAGTGGTATAATCATATCTTCATCGGCTAAGCACTTCCTTAGGTGAGATACATGGAATGTCGGATGAATTCCACTTAGCTCATCAAGCAATTCTAGTCGATAGGCCACCTTTCCTACTCGTGCAACGATTCGGAAAGGCCCTATGTATCTCGGGCTTAGCTTGCCTCCGTCCTGAACCGGATGATCCTTTTCCAAGACGAGACCTTTAACATGACTTTATCAGCTATGTTGAATTCAATTGGTCTACGTCTTTTATCGGCATACGACTTCTGCCAATCTTTGGCTGCCTTCATACAGGCTTTCATCTTTTCTAGCTTTTCGGTCGTAGCCTCAATCACCTCCACATTCCCAACTCCTTCTGCCCAATGTCTCCCCAACACACGGGCGTCCTACATCTCCTACCATACAGCATCGCATATGGTAGCATTCCGACACTGACATGATAGCTGTTGTTGTATGAGAACTCCAATCATCCCAACTTCCTCCAAAGTCGATCGCACATGCACGGAGCATATCCTCGAGTGTCTGAATCGTTCGCTCAGACTGACCATCTGTCTGAGGATGGTAAGCCGTGCTAAAGTGTAGTCTTGTCCCCATGGAATCATGGGTTTTTTTCCAAAACTTAGATGTGAACCGGGTGTCACGATCTGACACGATTGACACCGGTACGCCATGACGAGCTACAATCTCTTTGATAAACATGTCCACCAGTCTCTCAAATGAATACGTCTCGCGGATCGGTAGGAAGTGAGCACTCTTTGTCAAGCGCTCGACTATCACCCAAATGGTATCATACCCCTTTGCAGTACGGGGTAGCTTCATCATGAAGTCCATGGTAATGTGATCCTACTTCCATTCGTGTATATCCAAGGGTTTGATCTTCCCGTATGGCTTCTGGTGTTCTGCCTTCACTTGCAAGCAAGTAAGGCACTTACTCACATACTCCGCCACGTCGTGTTTCATACCCGGCCACCAGTAGTCCTTTTTCATATCTCGATACATCTTGGTAGCACCAGGATGAATGGAGTATCGAGTCTTATGAGCTTCATCCATAATTCGCCAACGTAGATCTCCATATCGAGGAATCCACATCCGCCCAAAACGAGTCTTAACCCCGTGGGTGTTTTCTCCTAACTCTGTGACTAAACCTCTTATCCGTTCAGAGTTGAGGCGATCTTCTTTCAATGCCTCATCTTGGAATTCTCTGACTTGCATCATCACATCCGAGGTCATCACCAACTGATACGCCTTCACCCGGATTGGCTCTGGTCTCTCCTTTTGGCTAAGGGCATCGGCCACTACGTTGGCCTTGCCCAGGTGGTAATGGATCTCGCAGTCATAATCCTTGATCAGCTCTAACCACCTTCTTTGCCTCATATTGAGATCCTTCTTCTTGAAGAAATACATTAAGCTTTTATGGTCGGTGAAAAATGTGCACTTTGTCTCGTACAAATAGTGCCTCCAAATCTTCAATGCAAAGATCACCACTGCTAACTCCAAGTCATGAGTGGGGTAGTTAGTCTCATGGGTCTTCAACTATCAGGATGCGTACGCTATCACTCTCCCACGTTGCATTAGCACGCAACCTAGTCCCGAATAGGAAGCATCTAAATAGACCACTAAATCCTCACTCCCTTCAGGCAATGTTAAGACAGGGGCTTGACTTAATCTTGCCTTTAACTCCTCAAATGCATCCTCCTGTTCCCGTCCCCACACATACTTCAGATCCTTGCGTGTCAATTTGGTCAAAGGTGAGGCTATCTTGGAAAAGTCCTGGATAAATCTTCTGTAGTAGCCCGCCAAACCCAAGAAACTGCGAATCTCAGATGGCGTCTTTGGAGACTTCCATTGCATCACCGCCTCAACCTTCGCCGGGTCCACCATGATTCCTTCAGAATTCACCACGTGACCCAAAAATTGAACTTCGCGCAACCAAAAAGCGCACTTAGAGAATTTAGCATAAAGCTTCTCCCAACTAAGTGTCTCTAGCACCTCGCGTATTTGACCAGCATGTTCTTCCTAGCACTTTGAATAAATCAGGATATCATCAATAACACAATCACTGATTTATCTAGCATCGACCGGCACACTCGATTCATCAAATCCATAAAGGCAGCTAGCGCGTTAGTTAAACCGAAAGACATAACGAGGAACTCGTAATGTCCATAACGCGTGTGAAATGCTGTCTTAGGAATATCTTGTTCTTTTACCTTCAGCTGATGGTAGCCAGATCGGAGGTCTATTCATGAGAACCAACTGGCACCTTGGAGCTGGTCGAACAAGTCATATATTCTTGGTAAAGGATATCGGTTCTTCACTGTTAACTTGTTTAGCTCCTGGTAGTCTATGCACATCCTCATACTACCGTCTTTCTTTTTCACAAACAAGACCGGAGCACCCCAGGGAGAGATGCTTGGTCGGATGAACCCTTTGTCCATCAACTCCTACCGCTGATCCATCAGTTCTTTCATCTCAGATGGAGCTAACCGATACGGTGCTTTGGCAACGAGCCGAGCGCCGGGTATCAGATCGATCTTTAACTCGATTTCGCAATCCGGTGGCACACCTGGTAAATCTTCTGGGAACACGTCCGGGAAATCGCACACAACTGGCACTTCAGACAATTGTGGTGTCGACGTGTCCACATCCTTTACGTACGCTAGGTAGGCACTACAACCGCATCTCATGTACTTCTCTGCCACCGCCATCGAGATCACCTTTGAGACCGTAGTGACGCGATCACCGTATACCGTCACCAAACTTCCATTGGGTGCAGTTAATTGAATCATCTTCTTACGACGCACGATGTTTGCCTCATAGGTTGCTAACCAGTCCATCCCTAGTACTACATCGAATCCTCCTAGGGGCATCACATATAGTTTAGCAGCAAACCTATGGCCTTCTAGTTCTATGCCATAATCTTCCATCATACTAGATATTCTGGTTGACTTACCAATAGCAGTTTCTACGTCAAAAGGCTCATCAATACTTCTACCACTAACAGGCAACATAGCACAGAAAGCAGCAGATATGAAACTCCTACTAGCACCAGAATCAAATAATACGGAGGCATAAGTTTGGTTTACTAGAAACATACCTGACACGACGTCGGGGTCTACCCGGGCTTCCTCTCGGGTCATCGTGAAGGCTCTAGCACTTGCCCTCTGCCTTCCTTCTTCGGCCACCTTCTTGCTCCCAGAGCTCTCAGCTCTCGGCTTCCTACACTCGTGGTTTCTGTGGCCAGTCCCGCCACAGTTGAAGCACCTTGGCACTCCATAATCTCTTGCTATATGGCCAGGCTTCCCACACTTGAAGCAGACATTCAATCCTAAACGGCATTCCCCGCTATGCTCCTTTCCACACTTACCACACCTCTTTATTCCCGGGCCTGCAGCAGCCCCTCGCCGGTCATCCCCCCTCGGCTTCTTGTTGTTCGGGGTAAAACCACCATGCCCGAATCGCTTCCCATTCTAGTTTCTGTCACCCCCACCAGTCCTCTTCATCTCAACCATGGTTAATTCCCGTTCATCATACAACCTATTCGCCAAGTCCACTGCCGACCTAAAAGTGCTCGGTCGAGCAGTGATCAAATGCCTGCGAATGTCAGCGGGCAACCCTTGAATGTATCGCGTAATCTTCCTTGATGTTGGCGTAACCTGATCGGGCACCAGCCTCGCCATCTCGTTGAATTTGGCGGTGTATTGCTGGTGGTCATAGTCCCCGCCTCCAGCTGTATGAAATCTTTCTCGATCTTGTCAAGCTCCCGATGAGGACAGAAGTCTTCGATCACCAACCTCTTCAGTTCTTCCCACCTCATCCTTCCAATGGCCCGGTTGCCCTCGGCCTGGACAAGGTTGTCCCACCAACACAGCGCATTGTCGACAAAAGAGTGAGTGGCAAACTTCACCTTCTGGTCCTCCCGACACTCACTAATATCCAGTACCACCTCATCTCTCTCACCCAACGATGAGCAGCAACATCATCACCATTGCTATCGAAGGTAGCGGGTCTACATCGTTGGAACGCCCTGTAGCTGAATTCCCTCGCGGTTTCCCGCACTACCACTTCTTCATCATCACTATAGGCTCCCCCTCCAGCATTTAGCTCCTCCTCTTCATCTTGATCCCTCACATCACCTCTCCTACCAGCAGTCGTTCTCCTCTCCTCTTCTTTCTCTTTTCATTCATCCTCCCTCATAGCTCGGATCACTTCAGTCATGATAGACGGTAGGATTGTTTGCATGACTTGGTGAACCTCCTCCACCACTGCCTCCTTCACCGAGGCTCTCAAGTTAGCACTCTCATCCACCCCCTTCGGGTGATGTAGTTCAGGCTCAGCAGGAGCCATCTCTGCGGTCTTGGTTTTGTTCTTCACGGCCTGTGGCCTACTAGCACGACCACCCCGTGTTCCACCTCGAGAAGCCTTAGATGATCATCCTCCCGCCATCCTCTAACCACTATAAGATTCAAACACCAACACGGTCATTCAAGGTAATAGCTCAGTTTATGTTAAGTATAGTAAGTCCCTAATTACAGTGGCCAGTTGTGATTAGCCACTTACTTTACTCTTCATCCCCCGAGCATTTCCTATCCTGACTACATTAGTATTCAAATCTACAAAAAGCACATAAATCAAATAACATGCGCACATAATACCGATTAACATTATAAAAAGATTTACCTCATGGTGCATAGCTACTCGGGTTGGCATCCCTCCATTCGTCCCATTCTCAGTTTAAGTTTAGGTGTTTGAAAAAATTTACCTATTTCTCTTAAACTTTGGCTCTGATACCAACTTGTAAGGCCCCGTTCCCGGAGACCTCACAGTTGGTCAATCATAGCATAATTAAATAAAAACATTACATATATCTTAAAACAATGCAGCGGAATTAACATCGAAAACCATTCGCCTCATTAATAAACACTGTGGTCAAGCAATACATTTAAGTTTGTTATCAGTTTACAAAAGATCAGTTAATTACACTACAAAACAACAATATTATTAAGAGTGAACGGATGCCAGTCTAGCCCTGACGAGTAGCCTCCCCGAGTGCCATCGTCAGCAAATTACCTGCTAACTGAAAATGCATAAAAGTCAGCGTTGCTAAGTGAGTTCTAGTTTTAAAATAGTGAAAATACTTTATGAGTTTTGAATAGGAAAATACTCTTTAAAATACTGTTCACTCCCTTGTATGTGATCATACGTCATACATACATTCAAATATTATCCATTATCAACATTAATATCTTTCTTCACCATTTCCATGGTTGTTCACTTGAACCTTTACTTTTAATCTTTCACTTCGATATGGACCAAAGCGCTATACCCCCCCTATATAATGCGCATAAACCTGGTACTGGGCCTGAGGTCTAATAATAGACCCCATCCGTGGTGCACAAAGCTGACTCCAGTACCGGGGCAACGAGAATGGTCCCTCAATCTCAACGATTGACCCTGTGTGCATCCAACGGGTTAGCGCTAAAATTCTTATTCTTCCAAAATTCCAGTAAAAAATTCTAAGTGTTTAGGTGCATGGGCACTATGCAGGCGCGTGAGCCCTGCTTAGGTGCATAAACACTATTCAGGCTCATGAACTTCTACACTTAGGCATTTTAGCTTACATCCTGGGCGCATGAACTGTTCAGGCGCATGGACTAGAACTTAGGCGCCTGAACAAAGGCTTGGGCGCATGACACTATGTAGGTGCATGAATCTATACTTAGTCATTTTAGGCAAAACTTCGGGCACATGGGCACTATTGGGGCGCATGAACCCCCACTTAGGATTTTCTAAGGCAAATTTCCAGGCGCATGGGCCCTGTTTGCGCGCATGGCCTGTACTTAGGTATTTCCAAGTCAAAATTCCAGGCGCATGGGCCCTGTTTTGGCACATGACCACCTGTTGTGCATTTTTCCGAATCAAAATCATCCCAGACCTGCATTTGTACCCGTTCTAAGCATAAACTTAACATTCTAGCAGCCATAACACATTAACAAGCATAGAACATAAGCGTATACATACATAACATACGGGTAAACATAAATCAGTGGTAAAACATTTTAATCATGCATTTTCAACCCCAAAACAGTTTAAAACACGTAGAAACCGGGGTCTAGAACTCACCTAGTGTAGCAAACAAGAAAAACTCCTCCAAACCTGCTTGTACACGAGTTCAAACACCTAAAACAAGCGCAAACAAGCACCAAAACACCAAGAACACTTAATAATCGGTTTCTAAGGGTGAAACCACAAAGAAACCGAGCCAATTAACATGTAAACACACTAACCTTGAAGATTTCAGCTCTAATTCCTTCTTGGAACTGAGAGAGCAGGTCAGCAGCTTCTCTTCTTCTTTTTGGTATATAAACAGCAGCAAAATGGGCATGGCATGGGCGGCCATGCCCCTTTAAAAGTAACTTTTTGACTTTTTGTGAACTTTTACACAAACACCCCTCATCTTTACTTTCTTTTTATTTTCTCCAAAAATACTTTCTTTTCTTTTATTTAGCCAAGTTTTCGAGTGTTACAGTTTGTAAGAATATCTTATGTTGTAAGACAAACACCGATCCTGTAATTCATATCAAAGCTTTTTAGGCTCTTGATTATGAGATCTTACCATCCTAAATCACCCCTGTTTCTTCATACTCATTCACTTCACTCAAATGGCTATTAACCAAAAGTTTTTCTGATACTGAAATGGGAACTATGACCAAGGTTCCTATCATCACTCCTGATGATTTTGGAACCTGGTGCAAATGTATTGAAGGCTTTATCAAGTATCAAAACAATCACATGGAGTCAATCATGGTCGATACCAACCAAAGCTGGAATCCCCAGCTGGTAATGGTGCCATGATTGAGAAGACCGTTGAAGACTACTCTGATGAAGACTTTAAGAAGATGCACATTGACTGCAAAGGTATGACTGTTTTGCTTATGGCTATACCAACTCCATAATGGTAGGCTTTAAGCAATGTGAGTCAGCCAAAGAACTCTTTGATGCTTTGAAGCTGATGTACTTTGTGTGCTGAAGCAGAAGTTTGAGAACTTCACATATGTTATTGGTGAAACCTTGAGCCACCAATACTTCAGGTACATGGACTTAATAACCTCTCTTCAGTCTATGGGAGTGGTTCTTGAAAAGAGAGACATAGTAAGAAAATTCATGAGTGCACTTCCTCAAGAGTGGATTTTCTATTGTGTCTCAATCAAGAGAACTGAGAATCTCACACTCTCACCATGACTGAACTATATGGAATCCTAGATGGATACCATATGGAGATGGAAACTCAGAAAAGCCATCATGAACAGACCCTCAAATCCTTCATCAGTAATACTCTACATGTTGTTGAAGATCAAGAACTCCCCCAGCTCCAGTTGTACCTGAACTACCCCCACAGTCATCTTCTTCCTCTAGGCCATACATCACATTCCCTGAGACACCCAGGTCTCAACAGGCTCAACAAAATCCTTCCAGGATAGGTGTGCCTTTGTTTTAGGGAGTGAGCACTTTGGAGATTTTCAATTTTGTTTTGATGATCTAGAGTGTTTCAGCCCAGATGATGTTGAATACATGGACATTGTCCAAGAATGGCTCTCCTGACCTATAGAGCCAAAGATGTTCTTTAAAAGAACTAGAAGGCAGTTCCCTCAGAACCCAACCAACAAAAAAATTTGGGTTTGACAATACCAAGGCCAAGTGTTACAACTGCAACCAGCTTGGTCACTTTGCAAAGGAATGCAAAGCTCCTAGATCAAATCTGGGAGGAACTCAAGCCTCCCAACATTCTGCTAACCTAAAAGCTGCAGCCAACCTACTGAACAATAGACTGCAGTTGTTGCTCAAGAAGTTGATTGGAGCTTCATGGTGCAAGAAGTCCCTCCTGCTCAAGCTCTCAAGGCTGGAACTGAAGACCTAGAGTATATGACATCTTTGTACCCCAGCTTTTATGGCTAAGGTCAAATTGTATCAAGACTACAACATGGAAATTAAATCTGATATTAAGTCTTTAAATATATTAAAATCTGATTTTAAGAGAGCGGGTCTGACTACAAACTCAAAATAGAAGAGTTAGAGAAAACCGTGTCCTCTTTAAAACATGAACATTCAAACTACAGGGCTCAAATAAAAGATCTAATCTCTAAGTGACTGAGGCTCAAGCCCAGCTAGTAATAGTTGAGGTTAAAGCAAAGAAGTATGCCATTAAAGAGCATAACTTCAACACCATCATTGCATCATCCTCCCACTCAAAGGTGTGTTATCAAAACATGGGAACCAATGAATCGCCCACCACACTCTTATGTGTCTATTAGACAGCAAATATTTGGTACTAATGAGCAAGAGGTTCTAAACTGCTGACCCATTACCCAAAGAGCAGAGAATGATGCATTAATGGAAACCACCACAGGTAAGGATAAGGTAGAAAACCTCATCCCCACAGCTGATGATCAACCATTAACCACCCAAGCCAGAAAGAACAAAATTAGGGAAAGTTGGCCAAGACTAAGTGAAGATAGACCCAAGGCAAAGGGTGTAATGATCTTTGCTGGATTTCAAGTGGTTGGAAATCCTGATTCAGGAAAAGATGTAGTACCAGCACTCCTATCTAGATGAAAGGTCTAAAGTTAAAGGGAAGGCTATTGAAGAAGAAAAGAAATGCAAGAATAATAGCCCACATGCCCTATCAAGAATAATAGTGAGTGCATAATTTGTGGTCTGCATAACCACATGGCTAAAGATTGTTACTACAATCCAGCAAGCCACATTATGCAAACAATGTTAGAAAGAAGGAGTCAAGGATGGTTTTACATTTGGACCTTACCATATGGTCCAAGTGTTAAGGAAAGGAAAGAGGTTTCGAAGCCAAGTTGCTTTCGGAAGAAACTCATTCTTCGGAAAGGAAAATAGCTTTGGAAGACAAGCTAAAGAACAAACAAAGGAACAAAAAGAATCCTTTAAAACCTTCCGAAAGACGATTGCTTTGGAAGAAAAGGTGGTGACAACTTCTTTCTAGAAGAAGAAGCCTTAGAAGCAAGTCATGCTGCTCAAGCCTCATCAAGCTTATCAACACTTATCAACCAAATGATGGAATCGAAGATCAAGAAAGATGTTACAGCCCAATCCTCTTCTTCACAAACCATAATTGAACCCCGATGCATACATTTTGGTTTAATTATATCATCTGAATTGGAAAAGCCCAAGACAAACAAGGCTTGGGTTTCCCATTGTAACTAATCATTTCCCATATGTGCAGGGACATCCATAAATAAGAATGGAAATGTTTTGATTATGACAGTGGATGCTCCATGCATATGACAGGGAACATATCTCTCCTACAAATTTGAACATTTTGTTGAAGGTCTTGTTTAGTTTGGAGGTGAAGCTGGAGGATACATTTCTGGTAGAGGTAGTGTGTCCAATGGTAGTTAAAGTTGACAAAGTAAAATTTGTCAAACAGCTTGAACACAATCTGTTAAGTGTTACTCAATTCTAGATCAAAGGCACCAAATGCTTTTCAAAAAACAAAAAACATGAGTGCAGTTCCTCAAACCTGAGATGACAATTCCTCCGGAATTAGTGCTTCTTAGATCTACCAAGAGAGGATACGTACAAGCTGGATATGAACAATGCTTCCCCACTGGGTGAAGTATCATGCTTTCTTTCCAAAGCAAATGGTATGAGTCAACTCTTTAGTATAAAAGAATGTTCCAGTTAATTTTAAACCATGAATAAATTGGTTAACAATAATTTGGTACATGGTGTGCCTAAAAAGGAGTGTTTCTATTAAGACAACTATGTTGCTTGTCTGAAGGGTAAGCACACAAGGTTTCTCACAAATCCAAAGAGGTTAACTCCATCACCACCCCATTACACTTATTGTACATGGATCTTTTTGGTCCCACAAGTATATGAGCATTGGAAGGAAAATCATATTGCCTTGTGATTGTGATGATTTCACAAGATTTACTTGGGTTTTCTTTTAAGAACTAAAGATGAGACTGCTGAAACTTTAAATCTTTTATTCTTAAATTGAAATCAGAAAAGATCACAAGGTAAAAATCATTAGAAGTGATCAAGGGACGAAGTTTATGATTCATTCTGTAACTCAAAAGGGATTGTGAGACAATATAGTGCCCTAGAACTCCTCAACATAGGTGTTGCTGAGAGGAGGAACAACACACTTCTTGAGGCTGCAAGAACTATGTTAGTTGATTCAAAAACTGCCTCTAACTTTCTGGGTAGAGGCAGACAGTATTGCATGTTATGTGTAGAATAGGTTCTCATTGTTAACCCTTGAAAGACCCTTTACGAGCTATGGAACAAGAGGCCACCATTCATTGGCTTTCTAGGTCCTTTGGTAGGAGATACAAATACTTAACACAAAAGACAATTTAGCAAAATTGCTGAAAAGTCGGATGATGCTATCTTGTTGGATATTCTTCAACCTCTATTGCATATAGAGTATATATAACCAAACTCGACAGTTTTGAGGAATCATCCAACATTGTTGTCAATGAGCACAATCTTGCGTTAAGGCAATGGTTCTGATCATATCTTTAATTTAGAATTGTTTCCAAACTATTCTAACCATCTTGTGAGAATGTTTCAGCTGGAACAGGAAACTCAAAGTGACCCCTATGAAGATCAATGTTTGAGTTACCCAGACCTATTCCAAGTTTCCCCAAGAAGAAATGAATATCAAGCTCCTTCAACTAAAGTCCTGAAAGCTTGAATATCTCATGAAACAATGGAGCTTCAACAAGTTGTCAGCCAACTGAGCCTTAAAACTCAACAGCTGACAACTCAAGTATTCAACCTGATGAAGACAGTGATCTGGAGGAACAGCAACTATTGATGCTGATTCTTAGCAAATACCATTGGTGTTGTCACACATTCATTCAATCATCTTCATTGAATGAGTGTGAGACATCAGCTAGTCATGGTGTTCAAAATCCAGAGTAAATTTCTCAAACTTGGCTATCTATGCAACTAGATTTGTTGGGTTTTCACAAGTTAAACAGATCTATTTTATCCTTATAAAATAGAAGAACACAGCGGAATATATTTAACTTGTTACAGTGAGCTAATTTAATATAAAACATTTTATATAAACAGTTAAAAACCTTATGGAACCGATATATGAAATCATGCTGAAACAACCATAGAAGGTACGAAGAACTACCTTCAACTATGAGGTCGGCAGGAGATGAACGAGGATGGCAGCTCCTAAAGCAAGAAGCCTCAAGCTGGTCTACCCATGAGCCACCACAAAAACCACCGTTGCTAGGATTTTCACTTATACAACTCCTTTCATGTTTCTCTAGACCGATCAAGAGAAAAAAGGGTTCTTACACTTTTGTGTTCTCCAGTCGTATATTAAGAGAGATCAGCAAGCCATCTTATATTGCATGTCCTTAGAAACATAAAGTTCAGGAGAGAGAAAAGTGGTGGGGCCTAGTCCCGGAACCATCCTCATTTCTCAGAACAACATCCGTATTAGTAATGCGTATGAAGTTGTTCTTCTGCATTTGTAAAATGCGGTGAAGTAATTCGTCCGCATTTGCAATGGTCATCCACATTAGTTAATGCGATTGTATGTTTCCATCAGCATTCCAGAAATGCTCATCCGCTTTGTTCCAAAACAAATGCGGATAGGGTTTGTTCACCCGCATTTGTAAATGCGGATGAGTAAACATCATTGCATTTGTTCAACCACATCAAATGCGGCTGTGTAAAACGAATGCGGATGAATTAATTTCCCTCTCGTTTGAATAAATTATCCATATAATTATATACAACACAAGTGTAATGTTTTGAACCTAATTTCCAAATATCTAAGTGTTAATATTTATTTATATGATCATAACATAAAACAAATATCTTTGGTGTTTGTCTTGCCTAGCTCTTATTGGGTATACTCGACTTGGATCATGACATACTAGCCACATCAATTCAATATGTATTTTGGGCAGATCATTCCATCAGATGTGACTCCTAGGCTCAGGATACCAACACTCATCCAACTGAGAACATCATTAGGATTTCTCAGAAGGTGTGAAAATAAGTTCAGACCCACAATAGAATGTCTGCTTGTACTCATGCTTTCCTCTCAAATGGAACCAAAGAAGGTGGAAGAAGCCCTTAAGACATAATTGGATAGAAGTAATACAGAGGATTTCTTCATTCAGAGGCAAAAATTTATGGAACTTGTGTCCATTACCACCTTGCCCGTCCTCATTGGCACTAAGTCTTTGTTTAGAAACAAAAAAGATGATAGAGGTTTGATCATCAAGAACAAAGCAAGGCTTGTTGTTCAAGGCTACACACATTTTATCTTCATAGGGATCCTATCTTTCTTGACCTTTAAAACCCGACCTGATAAGGATATCATGTTCCTCAGGGCCATGATGTTGATCTGCCTGACCACTCTCAAGATCAACACAAGTTAAATGTTGGAAACCTAATTTCCAATATTCTAAGTGTTAATATTTATTTATCTGATCATATCATAAAACAAATATCTTTGGTGTTGTCTAGCTCGTGATTGGGTATGACCCGACTTGGATCATGACATACTAGCCATATCAATTCAATATGTATTTTGGGCAGATCATTTCCATCAATCTCCCACTTGCACAAGATACATAGAGAATTGATGCAAGTAGCAAATACCGCCTAACAACGGTTTACTACCCTTAATATGCATGACTAAGTGCCATTCAATACATCATTCCTTTCAAGTCCCTTACTTGAATGATTTAGGTGAATCCAATCATATATCCTTTTGTTTCAGATGTCATGTTAAATCCAGGGACATAGAATGATCATTCCTGTTGATTTAACTTTATCAGGCCTTAGACATCATACTCTCAACGAATAAGAGGAACAAATCCCATCTTGACTACATACGTTTATCATAATCACCTTGTATCACACCTGAACATAGCCTTGTGTATTGTCCATTATTTCAGAACAGTGAAGAACTAGATCAAGGTATAATATTTGGTGAATATCAAAACCCAATATGTATCTCAGGTCAGAGGACACTATGATATTCGCCTTTACTCAAATTTACTTATGATCAATTATAAAATTCCATGTAGTAACATTTGAGAGGGGTCAGTCAATATTTGTATCCCACAAATATCTATGAACCTTGGTAGCAACCTTTTGCTCTATATTCATACCTTATGAATATCTACCAATCCATGTTCATAATAGTCTTACATTCATATTTGTTCCCACAAATATAACCGACTATGGACATTTAGAATAATAAGCATATTCATGGATGTAAACATGCTAAAATGGAACATAACTCGAAATGTCATAATTTATACAAAGAGTTAGTATTACATTCGTTCTAAAGTTAAAATACAAAACAGATCAAATCCAACCACTAGAATATAGAAGTCCTAAGGCAAAAGTATGACTCTCATGCTTTGCCCTTTCAAGGAGCTTCGTGAGTGGATCCACAATATTTTGAATTGTGTGAACTTGTGAATACATATCTTTCCCTTTTCAACTTCATCCCTTATGTAGTTGAATCTCGCTCAATGTGCCTTGTCTTTTGATGTGCACGGGGTTCCTTGATTTGAGCAATTTCACCCTCGTTATCACAAAAGATCTCTAGGGGGTCTTGAATGGTAAAGACTACCCCTAGATCGGCATGAATTTCTTAACCATGCAGCTTCTTGAGCTGCCAATAAGCGGCATGTATTTGGATTCTGTAGTGGACAATGCTACCACGTCCTGCTTCGAGCTCTTCCAGACACTACCCCTCCATTCATAATGAAGACATACCCCGATTGTGATCGAGAATCATCTCGATCAGTCTGGAAGCTCGCATCCGTGTAACCTTTTACAACGAGCTCCTCCTCACCAGATCCATATATTAGAAACATATCCTTAGTCCTCTAAGGTATTTCAATATACTTTTAACAGCCATCCAATGGCTATTACCTGGATTCTGTTGATATCTACTTGTCATGCTTAATGCGCATGACACGTCCGGTCTAGTGCATATCATTGCATACATGATGGATCCTATAGCAGATGCATATGGGATTTCCTTCATTCTTTCTTGCTCATCCTTTGAGTTCGGACATTGAGATGTACTCAATATTGTTCCTCTTTGAATAGGTACCATACCTTTCTTAGAGTTTTCCATCTTGAACCTTTTCAAGATTTTCAATGTATGCACTTTGGTTTAAACCTTCAACCATCTTGATCTATCCCTATAGATCTTTATTCCTAAAATATAGGCGGCTTCACCAAGATCTTTTATGGAAAAGCAACTTCCAAGCCAGGCTTTAACACCCTCCATGGTTGGAACATCATTTCCAAATAGTAGTATGTCATCAACATACAATACTAAGAATGTGATAATGCTCCCACTAGCCTTTTTATACACACAAGCTTCATCAGCGTTCTTGATGAATCCAAATTTCTTGATCTCTTCATCAAAATGTTGATTCCAACTTCTCGATGCTTGTTTCAATCCATAGATTGATTTCTTTAACTTGCATACTTTATTAGGATGTTTTGGATCGACAAAACCATCAGGCTGAACCATATAGACAGTCTCTTCTAGATGTCCATTATGGAAAGCGGTTTTGACTTCCATTTGCCAAATTTTATAGTCATAATATGCAGCTATGGCAAATAATATCCTAATTGACTTTAGCATTGCCACAAGCGAGAATGTTTCATCATAATCAACCCCTTGAGTTTGAGTGAAACCCTTTGCTACAAGTCTTGCTTTATAAGTATCCAAGTTTCCATGCATATCGGTTTTTCTTCTTGAAAACCCACTTACATCCAACCAGTTTGGAGTTAAGTGGTGGTTCAACCAATTCCCATACTTGGTTGTCATACATGGATTGCATCTCAACGTTCATGGCTTCTAGCCAATTGTCACAATCTGAATTGGACATTGCATCATGGTATGTAGTTGGTTCATCCAAGTCAACAACATAGCATCCATTCATGAAAAATCCATATCTTTCAGGTGGAATGCTAATTCTACCAGATCTGTGAATGTTTTGTGTGTATTGATCAACCATTTGATCATTATCAACCACCTCTTGTTGATCGCTAATTTCAACCAAACGTGTATTGGCTTGTGGTTCTTGATCCTCATCAATTTCCACTGTTCTATATGTCGTTTCTTCCATAAGAAACTTAGTTTCTAAGAACTCAGCCTTTCTAGCAATAAATACTTTTGCTCGGTTGGATTAAAGAAGTAATATCCCATACAGTCTTTGGGATATCCAACAAATATACACTTAATGGATCGACTTTCTAACTTGTTTGGGTGTTCTGCTTCACATAAGCTTCACAACCCCATACCTTTAAATATGATAGTGATGGAACTCTTCCATGCCATATTTCAAAAGGTGTCGTATCCACTTTCTTGGTTGGGGCCATATTCAAATACGAGCCGCGGAGAGCAATGCGAAACCCCAAAATGATAGAGGTAGTGAGCTTCTAGCCATCATAGATCGAACCATATCCAATAAGGTTCGGTTTCTCCTTTCAGACACACCATTATGTTGCGGTGTTCGGGTGGAGTAAGTTGTGAGACAATCCCACAACTCATAAGATGGTCCTGAAAAGCATCACTCGGTATTCACCTCCTCTATCTGAACGAAGAACTTTGATTGTTTTATTGAGTTGATTTTCTACTTCATTCTTAAAGATTTTGAACATTTCAAAAGCTTCATGTTTGTGTGTCAACAAGTACACATAACCATAACGACTATAATCATCGATAAAGGTAATGAAGTATCTCTCACCATTCCTTGTCATTGTCTTAAAAGGACCACATACATCCGAATGTATGATTCCTAATAAATTCTTTGCCCTTTCGTTAGTACCACTAAAGGGCAACTTGGTCATCTTTCCTTGTAAAACAGATTCACACTTATTAAATGAACCATTTTCATTTGTTTCCAAAGACCATTCTTTTGAAGTGTTTGAATCCGATTCTTGTTTATATGTCCAAGACGACAATGCCAAAGATATAAATCACTTAAACCCATTTTAAGTTTCTTGGTGCTTGTTTGGTATAACAAGTTATTAAAGAGATGAGTTATCATGAACCAATTCATAGATACCATTATAAGGCATAGCCTCAAAATAAAATACATCATCCATAAAAACACAAATACCATTGTTTACAAACTTTAATACATAACCATATTGTTTTAAAAGGGAAACAAAAATTATGTTCCTAGTCAAACTAGGAGCATACAAGATGTTTTCAAGACAACTTCCAAACCATTTGGAAGCTTCAAAACATAGTCTCCTTGGGCTTCAACATCAACTTTTGCTCTGTTGCCCATGTAGAGACTTGTGTCTCCCTTCTTGAAATGCTTATTTCTTTTGAACCCCTGCAACAAATTGCAAATATGAGTTCCACATCCGGTATCCAATACCCATGTGTTTGAAGAAATAACATTCAATTCAATATGAATCATGAAAGTTGTACCTGAGGTCTACCCAGCATCCCTCTTGTTTCTCAACTCTTTGAGATAGGTTGGATTCCAATGTCCTATCTCACCACACTCAAAGCATGGATCGTTCTCCGTTACCTTAGGCTTCTTAAGCTTTGGTTTGGAGGTTCAGTTCTTGCCTTTTCCTTACCCTTTCCTTGATGTATCCCTTTCCTTTGCAACATTTGCCTTGGGATCGGGGTAGTTCCTTTTCTTGTTGCCTCCCTCATTGATCGTGAGGACAGGTAAAACCCTTTTACCCATCCCCGCCTGGCCGTTTTGAGCATTGTGTGAAGCTCACCAATGCTCTTGTCCCATCTGTTCATGTTATAATTCATGATGAACGTCCCAAACCTTTTAGTTAGGCCATTAAGGATCAAATCTGTGGCTGCTCTTTTGAGACGGAAAAATTTAGCCTTTCAAGGCGATCAATGTGGCTCTTCATCTTAAGACATAAGATGAAACCGATTGAGTTTCTTCCATGCGACATGCATCAAGCGCTCGAACCGTTTTGAAGCGTTCTACCCTTGCTTGTTGAAGGAACATTTCCTTCAACTGGGTAATCATGTCGTATGCCCCATGATGCTCTAAATCCTTTTGGAGCTCGGGAATCATAGTTTCCAACATGAGGCAAGAAACCTGCACAGAATCCTTAGTGTGCTTAACCCAATCGTTATAGGCCTCAACATCATCAACATTGGGTTCGTCGGGAATGGGATCGTCTAGTACGTAAGATTTATTTTCTTGCTTGAGAACGATTCTCAAGTTACTAAACCAATCCATAAAATTATTATGGTTAAGAAGATCCCTTTCTAATATAGTTCTTAGTGATAGGTTATGGACGGTCGGGGTGGGAGCGTGTTGTTGGCTGCCATTTCTACAAACAAAGTTCATTTTTAGTATTTTCGAAAATAAAACTTTAATTATTAATACCCTTTTCCCGTCTCATAGACAATTAATAATTAAAATCTAGAATCCAACGTTACATTTAAATAATGGTTAGGTGACCTTTATCCATCATTTAAATTAACAAGGTAGTCAACACTTGACAATTGCAACCCTTTGCAACTTCTAGTTTTATGGGATCGGTTAAACATCTTTATGTTTAGTTGGCATGTTTAATCCCATCAACACCATTGTACACCATGCTTCGGTGACCCTATTCACATGGTTTCCAACTCAAGTTGTCCTACTTACACACACGTGTGAGTTTACACATACAAGTGGTTAGGTGACCTTTATCCCACAAATATGTTAACCCCACCTCAAACACCAAGTTCCCTAAGAGTGGTTAGGTGACCTTTATCCCACAAATAGTTCCCAAGTGATTCGAGTGTTGTGTAAAGGATGGTGTTAAACTTGTTTCAAATGGGATTTTAGTTTTCATTAATTCTAGGTTTGAAAACAATTTTGCACCTAAAATTTGCATGCATTCAAATGTGTGGTACCAGTGTGAAACAATTTTCAAGGTTCTTTCAATAAACCAATTTTATTGTGAACACATTAACTTTTAATAAACCCTTTTATTACCCATGTTAATGTTTTATAAGAACCAATTTATGCTTGTTGTTGATTTTAAAATGTTTAAACATGCATATCCATATATCACAAAGCAATAATAAAACAACCACACAAGCATCACATGAGTCCATAACCGTAGCCATCTAAGCTTAACATCACTTGTTGACCAAAACAAGTGAGCTAATGAAGTCGTTTCTAAGGGTGAAATGACACAACATTTGTGCCGGTGAACTCCCACTTGATCCCGCATCCAAATGCTTCAAGTGTCCACCTTGTGTTGTGACTCTTCAATCCATTTGGGTCTCCATTTAGGCTTTGACTTTAGCACCAAACTCCTTTGGCCTTCATCTTCTCCTTTCGTTTAAAACCGAGAAAGATAGTCTTGTTGCAGCTTCTTTTACAAAACATATTCTAAATACAATTTTCTAGTAAAAGTAAAGTGCAACTAGCCTATTTATTTACATACCAAATGAAAAATAAGTAAATTACATACCCAATAGGAAGAATAAACATGTTTAATTATTACAAACCATTTGAATAATTAAAACAAATCACAACACATTCATCCATAGGTCTCGGCTTTGGTTATGAACAAATAAAATACATATCCACATATGTAAGTAAAATCCAAAAGCATCCCCTTGAACCATAGATTCTCGGCTAAAGCATAAACAGCCGAGAACCATGGTTTTGTTTCCAAAACAAATCATCCAAATGATATAAATTTTCCAATTCCTATATGCATGTCTAAATAGATCTTGAAAAATAGGGGATACTAGGGCTGAAGCCTCTCGGCTTTTGGTGAATCATCACCAAAAACCGAATTTTCAGTCCAAATGAAGCATGTAACCATATAACCGGCTCTTGATGCCATTGTTGGGTTTTCACAAGTTAAACAGATCTATTTTATCCTTATAAAATAGAAGAACACAGTGGGAATATATATTAAACTTGTTACAGTGAGCTAATTTATATATAAAACATTTTTATAAAAATCAGTCAAAACCCTAATGGATCGATATATGAAATCATGCTTACAAACAACCATAGAAGGTACGAAGAACTACCTTCAACTGTGAGGTCGGCAGGAGATGAACGAGTATGGCAGCTCCTAAAGCAAGAAGCCTCAAGCTGGTCTACCCACGAGCCACCAACAAGAACACCGGTTGCTAGGATTTTCACTTATACAACCCCCTTTTATGTTTCTCTAGACCGATCGAGAGAAAAAAAAGGGTTCTTACACTTTTGTGTTCTCCAGTCGTATATATTAGAGAGAGATCTGCAAGCCATCTTATATTGCATGTCCTTGGAAACATAAAGTTCAGGAGAGAGAAAAGTGGGTGGGGCCCTGCCCCTTAACCCATCCGCATTTCTCAGAACAACATCCGCATTAGTTAATGCGGATGAAGTTGTTCTTCCGCATTTGTAAATGCGGGTGAAGTAATTCGTCCGCATTTGCAAATGGTCATCTGCATTAGTTAATGCGGATGTATGTTTCCATCAGCATTTCCAGAAATGCTCATCTGCATTTGTTCCAAAACAAATGCGGATAGGGTTTGTTCACCCGCATTTGTAAATGTGGATGAGTAAACATCATCCGCATTTGTTCAACCACATCAAATGCGACTGTGTAAAACGAATGCGGATGAATTAATATTCCTCTCTCTTTGAAATAAATTATCCATATAATTTATATACAACACAAGTGTAAATGTTTGGAAACCTAATTTCCAAATATTCTAAGTGTTAATATTTATTTATATGATCATATCATAAAACAAATATCTTTGGTGTTTGTCTAGCTCGTTATTGGGTATGACCCGACTTGGATCATGACATACTAGCCACATCAATTCAATATGTATTTTGGGCAGATCATTTCCATCAGATGTGACTCCTAGGCTCAGGATACACAACACTCATCCAACTGAGAACATCATTAGGGATGTCTCAGAAGGTGTGAAAATAAGGAGTCAGACCCACAATAGGAATGTCTGCTTGTACTCATGCTTTCTCTCTCAAATGGAACCAAAGAAGGTGGAAGAAGCCCTTAAGGACAATAATTGGATAGAAGTAATACAAGAGGAGTTGCTTCAATTCAAGAGGCAAAAACGTATGGAACTTGTGTCCATTGCCACCTGGCCAAGTCCTCATTGGCACTAAGTCGGTGTTTAGAAACAAAGAGATGATAGAGGTTTGATCATCAAGAACAAAGCAAGGCTTGTTGTTCAAGGATACACACATTTGATCTTCATAGGGATCCTATCCTTTCTTGACTTTTAAACCCGACCTGATAAGGATATCATGTTCCATCAGGGCCATGATGTTAATCTGCCTGACCACTCTCAAGATCAACTGAGCCATAGGGAATCTCTGATATCTAGCCCATATCAGCTAGACAATACTGAGGTGAGTCAAACTGGAGTGGAGGTGACTCATGTAGATTCGACTGTCACTACTGAGAGTGTTTCACTAGCCTCACAGGACAGTGGTAACATCAGTGAGACAGAATCTACGACAACCTTTCCAATTAATGCCTCTGAAAGAGACATCAGCATGCAAGGGTATCCAGGGTGCCAAGAAACCACTACTAGTGATGAGGATGAATATACTAGGTATGTTATCCCATATCCCAATGATTCTTCAAAATAAGATTAGGGTAGTCTGAAACTCACTATCAAAGACCTACTTTCTAAAGTATCAAACCTTGAATTAAAGGTTAAGACTTTAGAGGACAGGTCTGCCACTCAACAACTTGAGATTGAAAATCTCAAGGCTCAACTAGCTGAGAAATAGATTGAGAAGTATGTTAGGCATGTACAAATTCAGGTTTCTTTAAGTTCTTCCTCCTGCTCATCTACTTCTCAAGATGATGCTACCAAAAAGGGGGAGAATGTACAGAACCAAAGACATGATGAGGAGAAATCTACTCACTCTTTGGAGCAGATATCAACTCAAGAGGAACCCAACCTTGCCATTACTTCCCTTGAAGCTATTTCTTCTTTCCATCCCATACAGCAACACCCTGCAACCATCTTTCCTCAACCCCTTCCTATTACTATTCAAGTGGACCCAAGGATGCTTATTGATCTCAATAGATTTTTAACCAAGTTTCTATCAAGCTCCACACTTGAACAACCCTCCCCTAATGTTGCCATTGCCTATTTTGGAGCTGAAGAGCTTCAAAGGCTGAGTGCACCACCTACCTCTGAGGAGGAAGTTGGTCAACCTAAGGTGCCCAGCAACCAACTTAAGTGGGATAGGTAGTGCAGTCCCAATTACTTCCGAAGTAGAAATTCAAGCTGCGGAAGGAATTATTGGACTATCTTCCTTGTCCGATGATCTTCTTATCACAGAGGCCATTCTTGACCTGGCTGCTGATGTCAATAGTGAGGACTTTTTTACAACTACATCTCCCATGCACCACAAGTTCAAACCCCCTCTCCCCAACCTGAATCCTCTAAGCCTGAGTCTCCAAAGGCTGAATCTTCCTTTGATCCTAAAGGGAAGAGGAAGCTCATTGCTGAAGAGCTTCTAGAGGAAGAAAGGTTGGAAAAGCTAAAGAAGAAAGAAAGACTTGATACTGGGAAGCTGCTGGCTGCAAGCAGCAGCAGCCGCTCAAGAAAGTATCAAAAATCAGAGGAGAGTGGAGGTCAAAGACAGGCTCATTAGCCTAGGAGTAGACAATGAAGAAATACTTCTACTCCCACTTGATGAGCTTGTAAAGCTGGAGAAGGCAACCTTGCTGCAAAAGGAAAGAGAGGTGGCAGAAAGGTTATCCATAAAGGAAGAGAAGAGGAGAAAGATGGAAGAGGCAAAGGCAGAGGAGAGGAAGGAGAGGATGGCCTTTATCTGTACTAGAGGCTATTCTCAAAAAGAGCTAGAACCTCATGATACGATCTTGTTTATCTTCAAGAAAGAGCAAGATCAAATCAACAAAGAAAGGAAGAAGGCTCCCAGGGAAAAGCTGAAGGAAAGGAAAAAGATGGAGGAAGAGGCACAACTTGTTGCTGCCAAGAAAGTGGGAGATAAGGACTGGATGAAAGCTTATCTTAAAGCCCACAGCTTCTCAGGCAGGCAGGTGGGTCCAATGTCTCTGAAGACCCTACAGTGACATATCAGCGACATCAAGGCTGAAATTCGCTTAGGAAGAAGGCAGGAGGCACCTCCAAGGCAAAGTGTTCAGAGGATGGCACCCAAACCAACTCCCAAACCCATACCAGAACCAACTCCCAAACCTATACCCGCACCTTTTCCCTTCCCCATCAAAACTGAGCCAACCACGGAACCTTACACACCTGAACCCACACCATCAGCCATACCTACACCTTCACACCCTGCTTCTCAATAACCACCACCACCACCTATCCTTTAAACCAAAACACAACCCCAAACCCAATCTCAACCCAAACCATCTTTTGAATCATCTAAGCCCCTGTCCTTAGAAGAATTCAAAGAATTGAAGAAAAAGCTCACCAACAGCACTACCATGAGCGACATCACTTATGAGGAAGAGTCAATTAAGCTAAAATATATTGATGGCTCTTCCTATTCCCTCATAAGAGATGCATTCCTTGATCTACCAAGGGAACACTTGACTAAGCTCACCAACTTCTTGCCACCAACTCAGATGTACTTGGAGAAGAAGAGAAGAAGTTAAGAAGGAAACTGGTGACTCTGCTGGACACAAGAAAAGGGGACAAGCTACCAACTAATCCCCTCATCTTTTGAATCATCTAAGCCCCTGTCCTTAGAAGAATTCAAAGAATTGAAGAAAAAGCTCACCAACTGCACTACCCTGAGCGACATCACTTATGAGGAAGAGTCAATTAAGCTAAAATATATTGATGGCTCTTCCTATTCCCTCATAAGAGATGCATTCCTTGATCTACCAAGGGAACACTTGACTAAGCTCTCCAACTTCTTGCCACCAACTCAGATGTACTTGGAGAAGAAGAGAAGAAGTTAAGAAGGAAACTGGTGACTCTGCTGGACACAAGAAAAGGGGACAAGCTGCCAACTAATCCCCTCAATCCTAGAAGCCCAATTGTCTAGTGGAGGTTTGATGAAGCTACACACACCTTTGTTATGCAAAGGGAGAATGGTCAAGAAACCATACTTGACACATCAGCTCTGCTACACTCTAGCAGATTTGATATTGTTGAGTTAGCAGAGAGACCATTCTCCAATCCCTCTAACTCTCAGATTACTGCTCACATAAGGAATCATCTGAGCAGTCTATCTTAACGAGCTTACAACAAAAGCCAAAACTAAAGAAGAGTTGAAAAAGAGAGCAAAAGAAGAAGAAGAAGGAGCAACCAAAAAGGAAAAACATTCTTGTAGATGGTTGAGGGTCCAACTTCAAAACCTAAAGTTAGATGGGAATATGACTACAATTCCCATCAACTAACTCTCTTCAGAGGGACACAACAAAGGGTACATGTCATCCAGAGCAACAGATTAGATCTACTATCAACGGATGACTTGTACAAACTCCTCACTAGAGCATCAAGAATGAACAAAGAGACAAAAAAATATCTGCTTTCCCTGGTGTTGAAGACTTTGAGGAGTAGGAAGAAGTGATGTTTTGTTAGCATCAACCTAGGGGGAGTTTGTTGGATCATATGAGGCTAGTGCAACCAAAATAACACTTAGAAGAATTTTGATGTACAATTGAAGTGGTCTTCTGAAGACAAAGCAACTTTTCCAAAGACAAGTTAGAGGTCTTCCGAGACTAAGTTGTTCTCCTTCTAAAGTATACTTAGAAGATCAAAGACAAAGTCTTCTAAAGAATAAAGTCCTGAACACTTGCAGAAGTATGGACGAAACAAAATGACCTCGAAAGAATTCATTCTTTCGAAGTCATTTAGCTTCGGAAGAACCAACTATGAACCAGTGGCCATAAGTATGGTCTATCTGACAGTTCGCTGCAACTCTGATATACTGCATGGCGCTTTCCCATGCCCATGTAGTTTACCATACATTATCCACTGTTCAGCCATTATCAGTTAGTACAGTTACCACTTTTGGTTGGTGACAAAAGGTAAGTCATGGACCTGTCATGACTACCTAATCTAGGATAGTATTTTATGTTAGATACTTTACTTCTAGCAATGTAGTATTTGTCTAGTTGTAGACTCCAGCTGGTTTTCCAAGTATAACCGGCTGTAGATGGTAGTATATATAGTTTCTCAATGTAACTTAGTAACCATGCTTGTAAGAGTCTTGTAATATTGAGTTGAGAAGTAATATATACAAGTATCTTGAAAACCTATTCTTGTACTCTTGTGTTTTTATTAACTTATTATATTACTTGTGAACTTGGCTGAGATTCTGCTTCATCAACCCGAGTGACTTTAAGTTAGTTTGTAAGAATATCTTGTGTTGTGAGACAAACACCAATCCTGCATGTGTTAACAAAATAACGACTAAATTAAGCTGGGATACCATCTACTGTGAACCTTAATGACATCCCAAATCCCATGCTAACTACAACCTCTTTTTGCTTTTCTTTTAACTGACACTACTGTGAAAAATTGCTTGAGTGACGATCGCGTACGTATGCCAAACCATTTCCTTTGTATGCTAACCCAAACCATTTCCTCTGTATGCTAACCCTTTTTAAACTCCTCTTCCATTCACACTCAACAAGATTATAAACTACAATTAAATGATGCATCATTCTTTTATAAATAATAAATTATTACATAAATACATAGTAATTTTAAATGTTAAGGAATGATGTTACCTCTAGTACTTATCTTTCTTTTTATTGTTTTTTCCCTTTCATTCTATGTGGCTCATTTGTACCCAATGTAACATTAACATTACATGTCTCATCTTTTTTACCTGTGCTAAAACAATACATTAGTTAGTTATATGTACGTAGTATAAAAAATCCGTTAAGAATATTACACCTACTTAGTAAAAAATGAGACGTAAGTATACCACTTTTCTTCTTCCAACTTTAATCGATCTTTCACTTATCTTCTTACCTGTACATTTATCATCTTATTTTTCAAACTCCATATTTATTACATATACGAACCAAATTAAATCAAATATTCATACCTCCTTTAAGACGCAACTAAAAGTACACATGCTTATAACTAACATCAAAAACTCAATGTAATTTAATATACAAATCATATTGTAATCTTAAATTCATCCTTCCACACATGCAATTCAATTGGATTCATATAAACTATCAATACCAATGTATCATCTTACCATCAAATGATGCTTCACTTTTTCTAACATCTATTCCTTCTTCTTCGATATTCATGCTTTTATCCTCAATGACTTTGAGCCTCTTACCATCCTTATCATCTTTTTCTATAAAAAATTAATATTCTTAATTTCTATGATATGGAGATCATTTCATCATATTCACTTACATACACGTATTACAAATAGTCAATCTACTTACTTCCATATTAAATCCACAACTTCATATAACATAAAGATCACAAACCTTTATCTCTCATCATCTCTTCATTGATTCTCTTGAAATTTTCCCTTACTTCTTTTAGTACCTCTATTTTTCACTTAAATTCTTCCTATGCTTCGCCACTGTTAATCAAACAATTTCATTAAAAAATAATAGTCCAAAACAATACTTAACAATCAATAGAAATTTAAAGAAATACCATATTTGTCAATGACACCCTTCACTACATTATTGTTTTCCTTCATGTTAACAACTACATTTGATTTTTGTAACTCAGATAAAATAAGTTAATGATTGAGTAAATGTTTTATCTTTAGTACATAGAATAATGAAACAACATATAATTACCTGTTATAACAGATGATGGTTCTTAAAGGCCCTCTAGTTCAATCGGATCATTGGTTGTTTGTGAATTTATTTAACGTTGTTCATTTAGCAATTCTTTCACTTTTCATTCTACCTGCATATCAACTACTTATTATGACATGAATGTATCTATATTATTTGAAAGTTAAACCATTATTAAGAACACACTTACTTGATGACATCTTGAAAGCTATATTATTTTTTACCGGAATAGTGACATACATATAACATTATCAAAAGTTCATGGTCATAAGCAATCTAATACTAGTACACATACGTATTATGTCCAAAACATATAATATATCATATTAGACATCACAAAATTTTATTTTTCAAGTAATATTACACAACATACATATATGTATCAATAATTTTGCACTTTATAAGAACACTAAAATCAGATACAAACAAAACCTTTTGCATTTTCATAGATACCCAACATGTCTTTTCATTATTATTAACATAACCTAATTGCAAAATTACACATAAATGTTACAACAAGATTTATCCTAATAGACTATCAGAATGTCAAACAAAATCAAACACCAAATGGGTTTATATATGTGACACAACTCATATTAATCGAACAAATAAATCACAGCCACAATCGATGATCTTACATAAAGAAATTACATTTGAACATATACCCAGTATGCCTTTTCATTATTATTAACATACCCTAATTGTAAATTACTCATACATGTTACAACAAAATTGACAATTGTTAATAAACGATCAATGTCTACTAGTTGACCTACTAATCAAACAAATACACCATAACCACATTCTACCCTATACCAAAAAAGACACATACATATATATGTACAAGATTTTCCCTAATAGACAAGCAGAATGTAAAACAAAATCATACACTAAATATACGTAACGCAAGTGTAAGAATACACTTAGAGTCTGATTCAACCAAAGAGCTCTTAGCATGCACATGTGAAAAACAAGGAAGTTACTTTAGAAGATTTGATAAAACTCAGTGAATTATACTAAGTATCAAATCTTTTGAAGCCAAAAGACCAAATCTTCCAAAGCCAATGATGACGTCTTCCGCAGCCAAAGACCGATTTCTTCTAAAGATAGGGAAGACATGCTTTTTCTGAATCATATTTTGTCAAAAGCTGAACAACTTTCCGCTATCACTTCTATAGACTCACCAACTTATATGAGTTGGTGAAAAGTCCTTACTTTCGCCAAACTGTAGATTAAGGTCTTTTGTCTGTAACTTTCTACTCTTGTACTTTTGTCCTTTTTGTAATATATTAGGATGTGAGCTATGACATGTCACAGTCACTAGTCAAAAGACAATCTACCTTTTGACTTTACATTGATCTTGTTGTCTAGATTAGTGTTTCCAGCTGGCCTTCAAAGTATGACCGGCTGTAGGATGTAGTATAAAGTATCTCACGTAGTTGTATTTAAATATAAGCCTTTTAACACTTGTAAGAACTTGCAACAAATATACATCATTCATGAAAACCATATTTGAGTGTTCTTGTTATTGTTCTTCTTGCTTGTGTTCATTGTTTCGTCCTAACCGGTTCCCTATTTGATCTGCTAAGTGTTCCAAATCTCTCCACCTTGTGAAACTATTACATTGACCACCCTTCAACGGTCTAACAATTGGTACCAGAGCATTTGAGGTTCTTTATTGTAAGATCTCACCATCTTTAACTCTCTTCAATTTCATAAAACACTTATCAACTCAAATAACAGCTATCTCTAAGGCTGCTATGGAAACCGGTACTATGACAAAGTCTCCACTGATCAGTCCTGATGACTTTGATACTTGGTGCCAACGTATGGAGGGGTTCATCAAGTCTCAAGACAACAGGATGTGGAGATCTGTTGTTGAAGGACCTCACATCCCAAGCACCTCTTTAGCCAAAGGACCTCACATCCTAAGCACCTCTTTAGCCACTGCTGGAGATGGGATGCTACCAAAGGAATGGCTGACTACTCTAAAGAAGACTATAAGAAAATAGATGTAGATTAGAAAGCCATGACCGCTCTTGAAACTGCTCTTCCAAACTCCATATATTGAGGCTTCAAGAAGTGTAAAATTGCTAAGTAGCTCTGGGATGCACTGAAACTCATGTATGAGGGGTCTAAGGAAGCCAAGGAGAACAAGAAAGACATTGTGAAGCAGCAGTTTGAGAACTTTATCTACAAGACAGGTGAAACCGTGACTCAATAATACTTTAGGTATGTTGAAATTTGGATACTCTAATGGATGTTGGAGTCAAGCTTAAGAATAGGGACATAGTAAGAAAGTTCAAGTTCTCTCTTTCCAGACAATGGACTCACTACTGTATGTCCATTAAAAGAAATGAGAACCTCTCCACTCTTACTGTCACAGAGCTGTATGGTATCCTTAGTGGTTACCAGATGGAGATGAACCTGCAAAATCCATCAAGAAGCTATTCTAACAATCAGCAGAGTTCAGCCCTTCATGTGGTTGAAAGGGATAGCAAAGAACCACAACATCATCTTATTTGCTTCCCTGATAACTCATAAAAGAGTCCTTTTATCACCTTCCCTGAGAAACCAAAGGAGAGTTACATCCAAAGAAGCCCATTCCAAGAGACAAGCTCTACTCAAGCCTTTGTGTCCGCTGATAAAAGTTGTGGGAACTTTCTCTTCACTCTTAAAGACTTGGTCTATATGGAGACATGGAAATAGTTCAACAGGTGGCTCTCCTCACTCACAGAGCCAAGAAGTTCTACAAGAGAACATGAAGGAAGTTTCCAAGCAATATGGCCAGTGGAAAGTTTGGCCTGAAGGTGAAGTGTTACAAATGTTACAAATGAGACACTTTGCTAGAGAGTGTAAGGCACTAAGGACAAATGGTGGCTAGGCACAATCTAGACGAAACTACACTGATGCGGCTCCCAAAACTGAGAAGCCAAGCCAACCTAAACAACATGTTGCTGTTGCTATTGAAGAAGGAGTCTTTGATTGGAACTTTTAGGTAGAAGATGCTTCTCCAAACAAAGCACTGATGGCTGATCATGAAGAAGCCAAGGTATTAGAACATCTTTGTACTCCTAAATGCATTGCCAAAGTTAAAATGTACAGGTCCTACAACTTGGAAGTGAGATCTGACCTTGAGTCTTTAAACATTTTAAAAGATAATTTTAAAAGAGCATAAAATGATTATAAACTTAAAATTGAAGATTTAAAGAAAACCATTTCTACTCTTAAACATGAACATACAAACTATAGGACTCAAATCAAAGATCTTATAACCAAGTTAACTGAATGCCAGGCTGAGCTTGTTATCAGCAAAGCCAAAGAAGAAAAATGTGTTCTTGAAGAGGAAACCTTCAAGGACATAATATCCTTATCCTTGCATTCAAAAGTTTGTTACCAAAACAATCAGGGACTAGGTTCAAGTGAGATAGCTCCTCCACACACACTCCTATCTGTTAGATCTCCAAGGTGTGGAACTTGTACAGATAAGCTGCCTCCTATTGATCCTATCCATGAGAAGGATAAAGAAGTAGAGGAAATAGTGAAGGATGAACCTGAGGTGAGTGACAAGGGTTATCCTAAGAAGGGACACTATTCTCTTAGAGAGAAGAAAGAACAAAGGATGACTAAGTCAGCAAGGAAGAACTTGATAAGGGTAGCCAAAAGAAAGTCAAAGAAAGCCCAAGAGTTCAAGGCCACCTTCAACTCCAAGCAGAAACAAGTTTTTATTTCTGCTAGATTTGAAGTGGTGAAGACTAAAGACTCAACAATGGACTATAGTACCAGGAGTCCTAGTTCATGTCCAAATCATCTTGGTCAAGAGAAGAAGGCTAAAAAATATGCACCATTGCTGCATAGCCTGAACCATCTAGTTCCAAGGGTAAGCCTCATCCCAAGAAGTCTGCTGCATCATCTGAGAAGATGTAGAAGGAAGTAGAAAGTGATCAAGCTCAATCTTTCACTTTAAAGAAGACTCTCAGAAACATGCCAACTGAATGCATCATGTGTGGTAGTACTTCTCACTTTGCCAAGGATTGCATCTACAATCCAAAGAGTACTATTCACATGATCAAGAAGAAAACTTCTGAGAAGAAGAAGAAGATAGCTTCGAAAGGAAAATATCTTCCTTTCGGAAGCTCCAAAGAGAAGAAGAAGACAAGTGAAAACGTACTTTCGAAAGAAATTTTGGTCTCAGAAGAAAGGAATGCTTTCGAAGTACTGAAACCTTCTGTAGTGGATGTATAAACTTTCGAAGGTTCAGTCTCCAAAACTTCCAAAGTCATCAAAACTTCTGAAGTATTGAAGGCCAAGTCTAGTCTTCCAAAGATGGTGTGGAAGATAAAGGAAGGCCATATGACTAAAAGTTCTTCATCAACAACAGCAAATGATCCTCAAAACTTGTATATAAGATCAATTACTATTGCATTATCTTCAGTTCACTTTGCGAGCCCAAGAACAATGAGGCTTGGGTCTCCAAATGTAACTAACCATCTCTTTATGTGCAAGAACAACTAAAGACCAAAGGGAATGTATGGATCATTGATAGTGGCTATTCCAGGCACATGACAGGCAATGGCTCTTTACTTCAGAACTTTGAGAAAATTGATGGAGGGCCAGTAGCTTTGAGAGGAGAATCAGGTGGTTATATTACTGGAAGGCACAGGGTCATAAATGGTAAGCTTAGCATTGAGAAGGTAATTTTGTTAAGGAGCTTGGGTACAATCTTTTGAGTGTATCCCAATTTTGTGATCAGAGACACAACATGCTCTTTACTGAGCATGTGTGCATTGTTCTCAAGCCTAGGGTGGTCATTCCTCAAGAGCATATCCTACTCAGAGCCCCTAAGAAAGGGAACATGTACAAGATGGATTTGCAGGAAACATCCCCTTCAGAAGAAGTTTCTTGCTTTCTTTTTAAAGCAAATAGTGATGAGTCTTTTCTCTAGCATAAAAGAATATGCCATGTAAACTTTAAGAACATGAATAAATTAATTAAGAATGATTTAGTAACTAGAATGCCAAAGAAAGAATTTAGAAGAGTTGACCATTGTGTTGCATGCCTGAAAGGGAAGCAACACAAGCTGTCTCACAAGCCAAGGAAATGAACTCAATCACTACTCCCCTACACTTATTACATATGGATCTCTTGGTTCCCACCAGTTTAATAAGTCTAAGAAGGACCTCATATTGTTTGTTGATCACAGATGACTTCACAAGATATACTTGGGTCTTCTTCCTTAGCACTAAGGATGAAACCCCTAAGATCTTGAGGAGTTTCATTCTAAAAATTGAGAATCAATGTGATCATAAGGTTAAGATCATAAGATGTGATCAAGGAATTGAATTCAAGAACCAAATCCTTGATGCATTTTGTGATGAAAAGGGTATTACAAGACAATATAGTGTTCCTAGGACTCCTCAGTAAAACGGTGTTGCTGAAAGGAGAAACAAGACACTTATTGAAGCTATAAGAACCATGCTATATGACTCTAAACTGCCCATCACCTTCTGGATAGAGGCAGTCAACACTGCCTGCTATGTGTAGAATAGAGTTTTAGTAGTTAAGACTCATAGAAAGACTCCTTATGAACTGTGGCACAAAAGGAGACCTTTTGGTTTCCTCAGATCATTTGGATGTCCCTGCACCATCTTGAATACCAAGGATCAAATAGCCAAATTTGCTGAAAAATCAGATAATGGACATTTTTTTGATACTCTTCCCAAGCTAAGGCTTTTAGAGTATACAATCTCTGAACTATAGTAGTTAAGGAGTCAGCCAATGTGACCTTCAATGAGCACACACCCAGTGTGAAAGGTTTTGGTCCTGATTGGCTGTTTGATCTTGACTTAGTTACTAACTATTTTGATCGGGTCCGAGATAAGAATCTCAGTCGATGTGACTCAACTGGGAATGAATATGATGATTGAGTCAATAATTATGTAGTAGAAATACAAAATAAATGAACATTAAATGCTAAAAATACTAATAAATGCTTTGTATATTGATATTGGTAAACAAGATACAAAGTGTGCTAGGGTTTGTAGTACAAATCTGATCAACAACTTAAACTTAAGTGATACTATTCCATTTATAGGCATCACAATTCATGTACAAAATAACTAAACTACTGCAGGATCGGTGTTTGTCTCACAACACAAGATTATCTCACAAACTCACTTAAAGTCACTCAGGCTTGATGAAGCAGAATCTCTCCTAATTCACAAGTAATATAATAAGTTAATAAGAACATGAGAGCACAAGAGTGGTTTTCAAGATACTTGTATATATTACTTCTCAACTTAATATTACAAGACTCTTACAAGCATATTACTTAAATTACAATGAGAAACTACATATACTACTATCTACAACTAGTTATACTTGGAAAACCAGCTGGAATCTACAATTAGACAAATACCACATTGGTAGAATTAAAGTATCTAAGATAAATACTATCCTAGATTAGGTAGTCATGACAGGTCCATGACTTACCTTTTGTCACCAACTATAAGTGGCAACTATACTAACTGGTAATGGGTGAACAGTGGATTAAAGTATGGTCAACTACATGGGCATGGAAAGCGCCATGCAATGTATCAGAGGTTGCAGCGGATGTCAGATAGACAATATTTATATCCACTGGTTCATAGTTGGTTCTTCCGAAGCTAAATGGCTTCGGAAGAATAAGTTCTTCCGAGACCATTTATACTTTGGAAGAATCAACTTCTTTCGAGTCTTCTGCAAGTCTTCAAGACTTTATTCTTCAGAAGATGTTGTCTTTAGAATCTTCTTAGTAGTATACCTCAGAAGGAAAACTACTTAGTCTCGAAAGACTGAGTTTTCTCTTTTGAAGTTCTTCACACTTTGAGCTTCGAAAGATCTTTGACTTGTCTTTGGAAGAGTAGTTTTGTCTTCGGAAGACTACTTCAATTGTACATCAAAATCTTCTAAGTGTTAGTTTTGGTTCCACCAGCCTCATATGATCCAACAAAGTCCCACTAGGCTGATGCTACCAAAACATCACTTCTTCCTACTCCTCAAGGTCTTCAACACCAGGGAAAGCAGATATTTTTCCGTCTCTTTGTTCTTCCCATATGTTGTGGTGTGGAGTTTGTACAAGTCATCCGTAGAAAGTAGATCTAATCTGTTGCTCTGGATGACATGTACTCTTTATTCTGTCACTCTAAAGAGAGTTAGTGATGGGAACTGTAGTCATATTCCCATCTAACTAAAGATTCGAAGTTGGACTTTAACCATATACAGGAATGTTCTTCCTTTTCTGGTGGCACCTTCTTCTTCTTCCTTGCTCTTTTTTTACTCTTCTTTATTCTTGGCTTTCTTTGTAAGCTCTTCAACATGAGACTACTCGGATGATTCCTGATGTGAGCAGCTATCTGAGAGTTGGTAAGGGGTGGAGAATGGTCTCTTGTTAACTTAGCAATGTCAAACTGATATAGTGTACCAGAGCGGATGCATCAAGTCTGTCACTTGACCATTCTCCCTTTCCACCGCAAAGCTATGTGTAGCTCATCGAACCTCCCACTAGACAATTTGGCTTCTAGGATTTAAGGGATTGTTTGGCAGCTTGTCCCCTTTTCTTGTGTCTAGCTGAGTCACCAGTCTCCTCTAACTCTTCTCTTCTTCATTAGGTAAGTCTGAGTTGGTGCAAGAAGTTGGAGAGTTTGGTCCAGTGTTCCCCTTGGCAGATCAAGGAATGCATATCTGTAAGGGAAAAAGAAGAGCCATAAGTGTATTTTAGCTTTATGGACTCTTCCTCACGAGAGATGTCGCTCAAGGTTGTGCAGTTGATGAGCTTCCTTTGATGTCCTTAAATTCTTCTAAGTTCAGGGGTTTGGATGGTTCAAAGCTGGTTTGGGTAGTGATTGGGTTTGGGGTTGTGTTTTGGGTTTAAGGATAGGTGGTGTGGAGGTTGTTGAGGCAGTGGGTGAAGGTGTAGGTATGGCTGATGGTGTGGGTTCAGGGTTATAAGGTTTAGTGGTGGCTCGATTTTAATGGGGAAGGGAAAAAGTGTAGGCATAGTTTGTGGTTTGGGTGCTAGTTGGGTGCCATCCTCTGAACGCTTTGCCTTTGGAGTAGCTCTTGCCTTCTTCCTAAGCGAATGTCAGCCTTGATGTTGCTGACATGTCACTGTAGGGTCTTTAGGAACATAGGACCCACCTGCCTGCCAGTGAATCCATGGGATTTAAGGTAGATTTTCATCCAGTCCTTATCACCTTCACTCTTGGCAGCTGCAAGCTTTGCCTCTTCCTCTATCTTCTTCCTCTCCTCGCTTCTCCTTGGCAGCCTTCTTCCTTTCATTATTGATTTGATCTTTCTCTTTATGAAAAAGGAACAATATCATATCATAATCATGAGGTGCTAGCCCCTTTGAGAATAGCCTCTAGTACATAGAAAAGGCTATTCTCTCCATCCTCTCCTTCTCCATTGCCTCCTCCTTTTTCTCCTCTCTTCCTCCACTTTGGCCAACCTTGCTGCTTCCTCCTTTTCTTTTGCAGCAGGTTGCCTTCTCCAGCTTTACAAGCTCATCAAGTGGGAGTAGAAGGACATCTTCATTGTCTACTCCTAGGTTGATGAGCCTATCTATTACCTTTACTCTCCTTTGGTTGTTGATACTTTCTTGAGCGTCTGCTGTTGCTTTGCTACTTACAGCCAACAACTTCCTAGTATCAATTCTACCTTTCTTTTTCAGCTTCTCCAGCCTTTCTTTCTCTAGAAGCTCTTCAGTAGTGAGCTTCCTCTTCCTTATAGGATCAGAGGAAGATTTAGCTTTTGGAGACTCAGGCTTAGAGGTTTCAGGTTAGGGAGAGGGGGTTTGAACTTGTGGGTGCTTGGGAGATAGGAGTTGTAAGCAATTCCTCACTATTGACCTCAGAGGCCAGGTCATGAATGGCCTTTATGATGAAGAGGTCATCGGACAAAGAAGATAGTTCAATTATTCCTTCAGCAGCTTGAATTTCTGCTTCAAAAGTAATTAGAATTGCACTACCTGTCCCTTCTAAGTTGGTTGCTGGGCCATCAGTCTGTATTTCCACTTTGAAGTTAATCTCAGGATCAATAGAGGCCTTAGTTTGACCAACTTCCTCCTCATAGGTGGTGGTGTGCACTCAGCTGTTATAGCTCTTTAGCTCCAAAATAGGCCATGGCAACATCAGGGGAGGGTTGTTCAAGGGAGGAGCTTATCAGAAATTTGGTTAAGAATCTATTGAGGTCAATAAGCATCCTTGGGGTCCACTTGAATGGTGATTGGAGGAGGTTGAGGGAAGATGGTTGCAGGATGTTGCTATATGGGATAGAAAGAAGAGATGGCATCAAGGGAAGTAGTGATGGAAGTAGTGATGGCAAGGATGGGTTCCACATGTCTTTTGTTTCTGTATATTCTCCCCCTTTTTGGTAGCATCATCTTGAGAAGTAGATGAGCTAGAGGAAGAACTTAAAGAAACTTGAATTGGTACATGCCTAATAGACTCTCAATCTGTTTCTCAGCTAGTTGAACCTTGAGATGTTTAATCTTAAGTTGCTGAGTGGCAGACCTGTCCTCTAAAGTCTTAACCTTTGATTCAAGGTTTGTGACTTTAGAAAGTAGGTCTCTGATAGTGAGTTTCAGACTACACTCATCTTCTTTTGAAGAAGCATTAGGAGATGAGATAACATACCTAGTATATTCATCATCACCACCAGTAGTGGTTTCTTGGCGCCCTGGATACCCTTGCTTACTAATGTCTCTTCTAGAGGCATCAATTTGCAAGGTTGTCATAGACACAGTCTCACTAATGTTACCACTATCTTGAAAGGCTAGTGAAACACTCTCAGTAGTGGTAGCTGAGCCTACATGAGTCAGCTCCACACCGGTTGGACTCAGATGTTAGATTGGCCCAGATGGAGATTGACATCATGGCCCAGATGGAACATAATGTCCTTATCAGGTCAGGTTAACAGGTCAAAAATGATAGAGAAGTTATATCTAGTGACCCAGGACCTTGGTTAGTACCTAATGGCTCCTCTATAATAGTAGTTAAGCCATTGATGTGATTGTCCCTTTTTGGCTGCTCAAGGGAGTGTTGAGACCCACCCTTAGAGCTAATGAATTAGGTTATGGGCTCATCAGGTCGAGACTGAGGAGACTCAACACTGACATTGAGGTCAATGGTGGAGGATGGTTGGACCTCTGGCTGAGTAGGAGCCCTGAGTTCCACTCTAGCCTTTTGGTTTGAACAGATGGGACTTGACCAATCAGAGTAGATAATTAAGGGTTTGTTTGGGGCATCTTTTGTAGGTAATCTTGATTAGGTGGGAAGAAGTAATTGGCATTGTAGTGGTGGTGTCTGGTGTGGGTTCATCACCTGCTGGATTTGTAGGGATGTCCCCAGGAGCCATTGGCTCAAGCATACCTAGAAGAAGATCAGTGAATCTCAGTGAAGTGGTGGACACCTTCTTCAGAGTTTTGAAGATGCCAGGCCTCATATGAGGGACCAGTAGAATATCTTCACATTGTATTTTGTCATGGTCCAGCTCACAGTTGATTATGTGCTAAATGAACCGGGGATACATATAGAATGGATTCCTGCTAAGATTTCCTCATAGATTGTTCAACACAAATCTTAAGTAGTTGAAGCATAGGCCTTTTACCAACTTATGGACAAGGCAGCCCAAATCATATGGGATTTGATCCCATCCCCTGGACTTGTTGGATAGGCAGTGCAGGACGATGTGCAGCAAGAACTTCCATTGTAGGAGAAATTGAACTTGTAGATTGTTGACTTGCTCACATCGCCGCCATATCCATTTGAGTGTAAGTGTCTTCCAACTCAGACTTGGGAATTTAGTAGGGGCACCATCATCATGAAGCTCCAGATGCTCCCTAATGGAATTTTCACTTATAATGATCTCATGTCCGCAAACCCATGATCTAATAATTCTTTCATAATTTAGGGTTTCACAACAACCATTGGCCCAGAAATCGGCCAGATGTTTGAGTAGATGGTAGGATTTACGGTTAGGGCTGTGAAGTATGCAGACTGTGATAGAAATTCGACAACAGGGGCAAAATCGACATCCTTAGAAGAATCAAGGATGGCGACCTGACTATGTTATGGATTCAAAGCCATTGTTTTGAGAAGATACTGCTTGATTAGGAAAATTGAAAGTGAGTGAAGAAGATGATGGAAATTTAGGGCTTTGGAAGTGGTAAAGAAAGTAGAGAAAGAGAGCCAGAAGTTTTTAAATGGGGGGTAAAAAGCCAAACCGATAGGGTGAGTATACGGGTGAAAGGACAGTTTAGGTTTTGATTTGACTGGGGCGGCAAGGTAAACCATTTAAAATATTCAAACACTCATCACTAAAATTTTACTTTTTATAGTATGGGGCCCAAAGATTTCCGTTACATAGTAAAGCTGTTCTTCCAAAGGTAAAATTGCTTCCGAGAGAAAACACTTGCTTTTCTCAATATTATCTTCCGAAGTCATTTTTACTTCAGAAAACAAATCATGTCTCAATAACAAATTTGCTTTTGAGAGTACTATCTTCTTTCGAGAAAAGAAGTTAGTAAGCTTCAGAAGTAGATTTGACCTATGATCAAATGTTCTAAAGAGGCTTAAAAACTCTTTGGAAAAGAATATTTATGCAGTGGAATTCACCTTCGGAAGATGGATAAAGATCTCTTCCAAGGGTAAGTTTCTCTTCGGAAGAATTCATACTTAGAAATTTGAAGAAGGCCTTTTTTGTAACAGGGCTTAGATTGTATTTAGACAACATAGACAAGACAAATTTAAAAAGGTTTTTCAAAAGAGAAAGACTAGTCGATGTTAGTCATCCCAATAGCTGTAATTAAATATTTAAATCTTTGTTCATAAAAAGGCTTTGGTGAACAAGTCAGCATATTGTTCATTTGAATTGACTTTGACTAGCTTTATTAGATTTTCTCATGAATATCTCTAATGAAATGATACCTGATGTCAATATGCTTTGTCTTGGAGTGCTTGACTAGATTTTCAGTGATAGAAATAGCACTCTTGTAATCTATGTGGATAGGAGTCTCCATGAAGTTAAAACCATAGTCCAGCATCTGATTTTGAATCCATAGCAGTTGAGCACAGCAACTAGCAGCAGCAATGTATTCAGCTTCAGCAGTTGATATAGAAACACATGATTGCTTCTTGCATTTCCAGGAGATGATCCATCCACCAAGAAATTGATATCCTCATGATGTGGATTTCTAGTTGATGTTGCGGCCACCATAATCACTGTTAGTGTAACCATAGAGATTAAAATCCTTATTCTTAGGATACCAAAGACCCAGTTTGGGAGCTCCTTTGAGATATCTAAGAATTCTCTTGGCAGCAATTAGGTGAGACACATTTGGAGCAGCTTGATATCTTGCACAGATGCATGTTGCAAATATGATATTAGGTCTACTTGCAGTGAGATACATCAGAGATCCAATAATCACCCTGTACTGATGCTGATCAGTATCCTCCCCCTTAGAATCTGGACAAAGATTGTGATTTCTGGGTATAGGTGTCTTGGCTGGCTTACAATCTTTCATCTCAAATCTCTCTAAGATATCCTTGACGTAGTTAGATTGATTAATGAAGAACCCTTCTTCCATCTGCTTCACTTGAATTCCAAGGAAGAAGTCCATCTTTCCCATGGAACTCATTTCAAACTTCTTCCTCATGATGCTTTCAAAGTCTTTGCATATTTGGTCATTTGAGGAACCAATATGATGTCATCAACATAGACTTGTACAAGCAACATGTCCTTCCTAGACTTCTTTATGAACAATGTCTTATCTATGGTGCCTCTAGTGTAGCCATTCTTGAGAAGAAACTAAGACAGTGTCTCATACCACAACCTAGGTGCCTGATGCAACCCATAAATAGCTTTATCAATTTTGCACACATAGTTGGGGTGTTATGGGTCTTCAAATCCAGGTGGCTGACACACATAGACTTCTCTATTGATATCCCCATACAAAATGCACATTTGACATCAAGTTGATAGAAAATGAATGTTGGTCCATTTGATAGATAATCAGTGCAAATGATCTATATAACACGGAAAATCCCATTGAATAAACATAAAACTATGAACGACATAAGAGCAAGTTTCAAATATTTTCATAATCTCCAAACTCACACAATAAACATAAATCAAAGGCTCAAATATGATAACAATAGACTTCCAGCCACAAACACGGAATTGCAATATCAGTACTTAACTATTAGGGTTCGCCAAAACTACCTTAGAATGAATGAAACTTTAAATATATAAGTAGACTATAGTTTCGCTGACAGCAAAACTGTCTTGACCACAACCTAGTTTCACCCGGCGACGAAACACAGTTTTGCTTGGTGAACTAGATCAGCTGACTACGAGCGAAACTTAGTTTCTCTCATAGTTTCGCTAGGAACAAAACTTACAAAATACAAACTAAGTAAACTAACATTTAACCTATTACATTAATAAACAAAATAACACAATAACAATGGTGAGTCCAACCTATACTAGATCATCAATACTCCCCCTAGGTTGGACCTCACCCTCTTGATCTTCTGATTTAGCTTCGGTTCTTTCTTCAAAAATCTGAGCTTCTTATGCAGCTTTAACAACTGTTTCCTTTTCAGCTCCAGCAGTACTCACTTCCTCTCCCGTGCACTGGCCTTTTCAAATTGCTTTGACAATTCTGGCACCTCCATCCTCAATGCATCAGCTTGATGTACTTTCTCTATAAGCTCCCTGACTTTAGCCCTAACTCCCCAAGCCTTATTTACAACCCTCATAAAGAGGCTTGCTTCAGTCCTTGTTTCAGCTCCGACTCTAGCTTTTAAGTGGTTTTTACATAAAACCACCAAATCCTCATCACAAAAGGAAAATACTTCCATAGGATCAAATAATCTGATTTCCTCTCCATCCTTACTCTAATCACTACTTCTCCCATGTTATTATCATAAAACCACTTTTCAAACTTCTACAACCTTAGGGGATGTGGATTGGGTACCTTCATTCTATTCACTATCTTGACTGGTTTCAACTTTAATACTATTATGCCTTTTCCAGTCACCCAATCCATGTCCTTCTTGGACCTCCTTCTCTCAGTCTTCATATATCCAAATAACTCAAAGTTCCATTCATCCCTTTTTTAATCTCTTGCTCCAGAAACGTAGCTCTCTCATTTAGATTTGAATCAAGTAGTGGAATCCTAGCCAATCTTCTTAAATCCCATCTTGGCAAGCTCTTGAATGCCTTCGTCTTATGTAAGTATGAGATTCCCCCTCCTCTTCTCTTGATCATGAACATTTCAATTCACTGTTGTATTTCTAGCTGATTATCTTCTTGTCAGATTCCTTTCGGCTCGGTTCTTGAATGTTTTGAAATAAAGAAGTCAGTTGTTCTGGTTCCTTCTCTTTAATGAACCAATCCTCCTTGACCATCTCTATTATGTCCTCTTCAGTTGAGCTTCTCTGAGCCACATATGTCAATGGTCGCTCGTTTACCTCATAGTATTCGGGCTCAGAGTCATAATCTACCAATTGCTCCTTAATCTCCTCTTCTTCATCTATCAAATTCAACTCAGTTTTTTTTTACAATATTAGTATTTCACTATTAGGGTTTGCAAAAACTTCCTTACAATGAATGAAACTTACAATATATAAGCAGACTGTAGTTTCGCTGGACAACAAAACTGTCTTGACCATAACCTAGTTTCACCAAGCGACAAAACACACTTTCGCCGAGTGAACTAGATCAGCTGACTACGAGAGAAACCCAGTTTCGCTCATAGTTTTATTGTGCACAAAACTTACAAAATACAAAATACAAACTATGTAAACTAACATTTAACCAATTACATTAATAAACAAAATAAACACAATAACAATGGTGAGTCCAACCTATACTAGATCATCAATACTCCCCCTAGGTTGGACCTCACCCCGCTTGATCTTCTGATTCAGCTCTGGTTCTTTCTTCAACAATCTTATCTTCTTCTGTAGCTTTAACAAATGTTTCCTTTTCAGCTCCAGCAGTACTCACTTCCTCTCCCCATGCACTGGCCTTTTCGAATTGCATTGTCAATTCTTGCACATCCATCCTCAATTCTTCAGCTTGATGTACTTTCTCTGTAAGCTCCTGATTCAGCCCTAACTCCCCGAGCCTTGTTTGCAACCCTTATGAAAAGTCTTGCTTCACTCCTTGTTTCAGCTCCGGCTTCAGCTTTTATATGGTTTTCACACGAAACCACCAAGTCCTCATCATAAAAGGAAAATACTTCCATGCGATCAAATAATCTGATTTCCTCTCCATCCTTTACTCTAGTCACTGCTTCTCCCTAACCAATCATCTTTCCACCCTTCTTGTCTCCAGCAAATGTAACATATCCTCCATTTACTATACGATAATTGTAAGTATGTCCTTCAACCCGGTCATATGCTTGAACATCAGCTATCAACGTGCCAGAAGCTATTGATAGCTTTTCTGGAATGATCCTCATAAGGAAGTCCTATAACTACTTCTTCAGCAACTAGGGCTTTTTCGCATTGATAGAAGGGAGTGTTCTTTCTGTATTCTTCCTCCTCCATGGCTTTCTTCCTTGCTTCCTCAACTTGACTTCCCTCTTCCTCTCCTTGATCATAAATATCCTACTTTACCTCACTTGATTTTCCTTCTTGTTGCTTCCTAACTTCAGCATCTTCACAAACTATCACATTTTTCCTATTAGCTTCAAAACAACCTTTTTCTTCATGAACCTCACCACTCTTTATCTCTTGAGTTTGAACTTGTTGCACGCCACCGCCATAAACTGCTTCATCTAGAACTTCACACTTGAACTCTTTGAAGGGATCAAATTTTCACCTGAATCCATATCACTATCCACCACCTCAGCCACCAGAGCATGATTAATCTCTTCTTCAGTTTCTTTGATTTCAGCATCCAATCAAAGTTTGTGATCAGTGCTGTTTCTTTCTTTGGCTTGGCTTCTTCTTTGTCAATGATCGGGATGACCTTTGAAGTTCTAGAGGGTTCCAGTTCAGTGATGATTGGAGATGGACATTCTCTTTTGAAGTGGCCTAATTGTTTGAAGTTGAAACATCTTAATTTGCACTTGATGATCTAGTAAGGTTGAACACACCATTATTATTGTGTTTATTTTGTTTATTAATGTAATAGGTTAAATGTTAGTTTACTTAGTTTGTATTTTGTATTTTGTAAGTTTTGTGCCCAGCTAACTATGAGCGAAACTGAGTTTCGCTCGTAGTCAGCTGATCTAGTTCACTCGGTGAAACTTTGTTTCATCGCCGAGTGAAACTAGGTTATGGTCAAGATAGTTTCGCTGTCTAGCGAAACTACCAATGAAACTACAGTCTGCTTATATATGAAAGTTTCATTCATTATAACGCAGTTTTGGCAAAACCTAATGGTGAAAATACTGATATTGCGGTTCTATGTATGTGGCTGGAAGTCTATTGTTATCATATTTGAGCCTTTGATTCATTTTTATTATGTGAGTTTGGAAATTATTGAAAATATTTGAAAATTCCTCTTGTGTCATTCATAGTTTAATGTTTATTCAGTGGAATTTTGGTGTTTTATAGATCATTTGCACTTATTATCGATCAAATGGACCAACAGTGAAGTTCTTGGATGCTGCAAAAGTAAGGATGATTCTCCTGTGTGTATCCTTGAACAACAAATCTTGCTTTGTTCTTGATGATTAAACCTCTATCATCTCTTTTATTTCTGAACACCCACTTAGTGCCAATGGGGAGTTGGCTAAGTGGCAATGGACACAAGTTCCATACCTTTTGCCTCTTGAACTGAAGCGACTCCTCTTGCATTGCTTTAACCCAATTGTTGTCCTTGAGAGCTTCTTCCACCTTCTTTGGTTCTATTTGATAAAGAAAGCATGAGTACAAACAGACATTACCATTATGGGTCTGACTTCTTGTTCTCACACCTTCTGAGACATCCCCAATGATGTTTTTAGCAGGATGAGTGTTGTGTATTCTAAGCCTGGGAATCACATCTAGTTGCATAGATAGATCTAGGTTTAAGAAGTTTTGCTCAGGATTTTGAACACCATGACTAGCTGATGTCTCATACTTATTCGATAAGGACTGATTTAATGAATGTGTGACAGCATCAATGATATTTTGCTATGAAGCAGCATCAACAGTTGCTTGTTCTGTCAGATTACTGTCTTCATCAACTTGGTGTTGAGTACTTGAGTTGTTAGTTGCTGAGTTGTAAGGCTTAGTTGGCTGACAACTTATTAAAGCTCCATTATTTCCTTAGATATTCATGCTTTCAGGACTTCCAGTAATGGGAGCTTGATCTTTAATTTCTTTTGGAGAACTAGGAATAGGTGTGGGTAACTCAAACATTTGATCTTCACATGGGTCATTTTGAGTTCCTGTTCCAGCTAAAACATTCTTACAAGATGGTTTAGAATAGTTTGGAAACAATTCTAATTTAAAGATATGATCAGGACCATTGCCCTTAACGCAAGGATTGTGCTCATTGACAACAATGTTGGATGATTCCTCAAACTATTGAGTTTTGATATTATATACTCTATATGCAATAGAGGTTGAAGAATATCCAACAAAGATAGCATCATCCAACTTTTCAGCAAACTTTGTAAATTGTCTTTTGTGTTAGGTATGGTACACCTGCTGCCAAAGGACCTAAGAAAGCCAATGATCGGTGATCTCTTCTTCCATAACTCATAAGGGGTCTTTCCATGGGGCTTAACAATGAGAACCCTATTCTTCATATAGCATGTAGTGCTGACTACCTCTGCCCAGAAAGTTAGAGGCAGCTTTGAATCAACTAACATAGTTCTTGTTGCCTCAATAAGTGTCATGTTCCTCCTCTCAGTAACACCATTTTGTTGAGGAGTTCTAGGAGTACTATATTTTCTGGCAATCCCTTTTGAGTTACAGAATGAGTCAAGAACTTGATTCTTAAACTCAGTCCCTTCATCACTTCCAATGATATACCTTGTGATCTATTTGATTTTAAGAATAAAGAATTTTAAAGTTTTAGTTGTTTCATCTTTAGTTCTTAGAAAGAAACCCAAGTAAATCTTGTGAAGTCATCAACAATCACAAGGCAATATGATTTCTTTCCAATGCTCATTATACTTGTGGGACCAAAAAGATCCATGTGCAATAAGTGTAATGGGGTGGTGATAGATTTGACCTCTTTGGATTTGTGAGAAACCTTGTGTTGCTTTCCTTTCAGGCAAGCAACACATTTATCTTTACAGATAAACTCCTTTTTGGGTACACCATGTACCAAATTATTTGTAACCAATTTATTCATGGTTTTAAAATTAACATGGCACATTCTTTTATGCCAAAGAGTTAACTCATCACTATTTGCTTTGGAAAGAAAGCATGATACTTCACCTAGTGGGGAAGCATTCTTCATATCCAGCTTGTACATATCCCTTCCCTAGGAGATCTAAGAAGCACCAATTCCTGAGGAATTGTCATCCCGGGTTTGAGGATAATGCACTCATGTTCTGTGAAAAGCATTTGGTGCTTTTGGTCACAGAATTGAAAAACAATTAAGAGATTGTGTTCAAGCTATTTCACAAAGTTTACTTTGTCAAATTTTAACTTACCATTGGATACACACTTCTACCAGAGATGTAACCTCCGGCTTTACCTCCAAACTAAACAGGACCTCCATCAAAATGTTCAAATTGTTGTAGGAGAGATCTGTTCCCTCTCATGTGCATGGAGCATCCACTGTCCACAATCCAAACATTTCCATTCTTTTCATGTGGATGTCCCTGCACATAAGGTGAAATAATTAGTTACTATTAGAAACCCAAGCCTTTTCGGTCTTGGGTTCTTCCAATGTAGATGATATAATTGAACCAAAATGTATGCATGGGGGTTCAATTATGGTTTGTAAAGAAGAGGGTTAGGCTGCAGCATCTTTTCTGATCTTTCATTCCGTCCTATAGTTGATCAGTGTTGATAAACCTGAAGAGGTTTGTGCAGCATGACTTGCTTCCAAGGCTTCTTCTTCTCGGAAGAAGTTCCCACCACCTTTTCTTACAAAGCAGTCTTCTTCTCGAAAGTTTTCAAAGGATTCTTTTTGTTCCTTTGTTTATTCTTTAGCTTGTCTTTCGAAGCTATTTTCCTTTCAGAAAAATGAGTTTCTTTCGAAAGCAACTTGGCTTCGGAAACAAGCTTTCCTTTCCTTAACACTTGGACCATATGGTAAGGTCCAAATGTGAAACTATCCTTGACTCCTTCTTTCTAACATTGTTTGCATAATGTGTGCTTGTAGGATTGTAGTAACAAGCTTTAGGCATGTGGTTATGCAGACCATAGATTATGCACTCAATGTTATTCTTGATGGGGGAAGTGGGCTGTTGTTTCTTGCACTTCTTTTCTTCTTCAATAGCCTTCCCCTTCAACTTTTGATCCTACATCTGTATAGGATTTCTTGTATTACACCCTTTTCTAGAATCAGGCTTTCCAACAACTTGGAATCCAGCTAAGATGAATACACCCTTTTACCTTGGGTCTATTTTCATCTTAGTCTTAGCCACCTTCCTGGGAGTTTTTTTTTTGCTGCCCTGATTTTGTTCTTTCTAGCTTTGGTGGTTAAGGGTTGATCATCGGTGGAGATGAGGTTTTCTACCTTATCTTTCCCTGTTGCATCATTCTTCTACTCCTTAGGTAGTGGGTCTGTAGTTGGAACCTTTTGCTCATCAGTACCACATCTTAGCTGTCTAACAGACACAAAGGAATATGGTGGAGCAATTTCATTAGTTCCCAACCCACTTTTGTTTGATAGAATACCTTGGAGTGGGAGGATGATGCAATGATGGTGTTGAAGTTATGCTGTTCAATGGCATACTTCTTTGCTTTATCCTCAGCTATTACTAGCTAGGCTTGAGCCTCAATCAACTTGGATATTAGATCTTTTATCTGAGCCCTAAAGTTTGAATGTTCATGTTTTAAAGAAGACACCGTTTTCTCTAACTCTTCTATTTTGAGTTTATAGTCAGATTCTATTCTTTTTTTAGGATATTTAAAGACTTAATATCATATCTAATTTCCATGTTGTAGCCCTGATACAATTTAACCTTAGCAATACAGGCTGGGGTACAGAGATGTTCATGTACCTTAGTGTCTTCAGTTCCAGCCATGAGAGCTTGAGTAGGAGTGACATCTTGCACCATGAAGCTCCAATCAACTTCTTGAGCAATAGCTATAGTCTATTGTTCAGTGGGTTTGGTTACAGCCTCTGGGGTAGCAGGATGTTGGGAGGCTTGAGTGGCTCCAGGATTGGATTTAGGAGCTTTGCATTCCCTTGCAAAATGACCAAGTTGGTTGTAGTTGTAGCACTTGGCCTTTGTCTTGTCAAACCCAAATTTGCTATTGGTTGGGTTCTGAGGGAATTGTCTTCCAGTTCTTTTAAAAAACTTCTTTGCTCTGTAAGTCAGGAGAGCCATTTATTGGACAATGTCCATGTTTTCAACATCATCTGGGCTGAAACACTCCAGATCATCAAAACAAAATTGAAAATATCCAGAGAGCTCACTCCCTAAAACAAAAGCACAACTATCCTAGAAAGAATTTTGTTTAGCCTGTTGAGACCTGGGTGTCTTAGGGAATGTAATGTATAGTCCAGATGAAGATGATGGCTGTTGGGGTAGTTCAGGTACAACTGGGGCTGGGGAGTTCTTAAACCTTCAGTAACATGTAGAGCATTGCTAACATGAAGGTTTAAGGGTCTGTTCATCTTATGGCTTTTCTGAGTTTCCATCTCCATACGGTATCCATCAAGGATTCCATATAGTTTAGTCATAGTAAGAGCGTTGAGATTCTCAGTTCTCTTGATTGAGACACAGTAGAAAGTCCACTTATGAGGAAGTGCACTCATGAATTTCCTTACTATGTCTCTTTTTCTAAGAACCACTCCCAGAGACTGAAGAGAGGTGATCAAGTCCATGTACTTGAAGTATTGTTGGCTCAAGGTCTCACCAACAATATACGTGAAGTTCTTAACTTCTGCTTCAGCACATCTTTTTTGGACTCCTTAGATTTAGCAGAACCAGAGTATATCAGCTTCAAAGCATCAAAGAGTTCTTTGGTTGACTCGCATTGCTTAAAGCCAACCATTATGGAGTTTGGTATAGCCGTAAGCAAAATAGTCATGGCTTTGCAGTCAATGTCCATCTTCTTGAAGTCTTCATAAGAGTAGTCTTCAATAGCCTTCTTAATCATGGCACCATTACCAGCTGGGGATTCCACCTTTGGTTGGTATGGACCATGAGTAACTGATCTCCACATGCGGCTGTCTTGACACTTGATAAAGCCTTCAATGCGTTTGCACCAGGTTCCAAAGTCATCAGGAGTGACGATATGTAACACCCGAAATTTTTCCACATAAAAGAAAGAAAAGAAAAGTATTTTGAAGAAAACTAAAATAAGCCAAAGTTGAGGGGTGCTTTGTGTAAATAGTACAAAAAGTCAAAAAGGTGAGCTTTATATGGGCATGGCCGCCCATATCTTCCCTGTTGTTGCTGTTGTTCGACTAAACAAAGAAGAAAAGAAGACTGAAACTTTGTTCTCTCGGTTTGAAGAAGAAGAAGGGCTGAAATCTTCTTAGGTGAGTGTTTTTGTCTTAATTGGTTCTGTTTTTTTTTGGGATTTTCATCCTTATAACTGATATTTAAGTGCTCTTTGTGTTTGGGTGTTTGAACTCCTGTACAAGCAAGTTTGGTGGAGTTTTACTTGTTTGCTGCAATAGGTGAGTTCTAGACCCCGTTTTATATGTGTTTTAAACAAGTTTGGGGCTGAAAATGCATTTAAAGGGTTTTTCACAATTATTTCCTTGTAACCGTATGTTTATGTACGCATATGCTTTTGTTCGATGCTTGTTTATGTGTTGTGGTTGCTTGGAATGTTAAGTTTATGCTTAGAATAGGTACTAATGCAGGTCTGGGATAGCTTTGATTTTGAAAAATGCACAACAGGTGGTCATGCGCCCAAACAGGGCCCATGCGCCTAAGATTTTGACTTAGAAATACCCAAGTACAGGCCAGGCACCCAAACAGGGCCCATGCACCTGGAATTTGCCTTAGAAAAACTTTTAAGAAGGGGTCGTGTGCTCCAATAGTGCCCATGCACCCTAGATGTCTGCCTGAAAACACTAATTGTAGACTCATGCGCCTAAGCAGTACCATGCGCCCAATATTTATTTCTCTGATGCCTAAGTGTAAATCCATGCGCCTGAATAGTTCATGCGCCCAAAAATGTAAGCTAAATGCCTAAGTGTAGGATTCATGCACCCGAATAGTGTTAATGCGCCTAAGCAGGGCTCATGCGCCTGCATAGTGCCCATGTGCCTAAACACTTAGAAAATTTTCTAGAATTTTGTGAAATCAGAATTTTAGGGTTTGACTCTGGTTTGACTTGGGTTATTATTTGATTATTTTATTTATGTTTTGGGCCGTTCTTGTGTTCCTTATTATTATACTATTACATGACTTTACGTGGTATGATTTTATCCGTATCCGTAAAGTATTATCAGTAAAGAAAGTGGAAAGATCAATGATGAAAAGTGGAACATAAAGAACGAAAAAAATTCTTGCAAGCAAATTCACATGAGGTCCACAACCGTTAGGTTGTTAGCTCAACTGTGTGCGATTTAGCTAACTCGTTAGATGCATACAGGTCAATCTTTGAGATTGAGGGAACCTTTGTTGCTGCCCCGGTACTGGAGTCAGCTTCGTGCACCAGTTTGGGGTCTATTTGTAGATCTCGGCGCAGTACCAGTTTTATGCGCATTATTTGGGGGCATAGCACATTGGTCTGGATTAAGTGAAAGATTAAAATAAAAGTTCGAAATGAATGATGATGGAAATGGTAAAAGAAGATAATGGATGTTATCTGACTGTACGTATGATGTGTGATCACGTACGAAAGAAATGAATATTTTTTTAAAAGGGTATTTTCATATACAAATCTTACAAGGTATTTTAATGTTTTTTTTTTAAACTAGAGCTCACTTAGCAACGTTGATTTTTATGCATTTTCAGTTGGCAGGTAATTTTGCTGAGGATGGCACATGGGGAGGCTACTCGTTAGGGCTACTCTGGCATTCGTTCACCCTTAATATCATTGTTGTTTTGTAATGCAAATAATATGGACTTTTGTAACTGATAATAATCAATGATGTATTGCTTACCAACAATCTTTATTAATGAATAGGTGGCTTTTGATATTGACTCCGCTGCATTGATTCGTACACTATATAATGTTTTTATATATATTTTGCTATGATTGACCAACTGTGAGGTCTCCAGGAACGCGGCCTTACAAGTTGGTATCAGAGCCAAAGTTTATGAGAAATAGGTAAATATTTTCAAAACCTAAACTTAAACTGAGAATGGGACGAATGGAGGGATGCCAGCCCGAGTAGCTACGTGCCATCAGGTATTTCTTTTCTAATGTAACCGGTATTATATGCGTGTGCTATTTGATTTATGTGCCTTTAGTAGATTTGAATACTAATGTAGTCAGGATAGGAAATGCTTGGGGGATGAAGAGTAAACTAAGTGGCTAATCACAACTGGCCACTATAATTAGGGACTTACTATACATGACATAAACTAAGCTATTACCTTGAATGACCGTGTTGGTATTTGAATCTTATAGTGTTTTGAGGATGGCCGGAGGGAGATCGTCTAAGGCTTCTAGAGGTGGAGCAAGGGGTGGTCGTGGTGGTAGGCCACAGGCCGCAAAGAATAAGACGAGGACTGCAGAGACGTCTCCTGGTGAGCCTGGGATTCATCACCCGGAGGGCGGTGATGAGAGTGCCAACCTAAGAGCCTCAGTGAAAGAGGTAGTGGTTGAGGAGGTTCATCAAGTCATGCAGACGATCCTACCATCTGTAGTGACTGAAGTCATCCGGGCTTTAAGGAATGATGAGAGGAAGGAGAAGGAGGAGGTGAGAAGGAAGACGACTGGGAGAAGGGAGAATGAGGGAGATCATGATAATGAGGAGGAACTGAATGCTGAAAGGGGAGCCTCCAGTGATGAAGAAGATGTAGAGGTGCGGGAAACCGCGAGGGGATGCAGCTATGGGGCATTCCAAAGATGTAAACCCCTTACTTTTGATGGTAATGGCAATGCTGCAACTGCTCACTGCTGGGTAAGGGAGATGGAGGCGGTGTAAGAAATCAGTGAGTGTCGGGAGGACCAGAAGGTGAGGTTCGCCACTCACTCTTTTGTTGACTTGGCTCTATGCTGGTGGGACAATATTTTCCAAGCCAAGGGCATCGGGGCCATCGGGAGGATGAAGTGGGGTGAATTGAAGAAAATGATGATCGAGGAATTCTGCCCTCACCGAGAACTCGATAAGATTGAGAAGGAGTTCTTGCAACTTGAAGCAGGCACCATGACCCACCAGTAATACACTACCAAGTTTAATGAGATGGTGAGGCTGGTACCGGATCAGGTGACGCCGATGTCGAGGAATATTAAGAGGTATGTGCAAAGATTACCAGCTGATATCCGTAGGCACTTGATTGTTGCCCGACCAAGCACCTTTAGGTTGGCGGTGGATCTGGCTGGGAGGTTGTACGATGAGAGAGAGGTGGTGGTGGTTGAGGTGAAGAAGACTGGTGGTGGTGACCAGAACTGGAGAGGGAAACGATTAGGGCGTGGTTGTTTCAACCCGAATAATAAGAGGATGAGAATGGATGACCGAGGAGTGGGGTCATCAAGCTTAGGGATGAAGAGGTGTGGACGATGTGGGAAGGAACACACTGGTGAATGCATGAGGGGCGTGACTGTGTGCTTCAAGTATGGGAAGCCCGGTCATATAGCAAAAGATTGTGGAATGCCGAAGTGCTTCAACTGTGGCGTGACTGGCCACAGGAGCCACGAGTGCAGGAAGCCTAGAGCTGAGAGCTCTGGGGCCAAGAAGGGGGATGAAGAAGGAGGACAGAGGGCAAGTGCTAGAGCCTTCATGATGACCCGAGAAGAGGCCTGGGTAGACCCTGACATCGTGTCAGGTATGTTTCTAGTAAACCAAACTTGTGCCTCTGTATTATTTGATTCTGGTGCTAGTAGGAGTTTCATTTCTGCTGCTTTTTGTGCTAAATTTCTTGTTAGTAGTGGAAGTATTGATGAGCTATTTGAGGTAGAAACTGCGATTGGTAAGTCTACCAGAATTTTTGATATGTTAGAAGACTACGACATAAAACTAGAAGGCCATAGGTTCTCTGCTAAACTATATGTGATTTCCCTAGGCGGATTTGATGTAGTACTAGGGATGGATTGGTTAGCAGCCTATGAGGCAAATATCGTGTGTCGTAAGAAGATGATTCGAATAATTGCGCCTGATAGAAGTTCGGTGACGGTCTACGGTGATCGCGTCACTACGGTTCCGAAGGTGATTTCGATAGCGGTGGCAGAGAAGTTCATGAAGCAGGGAGGTAGTGCCTACCTGGCTTATGTGAAGGATGTGGACGCGTCAGTACCATAGTTGTCTGAAGTACTCATGGTGTGTGACTTCCCAGACGTGTTCCCAGAAGATTTACCAGGTGTGCCACCAGACCATGAGATCAAGTTTCAGATTGATCTGATACCCAGTGCTTAGCCCGTTGCCAAAGTACCGTATTGATTAGCTCCGATGGACATGAAGGAACTAATGGTTCAACTACAAGAGTTGATGGACAAGGGATTCATACGATCAAGCATCTCTCCCTGGGGTGCTCCGGTCTTGTTTGTTAAGAAGAAAAAGGTAGTATAAGGATGTGCATAGGCTACCGGGAGCTAAACAAGTTAACGATGAAGAACCGATATCCCCTGCCCAGGATAGATGACTTGTTCGATCAACTCCAAGGTGCCAGTTGGTTCTCAAGGATAGATCTTCGATCTGGCTACTAACAATTGAATGTGAAGGAGTAAGATATTCCCAAGATAGATTTTCGCACACGTTATGGACACTACGAGTTTCTCGTCATGTCCTTCGGTTTAACTAACACGCCAGCTGCCTTTATGGATCTGATTAACCGAGTGTGTCGGCCAATGTTGGACAAATTAGTGATTGTGTTTATTGATGATATCCTGATCTATTCAAGGAACGAAGAAGAGCATGCCAACCACATACGTGAAGTGTTGGAGACACTTAGAAAGGAGATGCTATATGCTAAATTCTCTAAGTGTGCTTTTTGGTTGCGTGAAGTTCAATTTTTAGGTCATGTGGTGAATTCTGAAGGAATCATGGTGGACTCGGCGAAGCTTGAGGCGGTGATGCAATGGAAGTCTCCAAAGACGCCATCCGAGATTCGCAGTTTCTTGGGTTTAGCGGGCTACTACCGAAGGTTCATTCAATACTTTTCCAAGATAGCCTCACCTTTGACCAAGTTGACTCATAAGGATGTGAAGTATGTGTGGGGACAAGAACAAGAGGATGCTTTTGAGGAGTTAAAGGAGAGATTAACTCAAGCTCCTATCTTGACATTGCCCGAGGTGAACGAGGATTTAGTGGTCTAATCATATGCTTCCTATTCGGGACTGGGTTGCGTGCTAATGCAATGTGAGAGAGTGATAGCTTACGCATCCCGGCAATTGAGGACCCATGAGACCAATTATCCCACTCATGACTTAGAGCAAGCAGCGGTGGTTTTTGCGTTAAAGATTTGGAGGCATTACTTATACGGGACAAAGTGCACAATCTTCACGGACCACAAGAGCTTAAAGTATTTCTTTGAGCAGAAAGATCTCAACATGAGGTAGAGGAGTTGGTTAGAGCTGATCAAGGATTATGATTGTGAAATCCATTACCTTCTAGGCAAAGCCAATGTAGTGGCTGATGCCCTAAGCCGAAAGGAGAGACCCAAGCCAATCCGGGTGAAAGCTTATCAATTGGTGATGACCTCTGACGTGTTAACACAGGTAAAAGAATTTCAAGATGAGGCATTGAAAGAAGATCGCCTTAACTCTAAAAGGATGAGAGGTCTAGTCATGGAGTTAGGAGAAAATACCCACGGAGATTGAACCCGCTTCGGGGGGATGTGGATTCCCCGATATGGAGATCTACGGGGCGGAATTATGGACGAAGCTTATAAGACTCGATACTCCATTCATCCCGGTGTTACCAAAATGTATCAAGACATGAAGAAAGATTACTGGTGGCCGGGAATGAAGCACGATGTAGTGGAGTATGTGAGTAAATGCCTTACTTGTCTACAAGTAAAGGCAGAACATCAGAAGCCATACGGGAAGATCAAACCGTTGGATATACCTAAGTGGAAGTGGGAGCACATCACCATGGACTTCATTACGAAGCTACCTCGTATGGCAAAGGGGTACGATACCATATGGGTGATAGTTGATCGTCTGACAAAGAGTGCTCACTTCCTACCGATCCGCGAGACGTATTCCTCCGAAAGACTGGCGGATTTGTTCATTAAGGAGATTTTAGCTCGTCATGGTGTGTCGGTGTCTATCGTGTCATACCGTGACATCCGGTTCACATCGAAGTTTTGGAAAAGATTCCACGATGCGATGGGGACGACGCTACACATTAGCACGACTTACCATCCTCAGACAGATGGTCAGTCTGAGGGGACGATTCAGATGCTTGAGGATATGCTCCGAGCATGCATGATCGACTTTGGAGGAAGTTAGGATGAACACCTACCGTTAGCGGAGTTCTCATACAACAACAGCTATCATGCCAGCATTGGTATGCCACCTTTTGAGATGCTATAAGGTAGAAGGTGTAGGACGCTAGTATGTTGGGGAGATATTAGGCAAAATGAGATAGGAAGTATCGAGGTGATCAAGGCTATGACAGAGAAATTGGAAAAGATCAAAGCCTTTATGAAGGCGGCAAAGGATAGACAGAAGTTGTATGCCGATAAAAGACGTAGACCGATTGAATTCAACGTGGGTGATAAAGTCATGTTGAAGGTCTCGCCTTGGAAGGGGATCATCCGGTTCTGAAAGAGGGGCAAGCTAAGCTCGAGGTACATAGGGCCTTTCTGAATCATTGCACGAGTAGGGGAGGTGGCCTATCGATTAGAACTGCCTGATAAGCTAAGTGGAATTCATTCGACATTCCATGTATCTAATCTGAGGAAATACTTAGCCGATGAAGACATGATTGTACCACTGGATGATATAGAAGTGGATTAACGGCTCAACTATGTGGAGCAACCAGTGCCAATCATCGATCGGAAGGAGAAGAGATTGAGAAATAAAGTGGTTCCACTTGTGCGGGTGCAGTGGAAACACCGGAAGGGTTCTGAGTCTACATGGGGGACGGAAGAAGAAATGAGACGACATTACCCATAGTTATTCGAAGAGTGACGGGTTTCGGGGACGAAACCTCTTTAAGGGGGGTAGACTTGTAACACCCGAAATTTTGCCACATAAAAGAAAGAAAAGAAAAGTATTTTGAAAAAAACTAAAAGAAGCCAAAGTTGAGGGGTGCTTTGTGTAAATAGAACAAAAATTCAAAAAAGTGAGCTTTATATGGGCATGGCCGCCCATATCTTCCCTGCTGTTGCTGTTGTTCGACCAAACAAAGAAGAAAAGAAGATTGAAACTTTGTTCTCTCGGTATGAAGAAGAAGAAGGGCTGAAATCTTCTTAGGTGAGTGTTTTTGTGTTAATTGGTTTGTTTTTTTTGGGATTTTCATCCTTATAACCAATATTTAAGTGCTCTTTGTGTTTGGGTGTTTGAACTCCTGTGCAAGCAAGTTTGGGGAAGTTTTGCTTGTTTGCTGCAATAGCTGAGTTCTAGACCCTTTTTTATATGTGTTTTAAACAAGTTTGGGGCTAAAAATGCATTTAAAGGGTTTTTCACAATTATTTCCTTGTAATCGTATGTTTATGTATGCATATGCTTTTGTTCGATGCTTGTTTATGTGTTGTGGTTTCTTAGAATGTTAAGTTTATGCTTAGAACAGGTACTAATGCAGGTCTAGGATTGTTTTGATTCTGAAAAATGCACATCAGGTGGTCATGCGCCCAAACAGGGCCCATGCGCCTGAGATTTTGACTTAGAAATACCCAAGTACAGGCCATGCACCCAAACAGGGCCCATGCACTTGGAATTTGCCTTAGAAAAACTTTTAAGAAGGGGTCGTACGCCCCAATAGTGCTCATACGCCCTAGATGTCTGCCTGAAAACACTAAGTGTAGACTCATGCGCCTAAGCAGTACCATGCGCCCAACATTTATTTCTCTGATGCCTAAGTGTAAATCCATCCACCTGAACAGTTCATGTGCCCAGAAATGTAAGCTAAATGCCTAAGTGTAGGATTCAAGTGCCCAAATAGTGTTAATGCGCCTAAGCAGGGCTCATGCTCCTGTATAGTGCCCATGTGCCTAAACACTTAGAAAATTTTCTGGAATTTTGGAAAATCAGAATTTTAGGGTTTGACCCTGGTTTGACTTGGTGTTATTATTTGATTATTTTATTTATGTTTTGGGCCGTTCTTGTGTTCCTTATTATTATACTATTACGTGATTTTACATGGTGTGATTTTTTCCGTATCCATAAAGTATTATCAGTAAAGAAAGTGGAAAGATCAATGATAATGAAAAGTGGAACATAAAGAATGAAAGAAAGTCTTGCAAGCAAATTCACATGAGGTCCATAACCATTAGGTTGTTAGCTCAACTGTGTGCGGTTTAGCTAACCCATTGGATGCACACAGGATCAATCTTTGAGATTGAGGGGACCTTTGTTGCTGCACTGGTACTAGAGTCACCTTCATGCACCAATTTGGGGTCTATTTGTAGACCTCGGCCCAGTACCAGTTTTATGCGCATTATTTGGGGGCATAGCACATTGGTCTGGATTAAGTGAAAGATTAAAATAAAAGTTCAAAATGAATGATGATGGAAATGGTAAAAGAAGATAATAGATGTTATCTAACTGTACATATGATGTGTGATCACGTAGGAAAGAAATGAATATTATTTTAAAAGGGTGTTTTCATATACAAATCTTACAAGGTATTTTAATGTTTTTTTAAACTAGATCTCACTCAGCAACATTGATTTTTATGCATTTTCAGTTGGCAGGTAATTTTGCTGAGGATGGCACATGGGGAGGCTACTCGTCAGGGCTAGACTGGCATCCGTTCACCCTTAATATCATTGTTGTTTAGTAATGCAAATAATATGGGCTTTTGTAACTGATAATAATCAACGATGTATTGTTTAGCAACAATCTTTCTTAAAGAATGGGTGGCTTTTAATATTGACTTCGCTGCATTGATTCGTACACTATATAATGTTTTTATATATATTTTGCTATGATTGACCAACTGTGAGGTCTCCGGGAACGGGGCCTTACATGATAGGATCCTTAGTCATGGTTCCCATCATAGACTCAGAAATTTATGGTTTAAAGCCATTTGAGTGAAGTGAGTGAGTATGAAGAAACAAGGGTGATTTGGGATGGTAAGATCTCACAATCAAGAGACTAAAAAGCTCTAATACCAATTGCAGGATCAGTGTTTGTCTCACAACACAAGATTATCTCACAAACTCACTTAAAGTCACTCAGGTTTGATGGAGTAGAATCTCTACTAAGTTCACAAGTAATATAATAAGTTAATGAGAACATGAGAGCACAAGAGTGGTTTTCAAGATACTTGTATATATTACTTCTCAACTCAGTATTACAAGACTCTTACAAGCATATTACTTAAGTTACAATGAGAAACTATATATACTACTATCTACAGCCAGTTATACTTGAAAAACCAGCTAGAATCTACAACTAGACAAATACTGCATTGCTAGAAGTAAAGTATCTAAGATAAAATACTATCCTATATTAGGTAGTCATGATAGGTCCATGACTTACCTTTTATCAGCAACTATAAATGGCAATTGTACTAACTGATAATGGGTGAACAGTGGATTAAAGTATGGTCAACTACATGGGTGTGGGAAAGCACCATGCAGTGTATCAAAGGTTGCAGCGGATGTCAGATAGACCATATTTATGTCCGTTGGTTCATAGTTCGTTCTTCCGAGACCATTTATACTTTGGAAGAATCAACTTCTTCCGAGTCTTCTGCAAGTCTTCAGGACTTTATTCTTTGGAAGAATTTGTCTTTAGAATCTTCTTAGTAGTATACTTCAGAAGGAAAACAACTTAGTCTCGAAAGACTGAGTTTTCTCTTCGGAAGTTCTTCACACTCTAAGCTTCGATAGGTCTTTGACTTGTCTTCGAAAGAGCAGCTTTGTCTTCAGAAGACCAGTTCAATTATACATCAAAATCTTCTAAGTGTTAGTTTTACTTGCACCAGCCTCATATGATCCAACAACTACCCTGACAACTATACATCAGAATACTAGTCTAAGTACAAAATGATAATCAGCCTTTGTAATGAACATCCTCATTAGTTAATGCGGATGTGTTGATCTTCATCAGTATTTCTTCAGTTGTGCATCCACATTAAGTATGTCATCCACATTGACTAATATGGATGACCAAATACTTAGTCGTATTTGGTTCTGCATATCCGCATTAGTAAATGCGGATGAACAAATACTTGGCCGTATTTGTTCTTGCTCATCCGTATTGACTAATGTGGATAGCCGATACTTGTCTTTTTCTTCTGTTTTTTTCACCCACATTGGATCTTAGACTTGTGCAGATTTCTTCCAACCAGAACAACCTTCAACCACCTCTTGAATTGGCATGTATGATCCTTTCAGGGTCCAACAATACTCCCCCTAAGGATTATACAACCTATGTACTTCAAGGGTTTGAGGGTGGTGGTGGTTGTGAAGATTCTGGTGGTTCTTCTAGTGCAAGTGCTTGCTTTTCAGGAACTTGGATTATTGATGGAGCTGGTGCAGGTTTAGGCTCAGGAGTCATTTGTGGTTCAGCTAATAAAGGATCCAGTATAGCTTTGATCATACTTGAGAAGTCTTTAGCATCTTGCATCTTGTCTTGACTAAGAACATAGATCTTCATTTGACTCATGGTGTGAATTGCCTTAATAGGCATCTGTCTTAGAGATATGGGTTCCCATATAGATACAGTGGACAGCCCATCTCTATGGATCAATAAGAACCATCATCATCAACTTCAAGCTTCACTTTGTTTCCTAGCTGAAGAGGAACTCTTTTTCTTTTCCTTTGTTCTTTCTTTCTATTAATTCTGTCATAGGCTATTTTGAGTATCTTGATGCATTTCAAAAAGAAATACATCTCAGCTTCTCCCAGCTTGTTATCTATTTCTCTGAAGTGTCTTGTGAATATATAGTGGATATAGGATTCATGTAACAGTCTCAACTCATATCCACTAAATAGCCTTATCACAGAACCTTCTTTTCCTCCCCATTTCCTTTCAATCACCAACTCATATGTTTTCTGATCATAGAATACATTGGAGATTGGTTTAAACTTGGGGTACCAGCAACCATCTTTCTTTTTAGTTATTTAGTTGGTTTTTCATTCAACTCTGGAATTACCAACTCTTCAGTTCCTTTCATTTTCTTCTTCTTTTCCAGAGGATTGTTGAAAGATTTGTCTTTTCTTATGCATATTGCCTTCAGAGACTTGAAGTTGTTTGTTTTTTTGAACATCTTCAGTATATCTTCAAACTCATATCCTCTGTACATATCATTATAATTGATCAATTCCAACTCAGCTAATTCCTTCAGATCATGTATCTGTAGGGAGTTGACTAAAGCAGTATACTCAGTGAAGAACTAAACTAGCCCTGAGATCCTCTTCACTATAAACATATTCCTATCACTATCATACTTCCAGGAAATTATCTTCACATCTACTTTCCCTTCTGGAGCAGACACACCCCTAATCATTTCTGAAGTGGTTAACCCTTCATGTAACTCCATTTGAGAGGGTTCAATAAACCATTCAGGATTTTTGTGTAGCATGGGTGCCAAGACATCATGGTCTTTGGTAGTGAATTGGATATCTTGAGCTGAAATTATTGTTTTTAGCTTCCTCCTACAACCTCTTCTTCTATAGTCTTAAATCTTTCTTTCTTTTCCTTGACTATCTTGAGGATTACAGCCCGGAGGGAGTTAGTCTTTATATTACCCAGCTTTCTTTTGGTAATTCCTTGATCATATAGATAATCCTTCATTTCCCTATCTATCATGCTGTAGGGATCACGATATTAGGATTAAGGCACTTGGGTCTGTTGAGGTTGTGTTGGAGTGAATAAGATTGGGGATCTGACTGTCACATCATGCTTTTTCAACTTTATCTCTTTCTCAGTTGTTTTCTTTTCATACTTAGTCACAAAAGCAGGGTCAAGAAGTTTGTCTATCTTGTTTACTTCTTCTACCATTCCCTTATATGTCATTCCAAACACTTCATCAGCATCATAACCGTGATTAATCAGGTACATAGCCTTAACCATCAAAACATTAGTTTAAGCCTTCTCACTCAACTCCTCAACAGATGAATCAACCTTTGCAGGACTGTCCTTGAACAAAGGGTCATCAAGGATGCTTTCATCCTATCCTCCCTCTATCTCTCCTTCTTATAAAATAATCACCTCACTTTTCTTCTTCAATTGTTCCTCAACCTTCTCGTGCTCATCCAGAAATTGAGCAATAGCAGCAAGGCTTCTTGGATCATCTTTTTGCTTCTTGGGAGCTGATTCCTCTTCTACTATAGGCCTTTTGCCTTTGGCCTTCTTAGATAAGTACTTCCTCTTCATGGAGTATGTATGTAAATGGGGACCAGAGGAGGAGGGTACAGAGGCTTTGGCTTCCTTTTCATTCCTTTCTTTTTCATGTTGTTTAGCTTCTTCTTTTTGCTTTTAGCAACTTCCTTTTCTCTAAGGTCTTCACAAAGCTTCATTATAAGTTCTGTTTGCTCATCAGTCAAAGTGACTACAGGAACAAGCTGTAAGCTTAATTCTTCTTCTAATGGCACAGGGGTAGGGGAATCACAACTATTGGTTCAACTGGAGCTCTGAGTTCTATGATAAAATCCCAAAAGTCTTGATCAACAATAAACTTTCCTAATGAATAAATGTCTAAGTCTTCAATTAACTCTTTCATCTTAGATTCCTCATCAAGTCTTTCTTCAGAAGTTGGATCAAAATAGGCAACCATAGCTAGGCTTTCATCTTCCTCCCTAAACTCACTGTGTTGGGATTGCTGAACAGTTTCTGTCATTCTTTGTCTCTTTGAAGGTGTAGAGTCATCATCATCACTACTCCCACCAGAGACATCCTCATCTTCTTTTGATTCTTTTTCCTTTTCAGGCTCATCATCATTGTCTTTATCATTCTCATCATCACCCTTCTCATCCTTTTCTTTAGCCAATTATTCTTTAATCTTAATCAACATCTAAAGTTCAGAAACTCTCTTTGTTAGAGCTTCTATCTATCTATAGAGATCAGATATTATATCAGTTTGGACATCAAGAAGATTCTCTTGCTCTTCCATGGTAAGAGTTTGGATGTTTGCAGCATCTAAGTGGCCACTAATTTCTTGTCGGGCATGTTCTAGGGCTGCTTTGAGTCTATCAATCTATTTATCCTTTTCTTCTTTATCAAATTGATATTTGGCTTTTAGTTCTTTAAATTATTTCTCCTTCTCATCTAGTCCAACAAGTCTATCTCTTATGATGCCAGATTTTCTATCTAAAAGTTTCTCCATTCTGGCTACCTTCAGTTGTAGCTTAGAAAGCATTTCATCCTTAGCACTAGGTTGGTTAACTTCAGATTCTGCAAAGCTTTTTGAAGCACCGGCCTCTAAGTGTACTTGTCTCACAGGCATTTGAAAACCTAAATGAGGATCCTCCTCATCCGAAGATGATTCGGACCTATCTGATGAACTGGTAGTTAACCAAATTCAACAGATGCAACAGTAGTTTATGGTGAAGAATAAACAAGAGATACATGATGAGAGTGGATAGGAGATAATTGATGTGAATGGATAGGTGACAATCTGAAAGGTGATGGAATATCAGCATTTTGAACTGAAGGCCAGTGTGAAGATCACCACCTACATCAACCTGTGGTGACACTTGCCTCAGTCCTTCTTCTGCTTCTTTAGCATGCTCTTCAACATTTTATTGAATATGAGCAGCTGGTTGTTCTTCCATAATCTCATATACATCAGCAGGAACATCATCCTTAACTTGTTCCTCAATATCAGGAACAACTTCCTCAGCTTCTTCTTCATGGGCTTCTTCTGGATTGATCTGTTCTAGCATCCATAGAAGTAAAGGAAAGAAATTTCCACTGTAGAAGTTCCTCAGATCTCTCTTCTTGATGTACCTGAAGGATTTGGCATTGTAGTGAGGAATGTCCATCATAAGGCCTTCTGGTACAAGATCAGGGAATGCTTCATTGATGAAGCATTGAATAAATATGGGATACATCAAGAATAGGTGTCTTTTTCCTTCCTGAATGTTGGATAATAGGCCATTGAACACATAAGCAGGCATATTGAATTTTCTATTAGTGCATAAGACACAACTAGTTGATGAAGTAGTGATAGGGATGTCATTTCAACTAGTCTTCCTCTTTAACAAGCAATGTTAGAACAGATGAATCAGTAATCTCCACTGCAAGTCAACTAACCCCTTAACAATTTGTTTTCCTTCAAAACCCCCTTCATAGCCAATGTTAGCAAAGAAGGTCAGAATGTCATCTTCTTCCAATTATTGAGGAGAGTTGGCATGATCCCCAAACTGTAGACACCATCTCATAGTTTGTTTAGAGATAACTAGTGTATGATCATTAGTGATCCTTCCTGATATGGTCCTCACACCATCCCCTTGGTTTACTTCAGTAGTTCCCTAGAATGATATGATGAAGTTCTCATAGATAATTGGTCTGACAGTGATGGCATGTGCTATCCTTGTTATGGAAATAAATCTGATCATGTCTTTTAAACCCTCAGATTTAGGCACATCCGGATCAAGATATTCACTGACATTATGGAGCTTGCTCCAAGTAAGATTTTGCCATAGATCTACAATAGAGACATATGTGTCAGTAATGTACTCACAATTATCAAATTGTACAACTAAGAACAGGTTTGACTTTCTCAGTTTGACTTTCTTATGTCAAAATTGAGATTTCAAGTTCACTGTTCTATATCAATTTGACCTATCTTTGATTTTATGATGATTAACCATTTGTGTTACGTTTTATGGTTATTTTCAATCATCTTTATTGTTTTAACCATCTTGTTACACTGAAACATTGGATTTGATTTCAACATTTTAAGTTTCGATTTCCATGTTTATCGTGGTTAACATAGTGTTTCAGAATTGATTGTTCCTTGTTGTACATATTAAAATCAGGTTTATTGAACTTGAAAGTGTCTTTGCAATCCTTGAAATCCATTGTTCAAGGTTGATTTTTGATGTTTTCTAAACCTAGGGTTCTATGTTCATCACTGGTTCGGTATTTGAAGTTCATAAATCCATCGAGAATCATCTTGTTTTGATACTACTTGGGCTAAGAATCAAAATATGGATGAAATCAAGTTGAATGAACAGTCTACACACAAGGTTTGTGATGATTTGGATGAATAATAAAGATCAGTTTTGAAAACCGCTCGTCGCACTTTAGGTTCTCTCAAATTTGAAAAGTATTAAATGACTCTAATTAATGTGTTTAAATAGTCAATTTAATGAATTTCTAAAATTTTGCAAGTGAAAGAACAAATGCGGAAGTTTTAATTTTTGTACTGTAGCAAATGCGGATGTTTTAACTTGATTGCATTTATGTATTGAGACAAATACGGTAGCATAAACTTGCCCGCATTGGCACTGTAACAAATACGAAAGAACATTTGGACTTGTCTGCATTTACATCAGAACTTTCATTGTTGCTGCAACAAATACGGATGAACAATTTTGTTGTCCGCATGAACTGTAACAAATGAGGATGAACAATTCAGTTGTTAGCATTTCATAAACTTCTATCCGCATTAACTGAGCTTCAAACACAAAATGACATAAGAGTGAAAGCACATGTTTTATTTTGGGTATAAATACACAATAATGTTACCCGCATTGATCATGTCATCCGCATTAAGAAAATGCGGATGAACAAAAACTTATCTGCATTGATAAATGCGGAAGAACAAAATTTTGTCCGTATAAGTTTTCTGCCATGATACTTCCGAGACATTGTTGTACGTATTTGTTTAGAAACAAATGCGGATGACTTAACATATCTGCATTAGTTTCATTGATTTTTTTGCACAAAAATATTACCCGCATTGATTAAATGCCTGGGTTACCTTCACCCGCATTAACCAATACTCTTACCCGCATTAAATTTTGAACTTTGTCAAAAATTAATGTTTTTGATGTGGATAGTTTTGATTGTTTTTGCACTGATGCTTTGACTTTTATGAAGATATGCCTATTGCTTTGACTTTTATGAAGTTTTGACTGTTGCTTGGATTGTCAATTCTTGCTTGGATTGAATTGTTCACCCGGTGTGATACAAATTTCCCAGATTTGACTTATTTTGGACTTTTGTGCTTCCAAATATCTGCATATACTGAGATACTATAGTATAACTTCCAGACCAACACAACTATTTTTCTAATTTTATATTTTCAAGAAAAGCAGCAACTGTACAAAGTAATTAAAATATTTTGTGAATATTTTCATTAAATTTTAATTACTCCCCCTAAAATTTATATCCATATGGGATAAAAATTTGAAGATTTTAAAATTTTGAAAGGAAAATATATATATATATTTTTGTAATTTTGATTTTTTTATCTGTAGATGAAGAGGAATTATACCTTACTTGGGATCATATCAATCTTACCTTTCACAAGTGCAAGCAATTGTTAGTAAAATAAACATAATCATGAACATATTGATTGTAGGTATGTTTGTCCTCTTAAACTCATGCTTGGTTAATATTTTAATGCTTGTGATCTTTATCATATTTTGAGTGGATTAAATATTCAATATGTACCTCATACTCAAATGTATGGCAAGATCAACCACTAGCATGAAATGCATGGTAGAACTTTTTCACAACTTATATGACCAAGTCATTTAAATTATCAAATCTCATTTGGTTTTAGGTAAGGGGGATCCTCATTGGGATTCTTTTACTTTGATCCTTATAATTATTTGATCCACATTGGATTATTTTTGCACTTCACTTAGAAGGTGATCCTTTTTGGGATTCTTTTGATTTTATTAATTCATCCATTTTGGATGTGTTCTACATTGGAAATCTTTTTGGATCATGACATCAGCACTTTGTCCATGTTTCTCCAAGTCTTTGCTTAGCAAAACAAAGGAGAAACTGATGTGGGTAAATGAGATTCATAAGGCATCATTACCTGGTGTGTTTAGGTTACTACACACACACACACTTGGATAAGCTAATACTTAAACATATATGAGATGATTGCTTCACAGCTGAATATGAGCTTTAGTTCATCACAATATGTATCTTCTTTTCCAAGATGAGCCTACCCATATATCAGATAAGTCATGTCAGCCTTTCAAGATTTTGAAATAAGCACAGTGAATGATATAATGATTGTAATTATATCATTTCCCAGAGAGTTCATTTCATATTCTTCAACAAAAATAACTTTGCTAGATCAAAAATTTCTGATTCATTGAGCTTGGATCTTAGGATTCATCACGTTCAGATTTAGAAATCAAAATTAAGATGGGTGTATGTGTGTGAATCAAAGAACAAAGAGATGGATAATAATAATGTTATGATTTCATTGATGTTGATAAACAAGTTACAATGAGAATCATAGATGGCTGATGAAATCAAACCCACCCAAAGGAGAGGATTTCTCCTTGGGTGGTGATTTACACCATGAGAAACACACACAAAAGAACCATGCTTGCAAAAATGCACTAGTGGGTCTATTTATATTATTATTACAACATGACCTAATTTTGACTTTCTAATTGTCGTGATGTTGACTTTGTCATGTTGAATAGTCTTGTATTGTTGTTTTTGTTATGATCACCTTGGTCTCTGAACTTGGACAATGAGATCTTCAGTTGGCATTGATTGTGTTTTGGAAAGCTTCAATTTATCTATTGTTGAACCCAACAAACTTCTTTTTGTATTTTTATAATATTCGAATGTTTTTGAAAATTTTGATTTTTACTCAAGGTTAATCATGCCAATTGATTGAACTAAGGATTCAAACTGACTAGGGTCAAATGCCTTAGTGAACAAATTAGCTAATTGATTGTCCGTATGGACCTATATCAACTTGATTATCCCTTTTTCAGCATACTCTCTCAAAAAGTGATATCTAATTTCAATATGTTTGGGTTTTGAGTGTTGAACTGGATTGTTTGTTATGAACATGGCGGCTGTGTTGTCAATGTGAATTGATGTGTGCAAGAAGTTATAACTGTAATCAAGCATATGTTTTGAATCAGAGAACTTGAGTGCAACAAGCTGATGCTGCTATGTACTCAGCTTCTGTTATGGAAATAGACATGTTTGTTTGCTTCTTGCACTGCCAGGAGACCAGTCTGAGACCAAGAAGTTGACAACCCCCAGAAGTGGACTTTATATTGAAGTTGCATCCCCCGTAGTCACTATTTGTGTAGGCATAGAGGTTGAAATCTCCCTCCTTTGGATACCATAATCCAAGTGCAGGCTTTCCCTTAAGATATCTAAATATCCTCTTTACAACATTTACATGTGATTCCTTGGGATCTGCTTGATATCCGGCACAAACACATACGCCAAACATTATGTCAGGTCTGCTTGCTATTAAATACATGAGTGACCCTATCATTAATCGATAGTGAGTCTAATCTAATGATTTTCTATCTGAGTCTGGACCAATCTTAATTTTTGTATCCATAGGAGTTCTGATAGACTAACAATATGCAAAATGAAATTTATTGAACATGGATTCCACATATTTTGATTGATTGATGAATATTCCATCTGCTGTTTGTTGTACTTGCAATCCTAAGAAGAATGTAAGCTCCCCATTGCACTCATCTAGAACTTGGAGTGCATAAGGTCTTCTAAATCCTTGCAAAGTTGTTTGTTTGTTGATCCAAAGATGATATCATCCACGTAGATCTGGAGTAGCAACATTTCATGTCCTTTTCTTTTTCTAAACAAAGTCTGATCAATCTGTCCTCTCTCATACCCGAGTGCAAGACGGAAAGATGATAAAGTCTCGTACCACTTTCGTGGGGCTTGATGTAGACCATACAAAGCTTTACAAGCTTGTACACCCTGTGATGGAAATCCGGGTCCTTAAAGCCTAGTGGTTGACTCACATAGACTTCTTCAGAGATTTTGCCATAAAGAAATGCACACTTTACATCCATTTTATACACAGTGAATTTCATGGATGCAGAGTAAGTAAGAAAAAGTCTGATAGCTTCTAATCTGGTAACAGGTGCAAACACCTCATCATAGTCTATTCCTTCTTCTTCGGTGTTGTGCAATCAATCTTGCCTTGTTTCTAATAACAATGCCCCTGTCATCAGTCTTGTTTCTGTATAGCCATCTGGTACCGATAGGGTATAGTCCTTCGGGAAGGTCTACTAGCTGCCATACTTCTTGTTTCTTAAACTAGAACAATTCTTCCTGCATTGCCTCGATCCAGTTGTTGTCTTGAAGAGCCTCTTTTATAATCTTTTGTATAGTTTGACACAAAAAGCAAGAAAACAAATAGATGTTTGCAATACTTGACTTGCTTCTTGTTACCCGCTCATCTAATTCACCAATGATGCTTGACACTAGATGATCCTTATGTATCCTAGAGGTTGGAATTGAGTCACCAACAATTGATACATCAAAGTTGGAGACATTCAGATTATCTTGGTGAGAGGCACCTTCAGGTTGTGAAGTAGGTGAATTGTGAAAGTAATTAAACGCTTCACCAGCTTCAACTTCAGCATCAATAGCACTTTGAAGACTTTCATCATTTGCATTCACTTCAGTTTCAACTGGCACAGTAGCTGGTTTTGGATTTCTAACTTCAGTAGATGGTTCTGCTGAAGGAGTGGGTAGTGTACTAGGACCAGCCTCAATTGAGACACTCTGATTTTGTACTTCTTGTCTAATAGGATCAACTTGCAATGGAACTTCTTGATCCAATTGATTAGCAGAAGATGGAGGAATCATTAGAAAGTCATCCCTTCTCTCTACTATTCTAGAAGATCCAGTTGATTGTAGGTTACCTGCATTGAACAAGTGAAGCTGATCAAAAGATCTTGTGAAAGAGTCAATATCAAACAACCAATCGGGACCATTCATTAACTTAGGAAAGGAGTGCTCATTGAATTCAACATTTGTTGATTCATCAATAATGTTTAATCTAGTATTAAACAGTCTGAAGGCCTTTGAGACAGAGGAATAACCTACAAAGAATCCCTCATCAGACTTAGGAGTAAACTTTTCTAAATGGTCTTGGGTTTTTAATATTGAGACAGGACAACCTAATGACTTGGAAAATCCAATAAATGGTTTTCTATGAAAAAGAAGTTCATAAGGTGTTCTGTTGTTTTCTTTAACTATCAAAGTTTGATTTTGCACAAAACACAATGCGTTGACTGCTTCGGCCCAAATGGTAATTGGCAGCTTAGCATCGGCTAGCATTGTTCTTGCTGCTTCAATCAGTGTTCTGTTTCTCCTTTTAGCTACCCATTTTGTTAAGGAGTTCTAGCTACACTGAATTGATGAGCAATGCCTTTGTGTGTGCAAAATGAACTTAGAATTTCATTTTTAAACTCTGTCCCATTATCACTTCTGATTGAATTTACCTTTTGATCAAGTTGATTTTCAATTTTATTGATAAAATCTTTTATTATTTGGGACGCTTCATTTTTATGAAGTAAGAAAAAAACCCATGTGAATCGTGAAAAGTCATCAATGATCATCAAACAATACTGTTTCTTGCCAATACTCATGACATGAGTTGTTCCAAAGAGATCCATATGAAGTAACTTCAATGGAGTATTGATTGTGTTCACAAGCTTTGGCTTATAGGAAAATTTATGTTGTTTTCCTTTAAGACATCCAGAACAATGGTCAATAAAATGAAATTCCTTTTGAGGTAAACCAATTACATGATTTCCTTTTATTAATCTATTCATGTTTTTGAAATATGTGTATCCCAAACGTCTATGCTAAAGCTATGACTTATCAAACGATGCTTTAGACAAAAGACACGTTTCTTCTATTGGTTGTGCAGAATTAAGGTTCAAGACATAGGTGTTATTCTTTCTTGGAGTCTTCAAGACAACACATTCTTCAGGAATTTGAAATCCTAGTTTCAGAATGTTGCAATGGGTGTCTGTGAAATGAGTGGAATATTTCTTGTCACAGATCTGAGACACGCTGAGGAGGTTGAAATTCAGTTGCTCGCAGTAGTTCACTTTGTCAAACCTCAGCAGTCCATTTGTTACAGACCCTTCCGCAGTAATTCTGCCACTTTGTGAGTTTCCACCGAATGTTATAGTAGTTCCTTATATATGCTTGGAGTCATGAAGGAGGGAACTGCCTCCAGTCATGTGTCAGGAGCATCCACTGTCCACATACCACAAGTTGTTGGACCTGTATGGATAACCCTACAAGAATAAAAGAACTAGTTAGAATGTGGAACCCAAGCCATGATGGTCTTGGGTTGCCAGTTCCTATCCATTAGTGTAACCTTTTGATACTTGCCTCTAGGTTATGATTTAGAGGTTGCTGCTATAAAGAATTTCTATGGAGTCCTTTTTGGTTTTATTTGATCAATTTCAATAGAGCTGTCTGAAGAGTAGTCAAATCTTTCATCCCTATTTCTATGTAGAAATTTGGCACGTTTTTGATTTTCAGAAATCACTTTTGTTTTAAATCTTGGATAAGAATTAAGTGATTGTTTCAAATTATGATTAAGATTCCTTTTGGCACTCTTTGACTCCCATTGATCATAGAAGTCATCATCAGAATTTGAAAATCGTGTTTGTTAATGTGTGATTGACTTCTACGTTTGGCCTTGTCGGTTGAAATTGGTGAAATAGGCTTGTTTTGTGGAACTCTCAAGCCTTTCTGTTTAAAGAAACAATCAAATGTATTGTGATTTGTCATATCACTAACAGAACAATACTTGTTGAAATATCAATTTTTAGTTGAATAATTGTTCATGTCACAGATGGAGCAATATTGATTGAAATAACACTCATCTGTGTTGTGATTAGTCATGTCATAAATGTCACAGTACATTTGTTTGTCTTTTGATTTTGTTGTGGAGGCTTCATATGATTTAATAGATTTTAAATTAGCCTCAGATTTTGTTTTCAATGAAGAAGCAATTTCAGTCTTCTTAGTTTCAATAGATTGTTTCACAATTCTACTTGGCTTGGTCTTTGGAGACTGCTTTTGCTTCTTTTTACCCTTACTTGACTCCCTTTCAAGTTGGTCTACATCCTCTTTGTTGCAAATGTCAAAATCGACCCCCTGTTTGTACTTTGATGATGATTGAAATTCAATTTTTACATTTGATTTTTGAACCATGGATGATTTCCCTTTGGATGATGGAAAATTTGTTGCTTTACCTTTGGATTTTAGTGAAACCTTTTTTGATTTGCTTGAATTTTTTGTAGATTTAATCTCACAATCAGATCTGCTTTCAGTAGAGGATTTCACCGATAATTCAGTATTCTTCACCACCATAATATTTTCAGGAATGAATTTCACAAATGGCACAATGGCTTTGAGTGGGCTTTTTGGATTCTTGATAATTACAGGTTTGTATGAGCACTCTTTGATTTTGATTGGGTGACCCAACTTGATTTTATCTTCATTGGTTTCAATATAAACATTCGATTTGTTTTGAGGATTAGTTATTTGTGAAACTGTTGTTTTAGTTTCAATCAATTTAGGTTCAGTTGAATCAGAATGAGTGAATGCCTTAGGCATAACCGTATAGTTGTCATTGTATGGAGGTGGACACGAATTGTATCCTATCCCAGTCATATCCTTTGGCTCTTTCTGTGAGTCAAGTAACTCTTACAGCTTAGTAGAAGAGAATTGAAACTTTTCAAGTTTCACTTCCGTAGCCGATTGCTCAGCTTTCGTTTTTGTTAACAATTTAGTTAACTTCTCATTCTCTGCTGCTAGAGTGTACTTTTCACCATGGTGGTTTTCAATAACTGAAATAAGTGATTTGATTATAATTTCAAAACTTTTCATCCCTTGTTTTAACGTTTCAGATTTGACTTTTTCTTCTTTGATTTGAAGAGCTAACTTATGATTATGTTCTATGTATCCCTGTACTTCTTTAATGCATTTATCACTACAGAGATTGGATTTTAGCACAGTTGGCATTGGAGTTGGACCATTATTAATGTGAGCCATTAGAGCATGATTCTGAAATTGAGGCTTGACTTCCTTTGCATAGAGGCTCCAGTCATAAACTCCATCTTGTCTGATGACAAGTGCATTAGAGATTGGTTGGTTGCTTCCCTGAGCTTGATGAGTCAGTTAGGGTTGATTGTGATGAGTTTGTTGGTGCCGATTTTGATGTTGATACTGATTTTGATTGCTTGATTGAAAGCTTGAATTGGATTGAGATGATGGTTGAATATGTGAAGTTCTTTGGTAATTGTTGCTACTTCTTTTGGGAGCATTGCATTCCCTAGAGAAATGGCCAGTCACACCATAATTAAAACACTTTACCTTGGATTTGTCATATCCAAGTTTTGTTTTCTCATTCAGACTCAGCTACTTGATTTCTTGGCTCTCATTCCAATCATGGCCATCTGCCATTGCAAGTCCATTTATTTAACATCATCAGGATCCATTTCTTCCGGATCTTCCTGAATCAGATGTGCTAAGTAAGTCTTCCTCCCAAATATGCCTCAAAACTAGCAACAAAGGCATTGTAAGTTGCCTTTTGCTCTTCAGATTTTTGATCACTAGGCATGCATGTGGGTGTTGCTGTAGATGGAGTTGAAGATGATTGCTTGTTTTGTTATGAAGCAGCAATGAATCCAATTGTTCTTGCTTGATCTTTGGAAGACAGAAAATCATCTTCCTCTGTCAAAAAGGCATTTTCAACAGAATGAGTTTCTGATGGAAAGTTATATTACTCAATGACTTGAGGTCCACTAAGACTTTTGCTCCTCTCATCCAACTCAAGAGCTTCAATCTTAGGAATCATGATGTCTAAGCTGGTGCTCTCCAAGTCAAGAGTGTTCTTCAGCATTATAACATTCTGCTTCCAGTTTTCTTCATTTCCTTCTCTTTATATGTAACCCCCATGATTTCCAGATCATTCACCAACTGTACAAAACAAGTAGCTGCTTGGAGATTGATTCACCCTTGGTATGATGAAAGGTTTCATATTGGTTCACTAGTTTGTCTTTGTTTATTTCTGTCACCTCACTGCTTCCTTCACACATAATCTGCAGTGCATCCCAGACACCTTTGGCTGTTCCATATTTCTCTAGTCTTTTGAGGACTTCCATTTTCAAAGCCTAAGTTAGAATGGAGTAGGCTTTGAGATCTATCTTGATTTTTTTGTATGCCATATCATCAAGATTTTGATTAGGATCCTCAATGGGAATTCTAACTGTTCTATACTGAGCAGCTTGAACAACATTAGATAAGAATATAGGATCCACACCTGTAATGTAATTTCTAAACCTTAATTTCCACTGCTTAAACTTAGACCTGTGTTTAAGCATTGGAGGTTTAGATGCATGACCAAGTTCAGAAAAGTTAACAAAATCCATAAGAATAAACTTGATTTTAGATGGTTTGAATATTGATTAAGTTAATTTTTATGTCCATAATGTTCAAACAGTCCAATGTCAAGATTTTCTTGTCTAGATTCAGTGAACAGCAGCAGTAGTATAGTTGATTTTAGGTCGATTTGATTAATAGTCCACTGTTAAGTTGATTTTAGGTCGATTTTGGTCAATATTTTGTGATTATGAGTGGGTTTTGTCTAATTTTTGTTGAGAATCAACAATCGAACAATGTTCTTGTGTTTGTCGATCAGAAGAACAGTGATGGTTGATGAAGCTTCAAGTATTTTCAGTATGAATGCTTATTAGAAGTATAAAACTTGCTAATAAACAGCTCATTCACTAGTTCAATCGATTTTCATTCATGATCTGCACTGATTTTTAGACGAATTCAAGAGCCAAGGCTATGATACCAATTGACCGGGTCCGAGATAAGAATCTCAGTTGATGTGGCTCAACTAGGATCGAATATGATGATAGAGTTAATAATTATGAAATACAAAATCAATGAACATTAAATGCTAAAAAAACTAATAAATGCTTTGTATATTGATATTGGTAAACAAGATACAAAGTGTGCTAGGGTTTGTAGCATAAATCCGGTCAACAACTTAAACTTAAGTGTATACTATTCTATTTATAGGCTGATACAATGTATGTACAAAATGACTAAACTACACTGACAACTATACATCAGAATACTAGTCTAAGTACAAAATGATAATCAACATTTGTAATGAACATCCACATTAGTTAATGCAGATGTGTTGATCTTCATTAGCATTTCTTCAGTTGTGCATCCGCATTAAGTATGTCATCCGCATTGACTAATGTGGATGACCAAATACTTAGTCTCATTTGGTTCTGCATATCTGCATTAGTAAATGCGGATGAACAAATACTTAGCCGTATTTGTTCTTGCTCATCCGCATTGACTATTACGGATAGCCGATACTTGTCTTTTTCTTCTGTTGTCTTCACCAGCATTGGATCTTGGACTTGTGTAGATTTCTTCCAACTAGAACAACCTTCAACCACATCTTGAATTGGCATGTATGATCCTTTTAGGGTCCAACATGTTTTCACAAATCTTATGAAGATGTTTCAAGATCTATGGGTACTTTATCAATAAGAGATCCTGATCCAAGAATTGAGCTAAGATAACCAAGTGTTCAAACTACTTGAGCTCCAGTGGTAACTAGCCTTGCAGTTGGAAATCCTGTCAGCACAACCATGATAAATTCTTCAGCTGATACATTTGAGATGCCTATAAATTCCAGTACAGAGGCACATAACTCAAATGAAGGAATTTTCAATGAAGGAGGAGATGGAGGTGGTGATAGTGATCAAGAATTTCTTGATGTTGATAACCACTCCAGAGAACACAACAATAATGATGTGACATACTGATTGATTCAAGTCTCTCTTGATAAGTGTGTTGATGTTGTGGATAACAAGCACCAGATCAAAATTTCACTAATTTAGATCTGTCCAATCAACATGCTGTGATTCCTCAACTGAGAATCCACAAGCCACATCCCACCACAAACATCATTGGAAATGTTAAGACAGGGGTGAGAAAAAGAGGACTAATCCATGACAAAAATGTTTTTCGTCACACTTGTTTCTTGTCCCAGATTGAGCCTAAAATGATTGATGAGTCTCTGAAAGATGGAAGTTGGATTGAAGCAATGTAAGAGGAGCTGCTTCAATTCAAGAGACAAAAGGTTTGGAATTTATGTCCTCTTCCTCAAGGGAAGACTACTATAGGTACCAAGTGGGTATTCAGGAAAGTGGGTATTCAGGAATAAGAAAGATGATAGAAGACTTGTCATCAAGAACAATATAAGACTAGTTGTTCAAGGGTACACACAAGAAGAAGGGATTGACTACACAGATGATTTTGCTCCTGTAGCAAGACTTGAAGCTGTTAGGATATTCCTAGCTTTTGCTGCATTCAAGGACTTCAAGGTCTACCAACTTGATGTCAAGTTTGCTCTCTTATATAGGGTGATTGATGAGGAAGTGTATGTCAAACAACCACTTAGATTTACAGACCCAGATCATCCTTATTATATCTGTAAGCTTGACAAGGCTCTTTATGGGCTGCATCAGGCTCCAAGGAAGTGATATGAGACATTATCATAGTATCTCTATCAGCATGGATGCAAGGGGGTACTATTGATGGAACATTCTTCATCAAAGGAACAGGAAATGACTTAATGCTAGTTCAAGTTTATGTAGATGACATTAACTTTGCGTCAACTAATCCAAAGCTCTACAAAGACTTTGAGAAGCTGATGAAGAATAGATTTGAAAAGAGTGCCAAGGGGGAACTCAATTTCTTTCTAAGAATTCAAGGAAAGTAGGTTGACAATGGAATCTTCATAAACCAGTCAAAGTATGTGTAAGACATACTTACCAGATTTCATCTGACTGAGTGCAAGGTTTCTAAGACACCTATAGCTAGAAACCATCTCTAGGACCAGATCTTGAGGGGGAGTGTGTTGATGAATATCTATACAGGGCTATGATTGGGTCTCTTATGTACCTCACAGTAGCATGTCTGATATCATGTTTGCTACATATAGTTGCGCAAAATATCAAGCCAACCCCAAGATATCACACCTGGTTGTTGTCAAGAGAATTCTCATATATCTCAAAGGTGCTCCCAAACTGGGACTTTGGTATCCAAAGAATTCTGATTTCAATCTGTATGCCTATACAGATAGTGACTATGGTGGCTGCAATATGACTGCAAAGTCTACATCTGGGGGATGTTAATTTCTTGGTGGAAGGATAGACTCATGGCAATGTAAGAAATAAACTTGTGTTCCTGCATCAACTGCTGAAGCTGAATACATTGCTGCTGCAAGCTGTTGTGCTCAAGTACTTTGGATTCAAAATCAGATGCTGGACTATGGATTCAATTTCAAGGAGACTCACATCCATATAGACAACAACAGCGCTATCTTTATCATAGAGAATCCTGTGCACCACTCAAAGACAAAAAACATCAAATCAAGTATCATTTGATTAGAGATACTTTTGAAAATGGATTGATAAAACTGGTCAAAGTTAACACAAATGAATAATATGCTGATTTGTTCATAAAAGCTTTTGATGAGTAGAGATTTAAGTATCTTGTATCAGTTATTGAGATGATTAACTTTGAGTAGATTTTTCTTCAACTAAACACAAAATTATTTTTAATATATGTGTTTTAAGTTATTTATATCATCAACATATAAGCCCAGTTTATTTTGGAAGGAACTTTTCAAAATGATATTCCTTAAAATTTTGAAATTTTTTGGATATGTTTTCTTTCGGAAGACATCAAATTGTCTTCGGAAGAAAGTTATGTCTTCTAAACAAATAACTACTTCTGAAAATTAACCTTCGAAAGAAATTCTGATATACCTTCTGAAGCTTATATTTATGACCAAGTACTTATATGTATTGAAGGACTGCTTTCTTCAATATGCAATTAAGTCTCATAAGCTTTATTCTTTCATTGAATAAAATTTCTGATATCTTCTGAAGAAAAACTTATCTAGGAAGCAAAATTATTTTAAGTAATTTTCTTCCGAAGCAAATTCTTGAAAAGATAAGGAATATCTTCCGAAGCCATTTTGGCTTTGGAAGTTTTTCTCAAACCTTCCGAAGACAAATTACCTTCAGAAGACTTTTGACTTCCAAGTAAACTACCATTTTGGGCACTTTTTCAGAGGTGGGACCGACATCCAGATTTCAAGTTTATCCTTTTGCATAAACTTTGTCTCAAATCCAATCCATATAAATATACCTTTAACGGTTCCCCTTCTTTCACTTTCTTCTTCATTTACGAAAGTTATTAACCTAAATTCACCCACAAACCGTCCTTGTTCGTATTTTCCTTCACCTCTAAGCTACTCAAAATGGCCAACCCTGATCCCTGAAACCAACCCGATTTTTCCATGCAATTACACAGGCAACACAACCAAGTTGCTCTGTTATCATCTGAGAAAGATCTAGGTTTCTCAGATGTTTGCCGCTTCTTGTCTTTTTCAAACTATCTCACTGCACTTACCATTGACCCTCCCTTGTATGAAGAACAACTTTTAGAGTTCTTGAGCACCTACCAAGGGTCATTTTGGATGGTGAGAAGACATTGACTGTCATAGTGCAGGGGAAGACAACTTTCATCACACCAGCCACCATCAACACTCATCTAACACTGGATGATGAAGAAGGCGACTTGTCCTTCCCCAAATCAGCTGCAAACAACTCATTCGCAGATGGGCTATGAAGGGGGCTACTCCGTAAGAACCTTCAAAAAGGGTAAGGTTTCCTCCTAATGTTAGTACCTCCTCCATGTGGTCATCCATTCTTTTTCCAACAAACATGGAGGTTGGGACCAAATTCCTGGGGACCGATCCTACATAGTCCATGGAATGGTTCAAGGGTTCAAGTATTCTCAATTTGTTTATACAAATCTGCTTGCTAACTTGGACTCCTTAGAGTATTATATGTTCCCTAGATATGTTCAACACATTCTTAACTAGGAACTGGGCTCGCAGTTAAATGGAACAAGTAATACTCTTAAACTAGGAAAGATGAAGCCCGGCATCTTTAAGGCAATGAGAAAGTCCACTGTTGGCTTCTCAGGGGTAGAAACAGCCTGAGTCCCAAAAATGTTAGAGCCCATTGCTCAAGATGAAAACTTGGCAACACAAGCCAATGTTGAACCTACACCTTCTACATCTGCAACACCCTCACAGCCACAAATCACCATCACCTACCAATAAAAATCCAAATAAACCCCTGCTCAGTCTACTCAGGTTGAGCAGGCCCCCAAATCACCAACCATGCAGCAAGAAGCGGACACTAGAGCTCCCACTTCTCCTGAGGAGCAGACCACTCCTATTACTTTTATGATCAGTGCTGAGGTTCCTCATGGTACTCACAACTCTTAGCCCACATCATCCACCCACAACTAAAGTGGACCTCCTTAAACATGTTCAGGTGGTCCATATGGAAGAGGCTCTTATTTTTGCAAGTGATTACATTATTAAGACCTCAACCATGGCAACCCAGCCCATTGACACTTCTCTTGAAGCTGTCATGGTGCAGGGAAATCCAGCAGCCAAGAAACTCTAGCTAGTGATGAGGGGAGTCTGCAACTAAAGGTGCAACAACTTTCAAAAACATGCACCTATTTAGTTTCAAAGGTGAGTCACCTGGAATCTCAGGTGGCTACCCTACAGAGAAGGGTTAATGACTAGCAACTTGAGATCAACAATCTCAAGGGAAAGTTAGCTGAGAGACCCATTCAGAGGACTCAAACAGGCCATAAGAACCTATGGATGTGGTGGACCTAACCCTTAGCTCCCCTCTCCAAGAGGGTGATGCTACCAAAAAAGGGGAGAAAGTCCTACCTATAATCATAGAACCTGAGAGTTCTTTTAGAGTACGAACATAGAGGACTCACCACCCTCACTTGCAGTTGTCCATACTCAACAACATCCTCAGGTCCATATTGATATGGACTCACTCATTCAAAGTTTGTTGATGAGGGTATACCAAATGCATTGACAACTCCAAGGTGCTTAAAGAGTTCAACCTGAGAACCAAATTATATAGACAGAGGCTAGCAAGCAAGATTGTTGGTCATTTGGATGTTGAGGTGGACCCTAAGATTAGCTTCGAAGGGGAAACCTTGGCTAAAGGCCCATCAGTTAAGCCTATGAACCTTGAGACAGCTGGTGAAGGTGTCTCACAGCCATTGTCTAGCAAGAGCTCAAGTGCAGTACCAGCAATAAAGGCCAAAGCTCTTTCCACCCTAAGTCACACAAACCTGTGAGTGATAAAGGGAAGAATAAAATGAACTTTGAGGAGATTGAGGAGGAGAAGAGAGAGAGGAAGATGAAGGCAAGGGAAGAGAGTTCAAGTGGGACCCCTGGCTTCATGGAAGCTGAAATTAGGGCTACCCTAAGGCTAATCTCTAAAGATGATGAGTTAAGGGCAGCCAGATTGAACTATTTAGGGTCCAGGAACTATAATATTGATGAGCTCATCTCTCTCCCCTTAGATGAATTAAATGAACAGGCTGACATGGAAGTGTCAAAGGAGAGGAGGGAAGCTGAGGATGAAGAATTGCTCCTCAAGATCAAGGAAGAAAGGAGGACAAAAAGACTATACAAAGCTTCTATTCTCTCTCGAGTTCAGGAAACAACTGAGGCAGAGGCTGTGGCTACTGAGCAACAAACTCAGGTAGGTAGGGAACAAGACAAACCAAACATGATAACCTACCTGAGTGCCACAGGCAGCAGTCCTTCTTCCCTTATCATATGAATACATTTTATTTGAATACAACAAGTTGTATGGATTCTTTGAAAGGAGACTTGGTCCATTGTCTCTATCCACTCTGGATGAACACATTAGAATGACCAAGCAGAAGATGGAAAGGGGTGGGCTAGTTGACTTGCATTCTCCACCAAGTCAGGCTGCACTTGAAGCTGAGGTCAAGAAAGTTACTTCAGAATATTTGATATAACTTAGTGAATTATACTAAGTATCAAATCTTCCGAAGCCAAAAGACTAAATCTTTCAAATCCAAAGATGAAGTCTTTTGAAACTTCAAAGACAAAGTCTTTCGAAGCCAAAAACTGATTTCTTCCGAAGACAGAGAAAACATGTTTTTTCTAAATCACCTTTTCACAAAAGCTGAACAACTTTCCGTTGCCACTTCTGAAGACTCACCAACTTATATGAGTTGGTGAAAAGTCCTTACTTTTGTCAAACTATAGATTAAGGTCTTTTGTTTGTAACTTTCTACTCTTGTACTTTTATCCTTTTGTAATATATTAGGATGTGAGCTATGGCATGTCATAGTCACTAGTCAAAAGGCAATCTACCTTTTGACTCTACATTGATCTTGTTGTCTAGATTAGTGTTTCCAGCTGGCCTTCAAAGTATGGCCGGCTATAGATATAGTATAAAGTATCTTAGGTACTTGTATTTAGATGTAAGCCTTGTAACACTTGTAAGAACTTGAGAGCAATATACATCATTCTTGAAAATCATATTTGAGTGTTCTTATTATTGTTCTTCTTGCTTGTGTTCATTGTTTCATCCTAACCGGTTCCCTATTTGATCTGCTAAGTGTTCCAAATCTCTCCACCTTGTGAAACTGTTGCATTGACCACCCTCCAATGGTACTTCAACAACTCATAGTAATCGAAAAAGACATCATAGCCACAATCGACCACCTACACACACTTACCGCACTAACATTTTCAACAAAAATGAAAAACCCCTCACCAATGATTGATTATGATTAACAAGGAATTATAAAATGATTAACCTATTTAGCATCATACCTATTCGAATGGACTACAATATTACTGAACTCCATAATGGTAAACTCTATTTCAGCGCTATCAACATTCAACCGCGATTGTAAAGTTGTCGACTACAATGGATTGATCAAGTATATGTATTCTGTGATTTACTAATAAATAGAATACATTGATCAATATTTTGGGGATTAGGATAGAGGAAATTTTTTTTGGAAGATTTTGCTAATGGGCAGTTAAAAAGAAACTGATGCAATATGGGTAACTAAGTCAAAACTAAAGAATCAAGTTTGGTTGACCATAAGTTTCTTTTTTTGTAAAATTTTAAAATCTTAGAATAGATATACAGCTGGTACATTAAATATGACAACAAAAATAATTTTATCATGGTAATAATCTAAATCTTTTACTCCGTTGCCGTTTCTAGCTTAATATTTTGTTCACCAAGTTGGCCTGTTTGAGATTGCAGATATTTTGCCTTTTTTCCTTTTTTCTAAGGGTAATTACCATTTGCATCCTTGACTTTTTTCCATTTTAACCATTTGCATCCCTATAGTTCAAAATTGCCATTTGCCCCTTGAAGTTTTATGTTATCTATCATTTGAGTGTTTGTCATTTTATTTTTATTTCAATTTGAGTGAAGATAACTAACACTATTAGTTTTTCTGTTAAAGTTATTGTTGAAAAGTCTAAACTACCCTTAAAATTAAATAAATAAAAAAAAACTTGTGGGACCCATTCATCAACATGTTCTTCTTCATTAACAACACACCCATCACCACCACCATAACCTCATTACCATATCCACAGCCTTCAACATCACTTCCACAACCCTCATCACCACCACGAAAACCACTCGTCACCACCTCCACATCCCTCATCACTACCACCACAGTCCCTCCCCCCCATACACTCTCTTTTCTCTTTATTAGAGTCACCCATCACCACCGCCGTGACTCCTTCACCACCACCACGACCCCTATCACATCCCCATCACCACCATCGCAACCCCCAACACCACCACCACAGCCCCCCATCACCACCACCACGAG
>CM046437.1:7873391-7878723 GCA_025506505.1 Flaveria sonorensis
TAGTTTGATTGCACAAATAATGATCGCGGAATTATCACAGCTTGTTTAATTAATTGTTTAAGAAATTGTAATTGTAACGTAAATCAACGAAGAACAGATGAGAGAAATGGAAATCAAGAGAAAGTAATATGATAAACAAATTGCTTGAAATGATTTCCATTAATACTAAATTGGTTACAATCGGTTTTGATCTTTGTTGATATGATAATTGCTATGTGATGTTCTAGGTGTTCTTGGTGTATTGTTGGTGTATATTACTAGTCTATTGTTTGTAATGATTCTGTTGCTATTGATCTGGTGCCCTTAAAAGTGTGCACCCATGCCTTCAATTTATAGGCAGAGGGATTCACTTTTTTTATAGGTAAAAGTAACTTTCCTATTGTGGTAAGAAAGTTATTAGATAACATTCTTGACGTGACATGAATTATTCGTTTCTCACAGACATGCAGTCTTCTGTAGATGTTGACTGATGATGTCACTCTAGAGAATTTGACTTGTTGACTTCATGAGGCTTCCTTAATGAATGGAGTTCATGCAAGTATTTTGTTCTTCTGTAGGAGATGGCCTTCCATAGGAGTTAGCCTTCCGTAGGAGTTGGTTCTTTGATCTTCATATTGAACTTCACCCGCAGGAGCAAGCTTTCTTCTTCTGCACGAACATCAGTAACTTGATCTCATGAGCAGACTTGGTCTTCTGTAGATGTTACAATGCTTCCGTAGGAGATCCACAGATGCACATTCCTTGACTTGTTCTTCCGAAGATGTTTCTGTACTTGGTCAAATTTCAAAATTTACCAAGTATGACATTTTCCTGCAATTACACATATAACCAACACAATAATAATTTGGGTTAACATATATATATATATATATTATATATTATATATATATATATATATATATATATATATATATATATATATATATATATATATCTTGCATACAAAATGATAAAGATTTACAAGAGTTCATTACAAGTGATGAATAATCTTCTAAACCTATACAATCAATCTAGACCTAACAATACTCCCCCTTAGGTTTAGAAACTTGTAATCAGCTGTTCAATGTCTTCAACTCCTAAACTCTTTCCAAAATCTTTCTGTTGAAGTATAACATCCTTCTGATCTTGATACATATACTTGATCTTCATTCTGCTCATATTCTTCAAAGTCTTGAAATTAAGACCAAGGAAATCTTCTTCAGTAGTCAATGTTGCAACTACTTTGTTGTTTGAGACTACTTTCAACTCATCTTGCTCAAAAATTCAAAGATCAGAGATAGAAGGGATTTCAGTTCCCATGAGTTGACCAGACTCAAAATTTTCTTCTTTTGTAAGCTTTGGCATGAAGCTTGTCTATCATTTATATAATGTGCACATATAAACATATGTCACCTTAAGCAATGTTATCAAACAATTTTGGGAAGTACTTATCATGCAAGTATATGGTGTAACTTGGATGAAGAAGCTTTATTTCCATTGGATCAAATAGTCTGATACTTGAAGCTTTCTTGTTTGAATCATTTCTTTACAACACCAATTATTTTGTTCTTTCAACATATCCCCATCGGGTAATGGGATATGAGAATTGGTTTCCTTTAATGATCTTGATGGATGCTGCACTCTTGTTTGCATATCCAATTCTTCTCAAAAATTCATCATCAACAAGTTAAGAGGAGCTGGATTGAGACCTCTTCTGTTTTTGTTTTCTCCTCTCATGTTCTGCATCATCTCTTTTTGCTTCCTTCATAACATCTCGTATAAATTTGTTTCTTAATTTTGCAATGATAATAGAGAAGTCTCTCCCTCTTGGATTGATTGGGTAATTAGTGATTGAGATTTTTTGTAGATCAGTGATGCTAAACAAATGGTCTTTCAAAGGAACAAGCTGCTCTTCCAAAGCTAAGTCAAATATCTTCCTAAGCTCAAGTATGAAGAACATCCGAAGGAAGAACTAAGTCTTCCAAGACTAAGTTCTTATTCTTTCAAAGTATACAACTTAGAAGATCCAAAAGACAAAGTCTTCCAAAGACTAAAGTCCTGCAAGTCCTGCAGAGACTTGGAATAAGTTGATTCTTTCAAAGTATAAATGGCCTCGGAAGAATTTATTCTTCCGATGCCATTTAGCTTCGGAAGAACTAACTATGAACTAGTGGATATAGTATGGTCTGTCTGACAGCCCGCTGCCACTCTGATAGACTGCATGGCACTTTCCCATGCCCATGTAATTTACCTTACTTTAATCCACTGTTCAACCATTCTCAGCTTAGTACAGCTATCACTTTTAGTTGGTGACAAAAGGTATGTCATGGACATGTCATGAATACCTAATATAAGATATTATTATTTTCTTAGATACCTTACTTCTAACCAATGTAGTATTTGTCTAGTTGTAAGTTCCAGCTGGTTTTCCAAGTACAACCGGCTGTAGATAATAGTATATATAGTTTCTCCATGTAACTTAGTAACCATTCTTGTAAGAGTCTTGCAATACTGAGTTGAGAAGTAATATATACAAGTATCTTGAAAACCACTCTTGTGTTTTATGTGACATCCGGTAATTTTCCGTTACCAAACTCCGTTTGTTCCGTTAAGTCTTGCATACACGTGTCGGGAGCACACACTAGTTGTCGTTGAACGTTGGTGACTTAATAATAATTAATAATGTTAAACAATAATTCTATGTTGATTATTATTTGTGATTATGATTTAATATTAATTGTGAATTTTATCGCGTAACGTGGAAACGTGTGTATTTTACTTTGTAAATTTTGTAGCTTGTAAAGATAATACATTAATTGTTACTACTAGTTTATATGTTTATTATTCTAGTCAAAAACATTCTAAAAGAGTATTTAAAAGCCTAACTTTATAAAATACAAATTATAAGGGTTAAAAGGGTAAATATGATTAATTAAGTTACAAATCACAAAATCCTAACCTAAACACCTAATCGGCCGCGACTTCATCCCCTCTCCCTCTCCCTTTACGATTTCGGCCAAGAACACCAACAAAGCCACGGATTTGATCGATTTCAAGCGTCACAACAAGTTAGAATCATCATTGCAAGCCATTACACGTTAAAGGTTAGATTTTTGTATGTTTGATGATGTTTCCTGATTGGCCGAAAGTTCCATGTGAATTTTGCAATTGATGGTCGATTACATGTTGTTTGTTCATGTTAATGTGTTTGTTAGATAGATTACATGTTAATTAACGTCAAGTATGCAATAAAGTTGGATTTTTACGAGTTTTTATGGAAATTACTTAGGGCCGAAACCCTAATTCGAAACTTGCAATTGTGGATCGATTTGTTGATGTTGGTTAGTGTATTATGTTAGTTTGATTGTATATATGCTAGTTAACGTCGATTATGCAAGAAAGCTATGATTTTGATACATGTTCATAGGTTACTAATAATAGTAACTTTATTTTGCATGAATTGATGATGGATGATGTATGAATGTTATGGATGTGTTTGTGATGATGATTAGATGCTAAGTTGATGTTATGACAATTGAAAATCAAGAAGATGTGTTATAGTTCATACATTGCTAAAATAGTAACTTTTGGTGTTGAATGTTGATGAATCATGATGATTAGTGTTGTTGTCATGTTTAGATGTTGTCATGGACTTGAATTGGTATATAATTGATGAATTCATGAATGTAGTGTGAGTTTGATGAATTTGGATGAACTTTCCCAAAAGGGAAACTTTAATTGTGCAAATCCTTGAATTGGATGATTTGAGCATGTTTGGGATATTAGGATCATGCTAGTGTGTTCATGGATGATTTCTAAGTTGATTAAATGTGTTGTCTAGGTTATATGAATGTTGATTTGGTTTGTTACCTGTTTTGGCCTGTTGTAATTCGCATGACTTGTATGATAATTGGTTGTATGATGATCTAGGTAGTACATGTGGTTTATGATGTGCTATATGTAATCAAGTTGTATGTTGATCATGTATGACATACTGTTGTGTTAGTATTACGAATTATCACCTATAATGTCACAACGGGTCAAACGGGTCACTGGTCAATGTGTCTTGTCTTTCTTAACCTTGAGTTCCTTGGTTTGTAGAGCACTTAGGGTTTCGTGTTGATTTTGTATACACGTACTTATGTACTCTTGTGTTCTAGGTGACCTTTGAAGGTTGTCTTTTTCTTTCAAGTTAAGCTCTAGGTTAATTCTTGCGCGCATCAGGTGAGTTCTTGCCCCACTCATTTTACATCATCTCTTTTGGGGAGATAGCATACTGTTGATCACAACGCTTTTATTTATAGTGTGTATAATATTGATATAGTGTGTTTACCATGGAAAGTCCTCACACTTTCGGATTGTTAATATTGAATAGCGGGAAATCTTGGGTAGTACTACTGGGTCTGACGAGCCCCACCTGTGTGACTCGAGGTCAAACGGGTGCAATTTTGTCCTAACACATATTCGTCACGACCTGGTAAGTCGTGACGGGAGGCAACAAACATAACACAGTCAGCTTCGATCGCGAAATCACTATGATTATATTTTTATGTTAATAGACTAGCTATCTATTGCAATACACTACTTATGCTCTGGAAACTGTTGATTGGTTTATATTTTAACGCAAACTCTTGAACTCACCAACCATGTGTTGACTTGTTTAGTATGCTATTCTCAGGTTAAGGTTGCCAGTTGCCTAGGAGCACGCACACCAGCATCGTTGAGTTGTCTACATTGTTTGTTTACACATTTGGGTTTATTTTCCAACTAAACATTTGTGTTTGGGGCGCGTATGTTTTTGGCATTCTCTCTACATACTACTTGTTTTGAGTTTTCTAGTTTTAAAAACGCTTCCACAGTATTTTAAACGTTAACTCTGGTTTTTATTTATTTATCATATAGAGTCGTTCTTGGTAACTAATGACTGAGATCCTGGTATGTCACGCGCCTCGCGGTAAAACCCCGCTCGCGGATTTTGAGTGGTCCAGATTGGTATCAGAGCCTTGGTTATAGGGAACTAGGTTGCATACACACTAGACTATAACCGCATAGTTGTTAGTTACTTATCGCTTACTCTCTTACTGTATACTCATTGCATACGCAACACTTACTTCGCAGCATGGCATCGTCGTCCAGGATTTAGGCAAGAGACCTGCACGATCTGAGTCACCTCCTACTTCTCCCGTACCGATAGGGGATTTAACTGCCACGACATCCTTATACTCCTAGCGAGATAGACTGGGATCAGCCTTTCATACCTCCGGAGCTCGATCCTCCGCGAACTGGGATTTCTACCACCACTGTACATAAACCGTATGGCTTATAAAGAGCGCGTACCACCATTAGCACCTAC
>CM046437.1:7878823-8160447 GCA_025506505.1 Flaveria sonorensis
GAAGAAGAAGGATGGTACATTTCGAATGTGCATTGACTATAGGGAACTGAAAAAGGTGTACTATCAAGAATAGATATCCGTTACCTCGTATCTATGATTTGTTTGATCAACTACAGGATCAAGCTATTACTCTAAGATTGATCTGAGGTCTAGTATCATCAACTGAGAGTTCGAGAAGAGGACATCTCGAAAACTGCTTTTCCGTACACGATATGGTCATATGAATTTTTGGTCATGCCATTTGGGTTGACGAATGCACCAGCAGTATTCATGGACCTCATGAATCGCGTGTGCAAACCTTACCCTATCTTGATCAGTTTGTTATCGTCTTTATGGATGACATACTGATATACTCAAGGACCGAGGAAGACATGAGAAGCATTTACGTTAATCTTGGAATTACTTAGAAAGGAACAACTGTACGCAAAGTTTTCTAAGTGTCATTTCTGGATACGTGAGGTACAATTCTTGGTCATATTGTCAACGAGAAGGGAATACATGGTTGATCCGCTAAGATTGAAGCGAAAAGAATTGGTCTGTTCCTAAGACCCAAGTGAGATACGACAATTCCTTGGATTAGCAGGATATTATCGACTATTCATTGAAGGATTCTCTAAGATTGCACAACCTCTCAACAGCCTTGACTCACAAGGGAACGACGTACAAATGGGGTGAGAGTCAGGACCTGCTTTTCAGTTGCTGAAACATAATTGTGTAGCGCACCAATATTAGCGTTACCGATGGTAGCGATGACTTCGTATCTACTGCGACGCTTCTATTCAAGGACTTGGATGCGTCCTGATGCAGCGGGATAAAGTGATAGCTATCTCCTCTAGACAATTGAGATTCATGAGAAGAACTATACCACCCATGACTTGGAACTGGTGCGGTAGTTTTTGCCTAAAGATCTGGAGACTTACTGTACGGTACCAAATGCACCATCTACACCGATCACAAGAGTCTTCAGCACATCTTTGAGCAAAAGATGTGAACATGGGACAGAGACGCTGGGTGGAATTGTTAAACGACTATGATTGTGCTATTAAGTACCACCCGGGAAAGCAAATGTAGTTACTGATGCGTTGAGTAGAAAAGAGACTGCTAAACCTCGACGTGTGCGAGCTCTGCAACTAACGATAGTACGCAATTACCTGAACAAATCCGAGAGGCTCAAACAGAAGCTTTGAAAGCAGAAAACGTTGGGTTCTGAATCTTAAGGGTATGGAAAACAATTGGAAGTAAAAGCGGATGGAATTCGTTACTTCATGGTATAGACTATGGGTACCTCTACACGGAGACCTGAGAGACTTGGTGATGAGTGGGTCATAAGTCCAAGTATTCTATACATCCTGGATCTGACAAGATGTACCACGATTTGAAGGCGCACTATTGGTGGCCTAACATGAAAGCAGATGTAGCTACTTATGTGAGTAAGTGTCTGACCTGCTCGAAGGTTAAAGTGGAGTATCAGAAACCATCTGGACTGCTACAACAACCCGAGATCCCTATGTGGAAGTGGGATCAAATCAATGGATTTTATTACTAAGTTACCTCGCACTTCTACGGGTTGTGATACAATATGGGTTATCGTGGATCGATTAACAAATCTGCTCATTTCCTAGCGATAAAGGAAACAGATAAGATGGAGAAGTTAACCCGACTTTATCTGAAGGAGATCATTTCGAGGCATGGAGTACCGATCTCAATTATTTCTGATCGCGATTCTCGTTTCACATCACACTTCTGGCAGTCGTTGCAGAAAGCTTTAGGTACGCGATTGGATATGAGTACTGCTTATCATCCACAGACTGATGGTCAAAGCGAGCGAGTACTATACAGACTTTGGAGGACATGTTACGTGCTTGTGTGATTGACTTCGGGATAACTGGGAAGTTCACCTACCATTTGGAATTTTCTTACAATACAGTTATCACACTAGTATAAAGGCAGCACCTTTTGAAGCTTTATATGGGAGAAAGTGTAGATCGCCAGTTTGCTGGGCTGAAATTGGTGATAGTCAATTAACGGGTCCCGAACTAGTACACGAGACAACTGAGAGATTGTTCAGATAAAACCGCATGGCCGCAGCACGAGACAGACAGAAAAGCTATGCTGACAAAAACGACGAAAACCTTTGGAATTTCAGATAGGTGACAAAGTTTTATTAAAAGTCTCACCGTGGAAAGGCGTAGTTCGGTTTGGTAAGCGAGGAAAGCTAAATCCGAGATACGTTGGACCATTTGAGATAGTGGAAAGAATTGGCCCAGTGGCTTATCGACTTGCCTTACCTGACTCATTGAGTGGAATCCATGATGTATTCCATGTTTCAAATCTAAAGAAATGTTTAACGGATGAAACGATGGTCGTCCACTGGAAGACGTTCAAGTAGATGAACAAACTACGCTTCATTGAGGAACCGGTCGAGGTGATGGATCGTGAGGTGAAAAACGCTTAAGCAAAGCAAGATACCCTTGTCAAAGTTCGTTGGAACTCGAGACGTGGACCAGAATTCACGTGGGAACGTGAAGACCAAATGAAGCTTAAGTATATCAGCTATTCGAAAGGACGATGCCAGCCGCGAAGGTATTGATTAAATTTCGGGACGAAATTTCTTTCAACATGGGGATGATGTGACAACTCATCCAAAACTCCACGATTTCAATTTCCTTGTGCCAATGCAGTAGACCAGTGATGGAACACTCACCATGTAACGCAATTTTCGGACGAAATTCTTTCAACATGGGGATATGTGACATCCGGTAATTTCCGTTACCAAACTCCGTTTGTTCCGCTAAGTCTTGTACATGTGTCGGGAGCACACACTAGTTGTCGTTGAACGTTGGTGACTTAATAATAATTAATAATGTTAAACAATAATTTCTATGTTGATTATTAGTTGTGATTATGTGATTTAAATATTATTGTGAATTTTATCGCGTAACGGGAAACGTGTGTATTTACTTTGTAAATTTTGTAGCTTGTAAAGATAATACAATAATTGTTACTACTAGTTATATGTTTATTATTCTAGTCAAAAACATTCTAAAAGAGTATTTAAAAGCCTAATCTTTATAAAATACAAATTATAAGGGTTAAAAGGTAAATATGATTATTAAGTTACAAATCAAAAAAAAATCCTAACCCTAAACACCTAATCGGCCGCGACTCGTTCATCCCCTCTCCCTCTCCCTTTACGATTTCGGCCAAGAACACCAACAAAGCCACAGATTTGATCGATTTCAGCGTCACAACAAGTTAGAATCATCAATTGCAGCCTTACACTTTAAAGGTTAGATTTTTGTATGATTTGATGATTGTTCATGATTGGCCGAAAGTTCCATGGGAATTTTGCAATTGATGGTCGATTACATGTTGTTTGTGTGATGTTAATGTGTTTGTTAGATAGATTACATGTTATTAACGTCAAGTATGCAATAAAGGTTGGATTTTTACGAGTTTTTATGGAAATTACATTAGGGCCGAAACCCTAATTCGAAACTTGCAATTGTGGATCGATTTGTTGATGTTGGTAGTGTTATTATGTTAGTGGATTGTATATATGCTAGTTAACGTTGATTATGCAAGAAAGCTATGATTTTGATACATTGTTCATAGGTTACTAATAATAGTAACTTTATTTTGCATGAATTGATGATTGGATGATGTATGAATGTTATGGATGTGTTTGTGATGATGATTAGATGCTAATTGATGTTATGAACAATGAAAATCAAGAAGATGTTTTAGTTCATACATTGCTAAAAATAGTAACTTTTGGTGTTGAATGTTGATGAATCATGATGATTAAGTGTTTGATCATGTTTAGATGTTGTCATGGACTTGAATTGGTATATAATTGATGAATTCATGAATGTAGTGTGAGTTTGATGAATTTGGGATGAACTTTCCCAAAGGGAAACTTTAATTGTGCAAATCCTTGAATGGGATGATTTGAGCATGTTTGGATATTAGGATCATGCTAGTGTGTTCATGGATGATTTCTAAGTTGATTAAATGTGTTGTCTAGTTATATGAATGTTGATTTGGTTTGTTACCTGTTTTGGCCTGTTGTAATTCGCATGACTTGTATGATAATTGTTGTATGATGATCTAGGTAGTACATGTGTTAATGATGTGCTATATGTAATCAAGTTGTATGTTGATCATGTATGACATACTGTTGTGTTAGTATTAACGAATTATCACCTATAATGTCACCAACGGGCAAACGGGTCAACTGGGTCAAATGTGTCTTGTCTTTCTTAAACCTTGAGTTCCTGGTTGTAGAGCACTTACGGTTTCGTGTTGATTTTGTATACACGTACTTATGTACTTGTGTTCTAGGTGACCTTTGAAGGTTGTCTTTTTCTTTCAAGTTAAGCTCTAGGTTAATTCTTGCCGCATCAGGTGAGTTCTTGCCCCACTCATTTTACATCATCTCTTTTGGGGGAGATAGCATACTGTTGATCACAAACGCTTTATTTATGAGTGTGTATAATATTGATATAGTGTTGTTTACCATGGAAAGTCCTCACACTTTCGGATTGTTAATATGAATAGCGGGGAAATCTTGGTTAGTACTACTGGGTCTGACGAGCCCCATCTGTGTGACTCGAGGTCATACGGGTGCAATTTTGTCCTAACACATATTCGTCACGACCTGATAAGTCGTGACGGGAGGCAACAAACGTAACACAGTCAGCTTCGATCGCGAAATCACTATGATTAATATTTTATGTTAATTGACTAGCTATCTATTGCAATACACTACTTATGCTCTGGAAACTGTTGATTGGTTTATATTTTAACGCAAACTCTTGAACTCACCAACCATGTGTTGACTTGTTTAGTATGCTATTCTCAGGTTAAGGTTGCCAGTTGCCTAGGAGCACGCACACCAGCATCGTTGAGTTGTCTACATTGTTTGTTTACACATTTGGGTTTATTTTCCTACTAAATTTTTGTGTTTGGGGCGCGTATGTTTTGCGCATTCTCTCTACATATTACTTGTTTTGAGTTTTCTAGTTTTAAAAACGCTTCCGCAGTATTTTAAACGTTAACTCTGGTTTTATTTATTTATCATATAGAGTCGTTCTTGGTAACTAATGACTGAGATCCTGGTATGCACGCGCGCTCGCGGTAAAACCCCGCTCGCGGATTTTAGGGTGTGACACATTTATCTTGAACTTATTATATTACTTGTGAACTTGGTTAAGATTCTGCTTCATCCCCGAGTGACATTAAGTGAGTTTGGGTGATTATCTTGTGTTGTGAGACAAACACCAATCCTGCATGTATCTTTTATATAACATAAATATAATGTTTCCGATATCTCCTTGATTATTATGAGGATATCCTTTTTGAAGAAGGCTATCCTTATAGTCAAACTATTATCACAACCGATGATAATGTCAAATGGAAAGTAAACATCTGAAGCTTGGAAAAATTTATTATATTTGTGAAGAGAGGGATCTAAAAAGAGAATTTGACATGTATACTTCTTACGTATTTGACACTCTAGAAGATTTTACTTTGAAAATGCCTTTCTGGCGACATGATGACTCAAGATACATCTATGAGTCTTTTCCATACATGATACATGATCCACATTTTGATTCTTTGGTATAATTATTAAATTTATTTGTTTCATATTCTTTTTTGTTTCATATTTGATCAGTTCAAAAGGATCGAATCTATGATTATATGATAATACAATGATCAAATCAAACACAAAGTAATCAACACATGCAAATACATCAAAAAATTCATAAATTTCATTGATAGCAAATGCACAGGATACAAAGTGTAAGGATTCAGTTCGTTCAATTGATTTTCTAACTGTTTCTTAAACCTCTCTTCTATTCTCTATCTTGTTGTCTACCCTGCACATACATAAAATATCCTATTTATACTATCAAGAAACAAAGGAACATATATTTACAAAATAAGTCCCTATAATATGACAAAAAACAACATAAAGACAAAATGTTAATCTTCAAAGAGTCTAACAATACTCTCCCTAAGATTTACATTGTCTTCAGTCCACATTGAACTCTTTTGTCTCATCTTTGATCTTGAACATGGGCTTCTCTTTGTAGAGTTCTAACTCTCACAAAGCCTTCTTGAATGCAGACTTGAACTTCTCTTTGTAGAGTTCTAACTCTCTTTGTAGAGTTCTAACTCTCACAAAGCCTTCTTGAGTGTATGAGTGTCGAGAGTGTTTTCAGGGGATTTTGAGTGAATGAATGATTAAATCATAAGTGTTGTATATATATAAGTGAAAATTTTAGGCGCATGAGCACTGTTTCTGCACATGAGAATGAATTTTACACTAAGTATTTAGGCTCATGAGCACTGTTTGTGCGCATGAGGTTTAGACGCATGGGCACTATACAGGCGCATAAGCATTGTTTAGGTGCTTGGGCACTGTTCAGGCGCATGAGACTAGATGAAATGCCCAACACTTAGTAATTTTTCACTTCAAACGTCTGACCCCTTGGAAGTCTGGAACTGTTGCATGAGCATAGACAATACGCCCAACACTTAACCAATTTTTTCAGACGCATGACAACTATTTAGGCGTATGAGTTTGTCTGAAACACCCAACACTTGTGCAAATTTCTGAAAAATCACCATACTCCTGAATTGGACTTAAGAGTACTATTCAGGCGCATGAGGATACTTTCATAAGTCTTGACACTTGTAATTTTTCTCATCATCCATCTGAACACTATTTAAACACATTAGCATTGTTCACACTCAATTTTTCAACACTTTGTCAAAATTGTTTGACTATCACTCAAAATTTTCAATAATTTCCCTCAATTTTAACAATTTTGACATTCAAAAATTTTATTTATTTATTAATTATTTTTTTTACCATTATTTTTATTTCAAATTTTCAAAAATTAATTTTCCGTCATTTTAGTCTCTATTTAGTTTTTACAAAAAAACAAATAATCTCATTTTGTTTACAAGAAGCTTTTCCACTGCATTTGAATTCTTTTTCAGGCTCATTTTTACATCATATCAAACACACATGCTAGAAATATCAGCTTCATCCTTTCATCCAAAACTCTTTATTTTTTATTTCTTTTTGACATTTTGAAAATCAATTATTTTCTCTTTTTCATTTTTACTCCCCCTAAACTTTTAAGTTTTACAAACTTAAAGTTTATTTGATTTTGCAAGAAGAGCAACTAATCATTATTAACATGCCTGCACATTGAAAATCATGCAAAATCAAAACTGAAGCAGAATACAAATCTACAATATACAATTGAATCACATGTCTGTAGTGAGATCATATGAGCTAAGATCAGCACATTAAAATAAAATAAAATGATGGATAGTCATAGACAGTGATTAAATCCTGATCAAGTGTGTTCCAGGTCAGCATTTCTGTAGCAAAGGAGACACGAGATCTAAGGACAGAAAATGAGTGCTCTTGGCGAATACTCAGCACACTTACTTTTTCAATTCTTGGATTGATTAAGGTACGATTAGATATGACATTATGTAAGTCACACTTAGACTTAAGAGTTCAACTCTCATAAAGATCTACAAGAAATCACCTTTCTCAACTTGTTAACCTAACATATATTTATAACCAGATCTCATATTGATATTGTGCACATTGGCATCTTTTTACATCAAGTAAGAATATCCAGGTCTGTAATTACTTATAACAAAGGATATCTCATCACTTCAGGTCTATGATGACTCATAACAGAGAAGTGATTAGATGCTATAAATAATTAGAGCTCAATGGTTATTCATATCGCCACCAGGAGTGAGATTATGACTTAACAAGCAATCAATTTGAGAAGTCAACACTACTCATTGGTACTAAAATGGACAAACATGAATGCATGATTGATTTAGTTTAATCACAAGAATTTACCTTTTTAGTATAATTGCATGAGCTTACCTGCACATCATATCTGATCACGTCAGACTTTAGTAACGAGTGAAGTATGCAACTGATCAGAACTAATGTATCTATCATTTCTCATAAATTGCAAATACAGATTCAGTCCTAAACAATTAACTAACAAGAAAAACTCAATTTTTGTGTTTTTGTTTTATATTTTTCTCTTTGATTTTGCAATTTTCTATTTTTGTATTTGCTTTTCCATTTTCTACAATTAGGCAGTTAACTTTGACAGTTTCTCTTTTAGTTTTCTCATTCAAATAAGGGAGGGTTCTTACCATTTTATGACTCAAAAAACTGAATTAAACTCAAAACCGGTTTTTAAACATGATTAATAATTCCAATTGACTCGAACAAATATTCAAATCGATCCGGTAAAAAGGCTTTTGTAAATAGGTCAGCCAACTGTTTTTCAGTTGCGATTTGAATCAAAATGATTAAGCCTTTTTCAGAGTTATCTCTGAGAAAATGATATCGAATCTCGATATGTTTTGTTTTTGAGTGTTGGACAGGATTAGCTGTAATAAACATAGCAGCAATGTTATCAATGTAAATAGGGGTTTTAAGAAAATTGAACCCGTAATCCAGCAGTTGGTTTTGTAACCAAAGGATTTGAGAACATCCTGCTAAAGCAGCTATGTACTCAGCTTCTGCGGTTGAAACAGAGACATTTGTTTGTTTCTTACATTTCCATGAGACTAATCTAGAACCTAAAAACTAACAACCACCCGTAGTAGATTTACGATCTTGGAAACATCCCCCATAATCACTATCTGTATATCCATGTAACTTGAAGTCTCCTTCATAAGGATACCATAACCCTAAAGCCGGTTTTCCTTTGAGATACCTGAATATTCATTTAACAGTAATTAAGTTAGATTCCTTCGGGTTAGATTAATACCTGGCACAGACATAAACAACATACATTATATCAGGTCTAGATGCAGTAAGATACATCAAAGAACCAAGCATGGATCTGTATGAAGTTTGGTCGACAGATTTTCCTTTCGGATCAAGTTCAATCTTGGAATTTACTTTAGCTGGAGTTCTTATGGATTGACAATCTTGCAGTTTAAATTTCTTCAAAATTTATCAATAAATCTCTCTTGATTGATAAAAATTCCTTCTGCAGATTGCTTCACTTGAAGACCAAGAAAAAAATTAATTTCTCCCATAGAACTCATTTGAAAACGAGACTTCATGATTTCTTCAAATTCATTGCACAACTTTGGACTTGTAAAACCAAATATGATATCATCAACATACACTTGAACACATAAGAGATCATCAGCATCTTTCTTAATAAACAAAGTAGGATCAATTTTCCCTCGTGTGTATCCATGATGGATCAAATGTTATGATAACGTTTCATACCAGATTCTAGGAGCTTGATGTAGACCATACAATGCTTTGCTAAGCTTGCACACACGATGAGGATATTCTGAATCTTCGAAACCTGGAGGTTGCTTGACATATACATCATCAGTGATTGGTCCATATAAGAAAGCACCTTTAACGTCCATTTGATACACCTTGAATTTCATGAATGATGCATAAGCCAGCAAGACACGAATTGATTCAAGTCTTGCAACTGGAGCAAATACTTCATCATAATCTATTCCTTCTTCTTGGGTGTAACCTTGTGCAACGAGTCTCGCTTTGTTGTGAACAACAATTCCCAGATCGTCTGTTTTGTTTCTAAACAACCATTTTGTGCCTATGGCATTTTCTCCTTTAGGTAAATCCACAAGCTTCCACACTTCCTGTTTGCGGAATTGTAATAATTCTTCTTGCATTGCCTCAATCCAACTATTGTCCTTTAGTGCCTCGATGACATTTTTAGGAACACTCTGAGATAGAAAACATGAGTATAAGCAAAGGTTTGCTTGTTCTGATTTACTTCTCATCGTTCTCTCATTCAATGGACCGATAATCTGAGATGTTGGATGGTTCTTGTGATTACAAGATGTTGGAATCTCATTCCCTTGAACATCAACATCCAGATTAGATTGGTTCAAGTCGGAAAGCTGATGCAATAAGTTCAAAGAATGTGGATTGAAATTTGGAACTTGAGTCGGTGAGTTGATAAAATAATTAAGATTATCAGTACCAACTAGAGCATCAGAAATCGATGACGTTCCGGACTCAGGTTGTACAATTTCAAGACCATCATTAGGAAAAGGTTGTGAAACATTTGAATTTTCTGAAACGGGATGCACTTGAGCTTGTTGAGGCCAAATATAGGATCTCTAACAAATGATAAAAATGGATAATCTGGGCTTGAGTCATTCATATCATCAGAATCAGAATCATCACTTAAAGAACAGAGATCTCCTGCTTGATTTTTCTTCTCATCTATAAATTCAAACAACTTGGAATGAAAAGATTTTGACAATGAATCTAAATCAAATAACCAAGCTGGACCATTTGCAACTGATGGAAAAGAATTTTCAAGAAATTTAACATTGAATGTTTCAAGGATAACATTTTTCCTAGAGTTATAAACTCCATAGGCTTTTGAAACCGACGAATATCCAATGAAAAATCCTACATCAGATTTTGATTCAAATTTTCCTAGCTGATCACTTGAATTTAAAATCAAACTGGACAACCAAAAGATTTACACAAATCTATATTAGGTTTCCTGCCAAACATCAACTCATAAGGAGTTTTCTGTTTATCTTTCACAATCAATGAACGATTCTGCATAAAACACGCTGTAGATATAGCTTCATCCCAGAAAGTGATTGGAATTTTGGCATATGCTAACATAGACCATGCTGCTTCAATCAAAATTCTATTTTTCCTTTCAGCAACTCCATTTTGTTGTGGAGTTCTAGGAGCACTGAACTGACGAGCAATACCTTTTTCTGCACAAAACATGTCAATATTAGCATTTTTAAATTCCGTTCCATTATCACTTCTAATTATTTTGACCTTTTGTTCTAATTGATTTTCTACTTTAATGATGAATTCTTTTAATAATTCAGTTGTTTCAGATTTAGCATGCAAAAAGAAAACCCATGAAAATCTTGTAAAGTCATCAATGATAACTAAACAATAAGATTTCTTTCAAAACTCCAAACATTTGTTGGTCCGAATAGGTCCATATGCAACATCTGGAGAAGTTTGGAATTTGAGTTTATCTGCTTGGTCTTATAAGAAGCTCTGTGTTGCTTTCCTTTTAAACATGCTGAGCAGAGATCTGTTATAGCAAACTTTTTTGTTGGAAGACCTACTACATGATTTCCTGCTACAAGCTTGTTTATATTTTTGAAGTTGGAATGCCCGAGACGTCTATGTCAAAGTTGACTTTCGTCATTTGATGCTTGAGCAATTAGGCATGTTGTTTCTGTAGATGGATCAACTTGAGACATATCTAACTTGTATACATCTCGATCTCGAACAGCTTTAACAACTACCTATTCTTTGCTAATCTGAAAACCTGGCTTCAAAATGTAACAAAATGAATCATCAAATAAAACAGAATAAGATTTGTCACAAATTTAGGAAACACTTAAAAGATTAAAGTTCAACTGTGAGCAATAGTTAACTTTATCAAAGCTGATAATCCCATTGGATACAGTTCCTTCGCCTGTTATTTTTCCTCCTGCATCACCTCCAAAAGCAACATATGTACCATCTTTTAACTTAAATTCTTGAAGCAAGGCATGATTGCCTGTCATATGCCGGCTACACCCACTATCAACATACCACGTGTTAATAGATCTTCTCGGGCGTACCTGCATTTCAAAAAGAATTAAGTTGAGTTATCAACCCAAGCCGAGATGGTCTTGGGCTTGCCAAACTTATCAACAATGGTAAACTGTTTAAAGTGAAGCTTTTTCAAATCAAGCTTATTATTGACAAATTTACCAATTCCGTTTCTTACAAATTTTTTATTATCTTTGATTTGTTTTGTCCTTAAAACATTGTAACATTTTTCAAGATCATCATCAAGATATTTCAAACCATCAGACAAAGAATTTTGTTTACCAAACTTCCCACCATTCATTCTCACAGATAGTGGAATGAATTTTCCTTGATTATACTGCCTTGGTTTTGCAGCATAAGAATTATCATAAACAGAATCATTTCTTCTAAAAGATCTCAAGCCTAAGGAAGGTTGTTTTGTTAATCTTTGAAAACAATACTTTGATTTCTTTGAAATTATGGATTGACATATCCATTCCTTAACTGTGAATTAACATATCCATTCCTCGGCAGTTCTTTCTGAAGTAGCAATTCTTAGTTTTGTGAGTTCTTTCATCACAATAGGTACAATATTTGTTGAAATAACAATCAGCTGTTGAATGGTTTTTCATATCACATATATGACAGTACCTGTTAAAGAAACATTCATCAGTCTTATGATTGTACATATCATAGATTTCACAGTACCTTTGAAATTTAAACAATTGTTGATTAGCTTTAGATGTGGATGCCACATTTGATCCTTGTTTGGATTTGGGAGTTGAAAAGTTAATCTGTTGTTTTTGATTTGTAAATTTGTTCTTTTGAAATTTGTGTTTAGATTTTTTAACATTGACATCATTCCTCGACTCCTTAGATACAAATCGTTTATTGACAGCGGAAGACTTAGAATCTGAACCTGTTTTCAGATCAGAGTTGGATTTGTTCTTTGGATTAGATTTGATTTTTGGAATTTTGTTCATGTCAAAATACCTGCAGATACAAATTTCATAGGTTTAAGCTGATTTGATTGATTTGTTTTTTTGATTTGACTATTTTGAACTGCATTCTGTGTTGATTTAGCTTTAGTATTTTTCTTTCTTCGTCTTTGGTTTCTACTTTGTTTGCTTTCAGATTGAACATCTTTAGGTGAAGATTCCTTTTCAGTTTCTTTTTCTTTCTGTTCTTTCTGCCATTTAATAAACTCTAGATTATTTAATCCATAAGAAATTGAATCTTCAGATGTTTCTTCATCTTGTTTTGCTTTCTCTTTATTTTTAGAGTTTTGATTGTCATTCTTTTCACTCATTTCTTCGACAACTGACTCTTTTGGAACAAACATTTTCTTAGTTTTTGGTCATGGTTCATATGATTTAATTTTCACTAGGTGACCATTTTTGATCTTTTCAGAATCATGTTCCTCAAATATCTCAACATTTGTTTTCTCTTCATCACTCTTAGAATTCATTTTCTTATTTTGGAATGCTCTTAGCTTAGCTTTGTTTTCAGGTGAGTGATCGTGCGTGTTGAAGTTTTCTGGTAATGTGTTTGTGATGGATTCAGGCATGGGTTCATGTGTAAAACCTAGACCTACTTTTTGTTTGTCTTTTCTCTCACTTACCAGTTGTTCTACAATTGTTTTTAAACTTTTAACTTTTGCAAGATCAACCTGTGTTGTAGCATGTGCTATTTTCTCTTCTTTTAATTTCTTTGTCACTTCTTCAAGTTGTTTTGTAACAATTTCTAGTTCTTTCAAAATTTTATGCCATGATGTTTGTAGAGAGAGGATCTTTTCATCAGATATTTTGTGATCGTTTTTATGTTTGTTATTCATTACTTCCTCTTGTTTGAGCTTGTCACATATTTTATATGAATAAGTTCTGTAGTACTCTACTTGTTCAAAGCAAGCTTTAGTGCACATTTTTTCTCTTACTTCAACTGGAATTTTAGGATATTTTGAGAAAGAAGTCTCAAAGTCAGAAAATGAATTTTCAACCTTTGGTTGATCTGATTGTGCTATTAGTGCAACTTCTTCTGAATCCTCTTTAGGATCAGATTTATCACTCCAGTCATACTCTTCTTCTTTATTTTCTGAGTTACCTTCAGCCTTAGGATCACTGTCTTCTGACCAATCTTCAGTTTGAATTTCTACAACAAGAGATAAACTAGAGGTTAGATCAGCTGTAAATTGTTCAACAGAAGCACTCCAGTCATATCCATCTTTAATGCTAACAACTAGAGCTTTCTTTGGCTCTTCAGATGCTTTTGATTCATCCTTAAGTTCTGGCATAGGAAGACTCTGATAAGGCTTTTGAAATGTCTTTAGAGACTGCTGATGATATCTTTGACTGCTAGAACCTGCTTGACCATTTCCTCCTTGGTTTCTGGGAGCTTTACATTCCCTCGAGAAATGACCATAGTTGTTGCAGTTGAAACACCTTGATTTTGATTTGTCAAAGCCAACAGTTTTGTTAGAACTTGGCTTGTAGTTCATATTACATATGAGTGTTTCTGGGTTCTATAAGAAATCATCACCATCTGCCAGTTCAAGTCCATCTCTTCCACATCATCTGGATCCATCTCAAACAAATCCTGCAAAACAAGATCTAATTATGTTAAATGACTACCTTGATAAGCTTGAAAACATGCCATAAAAGCAGTAAAAGCAGATTTAGACTCATCATCCTGTAAAAGGATATTAATAACATCTTTAACTTTGCTAGTTTTACCAGAGTTAGAAGATGGAGTCTCAGTTTGAGGTTTAGAAGTTTGAGTATTAGGAGGAGACTGAAATTGAGGTTGAGTTGTTTAGACAGGAGCACTTTTGTAAGAAGAATCTGTAAAGAAACCAGCTCCAACGAACAAATCACCCTCTTCTTCTGGAGATTTATCGTCTTTGGCCAGAAAAGCATTCTCCACTGTGTTAGCTGGAGATGCAACATACTTGTACTAAGACATTGATGCTGCTCTATCATTGTTTCTTGAGCTTTCATCAATCTCAACTGATTCAATCTTGGTAATCAAAAGATCAAGATCCATACGGAACTTTTCAGTATGCTTCAACAATGTTACTGCTTGTTTCCATGAAAATGGAAGAGCATTAAGAAGTCTGAAATTTTGATCTTTTAGATCATTTTTGATACCAGCCGTTGACATCTCAGTAGTTAGTTGGACAAATCTGTTCATCATTTGATTTATTGTTTCCCTAGAAATATGCTCATATAACTCTAACTGCCTCTTAAGTTTTTGCTTTTTGAGATTTTGTATCTCTTTACCTCCTTCACATATTATTTTCAAAGCTTTGTACATAGTGTACCCAGTTTAATAACCATCAAGTCTAGTCAAGACTTCCAATGGTAATCCTTTACACATCAATGAATAAGCTTTGATATCATTCTTCACTTTTCTTAAGTCATCACCTTGCAGACCATCCTCAGGATAAGGTTCTTGAGAGTCTTTTGTGTAAACAAATCCTGTATCAGGACCATCAGATGTAATTAGGATATGAGGTCCTTTCTTTATTGACTTTCACAAGTCAGTGTCAATAGAATTTAGATGATGCTTCAGTCTTAAAGACCAGTTCTTGAAATCAGCTCTGTTCTTTAGCTTTGAACCCTGTTCTCAGAAGCTTCAGACTTAACCATTTTGTATTTTTGAATTTAAGGAAAATACTTGTTTTTGTTGTTTTTAAGTTTTGAATAAAAACTATGAAATGAAAATATTTTTGGATTTTAGTTTCTGAAAAAAAATTTCTAAGTGTAAACTGATAAGTCTGAAAGCTAATGCGCCTAAATAGTTGACAAGCACCTACATAGTAGTGAAACGCCTATAAAAGTTCTTAAACACCTGACTTTGAAGTAGAAACGCCCAAGGGAATGCCTTAGTAGAATTCTCAAAGCACCCAACTTGTAAGGCGCCTGAACAGTTGTAAAACGCCCAAACAGTTGTCAAGCGCCTGGGGTATAAAACGCCCAAACAGTTCTAAAGCGCCTAAACAGTTCTTATGCGCCTAGAATTACTTCGTTTCTGCAAGTCACCAAGTCTCCAAATAGTCTCAAAACGTCACAACAGTGGTCAAAAGCCTGATCTGAAACGTCTACATAGTATCAAAACGCCTAAACAGTGGAAATGCGCCTAGATACTTGGACAATTTTCAGTAGTTTTCAACCATAATGCGCCTAATTCATCAGCTTCAACGAACTCAGATCTTATGAAAATCTTCAAAACTTGATTAATTGATCTAAAAACTTCCAATTTGGTAGTAATTAGGTCGATTAACAATCCTTAATCCTCAATTTGCTCAAACAACAACAACAAATCAGTATTCTAATTGAATTTCAGTCCGAATATGAAGAATAAAGTTCAAACACTAATTCGATCAATTTCGCAGATTTGAACGAATTGAACACAAAATTGTGATTCAAATCATGTTTCTATTGATGAAACACAACTGAAAACAGCAGTTAATTGATCAAAATGCAATCAATCATAGATTTCAAGTGATTCAAAGAGCTCAAAAAGTCGATAAGCTCTGATCACTGAACCTAAGGCTCTGATACCAATTGATCGGTTTAAAAGGATCGAATCTGTGATTATATGATAATACAATGATCAAATCAAACACAAAGTAATCAACACATGCAAATACATCAAAAAAATTCATAGATTTCATTGATAGCAAATGCACAGGATACAAAGTGTAAGGATTCAGTTCGTTCAACTGATTTTCTAACTGTTTATTAAACCTCTCTTCTATTCTCTATCTTGTTGTCTACCCTGCACATACATAAAATATCCTATTTATACTATCAAGAAACAAAGGAACATATATTTATAAATAAGTCCCTATACTATGACAAAAAACAACATAAAGACAAAATGTTAATCTAATAAGAGTCTAACAATATTTGCCTTTGGAAACTGCCATATATACCAATATATCCGACCTTTACTCTATTGAGTTCATAGTTGTGGATGGGGAGGTTAGTTCAACTTAGACTTTTTATACTTTGTTGAGAGAAAGTACGTCAAATATATTTACTTGCAATTCATATATACATATATATTATATATATATATATATATATATATATATATATATATATATATATATATATATGTGTGTGTGTGTGTGTGTGTGTGTGTGTGTGTGTGTGTGTGTGTGTGTGTTTTTCTTTTATTAAAGGGTACAACAGTGCAAGGAAACGTTTTGAAGAAGTGGTTTCCTATGTTTGAAAAACTACTCACAGAATCAGGTGAGTTGTATTTTTATGATTTATGAATATTTATAATCTTACTCTTAAAACCTTATATTATTTCTTGATCTAATAAATTACATGTTATGTATTCATATCATACTATGTTAAGAACTAACGCTTATTGTTAGTTCTTTCCCTGAATAAATTTAAAAAAAATCAGGTTTTTATTCATACGTGTCACACCCTCAAAATCCACGTGCGGGGTTTTACCGTGAGGCGTTTGAACAAACCAGGATCTCAGTCATTAGTTACTTAGAACGACTCTATATGAAACATTCAAGCAAACTCAGAGTTTAAAACATTAAAAGTATGCGGAAGCGTTCAGTAAACTTGACAACCCAAAATAATGCAACACAGTGTAAAATGCGCAAACACACGCCAACCGTTGTTCAAAACAAATACATAGTTATTTCATTGCAAAACCACAATTGTTCCCAACAATGCTGACCCACAATGCTGACCCGTGAGTGCTCATAGGCTTTTCATTAACCACAACCTGAGAATAGCATAATAAAAGAGTCAACACAATGGTTGGTGAGTTTGCGTAAAACATAACAGTAACAGTTATAAAACATAAGAGTGCGTTGAATTAGATAGCTAGTCTAAATTCACAAGTAATAATCATAGTGATTTCGCGATCGAAGCTGATAGCGTTTCGTTTGATTGCCTCCCGTCATGACTTACTAGGTCGTGACACCATGTGTTAGGACAATATTGCACCCGTTTGACCTCGAGTCACACAGGTGGGGCCTGTCAAACCCAGTAGTACTACCTAAGATTTCCCGCTAGTTCTAATATTAAAGATCCAAAAGTGTGAGGACTTTCATAGTATATCACACTACATTACACTATACACAACTTATAATCAATAAATCGTTTTAGAACGAGTATGCTATCTCCCCTAAAAGAGAGTGTAAATAAAGTGGGGCATGAACTCACCTGGTGTGCACACGAATGATATTAAGGCTAACTTGAGACAGAGGAAAGACAACTTTCAGAGGTTACCTATAACACACAACGTGTACACAGAATCATTAACAACCCTAAGTGTTCAATAAACCATTGACCAAAGGTTTTAGAAAACAAGACACATTTGACCCAGTTGACCAGTTTGACCTGTTGGTGACATATTAATTGAAATCCCATTTAATCAAGCATAGCAACTCACCATACATAGTTATCATACAAGTTGTTCACATATATCACTTCATCAACCACTTGTTCTACCAAGATCATCATACAACTTAGATTATCATACAACTCATACGAATCTCAAGTAGTCAACATGCTCAACACAATTATAATTACATCACAACTAGTACATCATACATAAAGTCTAATCATGCACAACATGCCATGTGAAGCCACTCACGACTTCACACCCTAAACCTTGCCAATCCTACTAAGTAGGGGCCTCAGATTTTGCACGCGTGTATGACGATCATCATCACATTATTCACACGATTCATGCCAACCAACATACCCAACAATGACCTATTACATTTCAAAACATGATTCTATAATCTCCTATCATAAGCCATCATCGTGTATAAACCATAAAACTCTTAATTTCCTATATGATCAATCAATTATCCATACAACCCAATTAACACATTCCACCACATTAACACCATCAATAAAGTTTCCCTTTTGGAAAGTAACATCCCAAAATCAATCTAACGCTCAATTCAATCATGAATTCATCAACACAATACCTATTCAAGCTCATAACTATCTTTTAAACATGTTCAACATCATCAAATCATCATAATTCACAAATCTCATATTCAAAAGTTTCTACTTTTAGCAAGGTATGAACTACATGATCAATTCATGGATTTCTTGTATAATAATCGTAACCCAACATTCATACAACATTATAAACATCATAATATCATCAATCCATCATCAAATCATCAAGTTCATGCAATAAAGTTACTATTATTAGTAAGGTATGATCCACACATCAAAATCATGAATTTCTTGTATAATACACGTAAACTATCATCAATACTATCTAACTAACATCATACAATCATCAAACCATCAAAAATTCGACATTCAAGCATCCATTCGACTAGGGTTTCAGCCAAACATCAAAAACCATGAAAACTTGTAAAAGTCTAACCTTTAAACGCGTAATGGACAGAATCGAAGTTTCTAACGTGTTTTAATCCTTGGAACTAACCAAAATCGATGATCAATTGCTTGTTCTTGAATCAAAATTGCAAGATGTGTGTGTGTGGGTTGATCACGGCCGAAAGAGAGTTAAGGGGAATTAGGGTTTGATTTTTGGTAAGTTTTATGTTTAAAAATATTACCTTTTAGCCCTTATTGTTTATATTTTATTAAAAACTAATCTTTTAACACTTTTTAAATAGTTTTTAACTACTAAACACCAATTTTATTAATCATCAACAATAACCATGTATATCTCAACTAATGACAAAGCACATAACATAAATATAACACGTAATCACATTAACAAGTAGAATTCACAGTTAATATTTAAAATTTATAAATCGCGTAGCCACAAACTAATAACCAACATTATTAGTTAAATTATTATCTGTTTATCATTGTTAATTATTATTAATTCACCAACGTTCAACGACAACTAGTGTGCTCAAGACACGTGTATGCAAGACCTAACGAAACTAACGGAGTTTGGTAATGGAAAATTACCGGATGTCACAATACGAAACCTGATGTTGGACCCTGAAAGGATCATACATGCCAATTCAAGTGGTGGATTGATAGTTGTTCTACTGAAATCTCCCCAAGTCCAAGATCTAATGCGGATGAAGAATTTGCATCAACAATAGAAAACAAGTGTCGGCTACCCGCATTTGTATATGCAGATGACCATAGAACAAATGCGCCTAAGTGTTTGTTCTTCCACATTAACAAATGCAGATGTTCAGCAACAAATGTGCAGTGTTTGTTCATCCGTATTTGTCAATGCTGATGACCAAACACCAATGCTGATGAACAACTCAACATCCGTATTTGTCAATGCTGATGTACAGAAGAAATGCTGATGAAGACTTTTGTACTTAGACTAGTTCTGATGTATAGGTCAGGGTTAGTTTAGTATTTTGTTCAGCCATGTGTCAGCCTATAAATAGAATAGAAAACCTCGTTTGTGAAGAGACCGAGACTGACTGTTGTTAGACATTAGACAATCAGAATATTTTGCTTTGTAATATGTTCAAGGTGTACTGTTACTATTCATGCTGAAAACCCTAGCATTCATTGTAACCGTTTTTCACCTTCTTTAATACAAAGAGCATTTATGAGTATTATTCAGTATTCAATGTTCTGTGATTGTTTGATTCCGCCTTACAATCATTGACTCAATCATCATATTCGGTCCTTGTTGATTCACATCAACAGAGAATATCATTCTTAAACCCAGTCAATTGGTATGAGAGCTTTGGCTCTCGGTTCTTCTTCAGATCTGCTCAAATCTGAGCTGAACTCGATAGATCTGGTGATTGAGTTGCTGATAGAGTGTTCGACTACCTCTATTCAGTATACAAACTGAATATCTGCTGAAACTCATCGACAGTCACTGTTCATCCGTATTCTCCATCTAAAAACTAATCTGTGAACAGTTTCTCATCCATAAAATCAGAACGTAACATAAATAGATCTATCTACATAAGCCTGTTTTGGACTATTTGGACTACTTGGACTTGTTGAACATAATAATCAATTTAATCCATATTTAAACCAGTTAAAAACAACTTATTAACATGGATTCACATAATTTTTCTGAACTTGGTCACACTCCTAAACCCCCTATGCTTAAACACAAATCTGAGTTTAAGTAATGGAAAATCAGGTTCATGAAATACATTACAGGTGTAGATCCGGACTATTGGATATCCATATGTAAAGGGCCTCACATCCTAGTGACACTCTCTGCTGATCAGGCTACACTATACAAAACCTCAAGAATACCTATTGAGGATCTCACTCTTGATGATAATGATATAAGAAGATCAAAATTGATCTCAAAGCTTATTCCATTCTAACACAAGCATTGAAGATGGATGTGCTGAAAAGACTTGAGAAGTATGGAACAGCTAAAGCTGTGGGGATGCAACTTCAATCAAAGTCCACTTCTAGCGTTGTCAATTTCTTGGTCCCAGACTGGTCTCCTGGCAGTGCAAGAAGCAGACAAATGTGTCTGTCTCAACAGCAGAAGCTGAGTATATAGCAGCATCAGCTTGTTGTTCTCAAGTCCTTTGGATTCAAAACCAGATGCTTGACTATGGTTTTAACTTCCTGCACACCCCAATTCACATTGACAACACAACTGCAATGTTTATTACTAATAATCCAGTTCAACACTAAAAACAAAACACATTGAAATCAGATATCACTTTTTGAGAGATTGTGCTGAAAAAGGGTTAATCAAATTGATTCAGGTTCATACTGACAATCAATTGGCTGATCTATTTACCAAGGCATTTGAACTTAATAGGTTTGAATTCCTAGTTCAATCAATTGGCATGATTAACCTAGAGTAAAAATTAAAAAAAATTAAATTATTATAAAAACATTCAGAAATTATCAAAAATCATAAAAAGAAGTCTTTTTCTTGAAGTTTGTGTCTTATACTTTTGGGAAATGATATAATTACAGTCGTTATATCATTCACTGTGCTTAATTCAAAATTTAAAAGACTGTCATGACTTACCTGATATGTAGGTAGGCTCAACTTGGAAAGGAAGATACATGCTGTGATGAACTAAATAATCATATTCAACTGTGAAACACTCATCTCAGAGTACTGGTATGTATCAGCTTATTCAAGTGTATGTGTGTAGCAACTTAACACACCAGGTAATGATGAACTATGAATCTCATTCACCTATATCAGTTTCTTCTTTGTTTTGCTGAGCGAAGACTTGAAGAACAAGCACATAGTGCTGATGTCATGATCCAAAAGATTCCTAATGTGAACACATCCTCCTTGGATGAATTAACAAAGAGTATGCAAAAAGAATCCCATTATGGATCACCTACCAAAGTGAAGTGCAAAAGAATCCCAATGTTGATCAAAATATCAAAAGGATCAAAGTAAAAGAATCCCAATGAGGATCGGTAAAATTGAGATCTCATATTTTAAGTAACCTGGTCATGTAAGATGTGAAAGTAGTCTACCATGCATTACATGAGGATGGTTGATCAAACCATGTTTCTGTGTGTGAGGTACATGTTGAATATTCAAATCAATCAAAACGTGATAAATGTCACATGCAGTATAATATTTACCAAGTATGAGTTTAAGAGGACAAACATACCTTCAATCAATAAGTTCATAAACATGTCTATTTTACAATTAAAAGATTGCACTTGTGTAATGTAGGATTGATATTATCCCAACAAAAGTATACTTCCTCTTCAAAAAAAAAATAAATAAATAATTTTTAAAAAAATAAAAAAATCAAAATTTTAAATCCTTTTGATCAGTTTGTATAGGTAGTTTATTTCTTAATTTTTATATAATCAAAATAAAAAGAATCTGACTGTGTTGGTGTAGAAGTTATATTATAGTATCTTAGCTTATGCAGACATTTGCATGCACAAAAGTCCAAGATCAGTCAAACTCTGGGAAACTTGTATGTATCACACCTGATATACAAGTCAATCCAAGCAAGAATTGACAATCCCAACATCAGTCAAAACTTCATAAGAAACAAGTGAAAGCAAAGACAGTTCTTCATAACAACCATCAGTTCATCAGAAAACAAAAAAGAAAATCTCTACAAAAACATTAATTTTTGATTAAGTTCAAATATTAATGCGGGTAAGTGCATTGTTAATGCGGGTGAAGGTAACCTAGGCATATAACCAATGCGGGTAATTGTTTTCATACCAGTTAAAACAAAGTGAAACTAATGCAGACAAGTTACGCTACCGCATTTGTGTCAAAGAAGTGTACACAAAGTTTTGTCAAAAACCTATGCGGACAAAAGTGTTCAACCGCATTTGTCTATGCGGGTAAACTTTTGTTCTACTCATTTCTTTTTACTCATCCGCATTTCCTGAATGTGGTTGAATTTAACACAAAACTATCTTGTGTATCAAAATGATCAAATCATGTGATTAATCTCTTCTGTCATGATGATGGATGCAAGTCAAGAAATGTGAATAACTTCTGGTCTACCGCATTTGTTGAAGTTGTGAGGCAAGAAATTTACTCTTCCGCATTTGCAACAGTACACTAATGCGGATGAACAAATTCTTATCCGCTCTTGCTACAGTGTTTTTCAAAGGTCATTCACATTTGTTTTCAACACTTGTAATATTTGTAAAAGTCATTAATCATCTATTTAAACCCGAATTTAAAAGGCCATTTAATACTTTTCAAATTGAGAGACTTTACAGTGCGACGAGCGGTCTTCACATTTGTTCATCCATCATCATCCCTATCATCTAAAAATTCATCACCTGTGATCTAAGACTCATTCACCACAAAAACTCCTCATCTTCGAGTCATTACAACAGCATTATCGAAGAAAAGGTGAATTTCTTCAAAGTTCTTAACCTAAAACATCGAACAGTCAAAAACTGATTTTGAACATAGAACTCTAGGTTAAGAATCAATCACCAAAAGTAACATCAAACCAAGGTTTAAATGACATTTTCGAAGGCAATGTTGATCAATAACAAGAATTTATCCTCCTACAATCGGGTTACAAAACCTAGTTCATGTCAAGAACAGCGGACAATTAATTCTGAAAAGTGAACGTCAAAACCTGATATTAATGATTAAAAGATGTTAAAACCATATGAATAATCTATATAAACTTTCAAAACATATAAGAGTGATTATTCATGACAAAATCAAGTTGTGTATGGTTTCCATGAAACAGTACACATGTTCACTCAATTTTGACCATTAAAAGTCAAACTGAGTACACACCACGTGATTTATGTATTACAATCTGTCAATTACAGTTGCATCTTCTAATTCATATGCCTCTAATGCAGGTTTCAATGGCTAATCTTACATGGAGCAAGCTCCATAATGTTAGTGGCTATCTTGATCCTGATGTTACCAAGGCAGAGGGTTTGAGAGACATGATCAGATTCATCTTAACTACCAGAGTTGCTCATGCTATTACAGTTAGGCCTATCATCTATGAGAGATTCATAAGGTCATTCTGGAGCACTACTGAGGTGACAAAGATAGATGGTGTAAGGACTCTTTCTGGAAGAATAACTCCTAATCATACTTTGGCCATTACTGAACAGACTGTGAGACAGTGTTTGCAGTTTGGTGATGATGCCAATTCTCCTCTGGAATTAGAAGATGATGAAATCATAACTTTCTTTGCAAACATTGGTTATGACGGAGGTTATGAAGGAAAGCAGATCGTTAAGGGGTTGGTTGACTTGCAATGGAGATTCCTCATTCATCTCTACCACACATTGCCTGTCAAAGAGAAAGACTGGATGGAATGACATATCAGTGACCACCTTTTCTGCTATATGTGATCTGTGCACAAACAGGCCATTCAACATATCTGCTTATGTGTTTAATGGTCTGTGTCAAACATTCAGGAGGGTAGAAGATACATGTTCCTCATGTATCCTAGATTTCTGCAGTGTCTCATCAATGAAGCTTTCCCTGAGATTATACCTGAAGGACCAGTGATGGATATTCCTCACTACAATGCAAAGTCCTATCAGTACATAAAGAAGAGAGACCCCGGAATTTCTATAGTGGCACATTTGCTCCTGTCACACCCTCAAAATCCGCGTGCGGGTTTTACCGCGAGGCGCGTGACATACCAGGATCTCAGTCATTAGTTACCAAGAACGACTCTATATGATTAATAAACAAAACCAGAGTTAACGTTTAAAATACTGCGGAAGCGTTTTTAAAACCAGAAAACCCAAAACAAGTAGTATGTAAAGAGAATGCGCAAAACATACGCGCCCCAAACACATTGTTTAATATGAAATATCCCAAATTTGTAAACAAGGCAAATGTAACAACTCAACAATGCTGACGTGCGTGCTCCTAGGCAACTGGCAACCTTAACCTAAGAATAGCATACTAAACAAGTCAACACATGGTTGGTGAGTTCAAGAGTTTGCGTTAATAGGTAAACCGATAAACAGTTTTCAATTCATAAGTAGTGTATTACAATAGATAGCTAGTCTATTAACATAAAAATATTAATCATAGTGATTTCGCGATTGAAGCTGACTGTGATAGTTTGTGCCTCCCGTCACGACTTACCAGGTCGTGACAAATATATGTTAGGACAAAATTGCACCCGTATGACCTCGAGTCACACAGGTGGGGCTCCTCAGACCCAGTAGTACTACCCAAAATTTCCCCGCTAGTCAATTTAACAATCCGAAAGTGTGAGGACTTTCCATGGTAAACAGCACTATATAAAATTATACACACTCATATATAAAAGCGTTTGTGATCAACAGTATGCTATCTCCCCCAAAAGAGATTATGTAAAATGAGTGGGGCAAAACTCACCTGATGCGTGCAAGAATTAACTTAGAGCTTAACTTGAAAGAAAGAGGGGAAAGACAACCTTCAAAGGTCACCTAGAACACATGAGTACATAAGTACGCGTACACAGAATCAATATGAAACCCTAAGTGCTTTACAACCCAAAGAACTCAAGGTTAAGAAAGACAAGACACATTTGACCCAGTTGACCCGTTTGACCCGTTGGTGACATTATAAGTGATAATTCGATAATACTAACACAACAGCATATCATACATGATCAACATACAATTTGATATCATACAAGTCATGCGAATCTCACTATTATCATGCTCATAACATCTAAAATGTTCAGTCTTAATCAATCATCAATCCAAAAGTCCTAGCTTACCAATATAACTCATACCATGATTTTTCCACAAACAGGCCAAAACAGGTAACAAACCAAATCAACATTCATACAACCTAAACAACACATTTAATCACCTTAGAAACCATCCATGAACACACTAGCATGGTCCTAATATCCCCAAACATGCTCAAATCATCCAATTCAAGGATTTGTACAAATAAAGTTTCCCTTTTGGGAAAGTTCATCCTAAATTCATCAAACTCACACTACATTCATGAATTCATCAATTATATACCAATCCAAATTCATGACAACATTTAAACATGATCAACAACATCTAATTATCATGATTCATCAACTCTCATACCCAAAAATTACTATTTTTAGCAATGTATGAACTATAACACATCTTCTTGATTTTCAATTGTTCATATCATCAACCTAGCATCTAATTATCATCACAAACACATCCATAACATTCATACATCATCAAATCATCAATTCATGCAAAATAAAGTTACTATTCATAGTAACCTATGAACCATGAATCAAAATCGAGGCTTTCTTTTAAAATCAACGTTAACCAATATGCATACAACCTAACTAGCATCATACAACATCAAACAACCAACATTCAACATCCAATTTGATCCAAAATCGCCTCAAACTCTTGGCCAAAGATAATCATGTGAACAAACAACCAAAATCCAAACTTTATTGCATACTTGACGTTAATTAACATGTAATCTATCTAGTAAACACATTAACATCAAAAACTAAGCATCAATCGACCATCAATTGCAGATTTCGCATGGAACTTTCGGCCAACATGAAGAATCATCAAAAACATGTAAAAATCTAACCTTTAAAACGTGTAATGGCTCGCAATTGATGATTCTAACTTGTTGTGATGCTTGAAATCGGTCCAAAATCGAATGTGAATGCTTGTTCTTGGCTGAAATCGCAGAGGAGAGGGAGAGGGAGGTCGATCGCGGCCGATGGGGGCTATTAGGGTTGGGTTTTTTGTTTTAAACAATATATTTTGCATAATTACCCTTTAAACCCTTGCATTTTGTATTTTATAAAAAAATTAGACTCTTTGAATAGTTTTTTAAATAATTTTTAACTACTAAACACAATTATCATTAGTCACAAATAATAATCATGCATAATTTCCATTTGCCACAAAACATGAAATAAATATACACGTTTCCACGTTACGCTATAAAATTCACAATAACCATTTAAATCACATAATCACAACTAATAATCAACATAGAAATTATTGTTTAACACTATTAATTATTATTCAGTCTCCAACGTTCAACGACAACTAGTGTGTGCTCCCGACTGTGTATGCAAGACTTAACGGAACTAACGGAGTTTGGTAACGGAAAATTACCGGATGTCACAGCTCCACTATTACCCTGGATGCTAGAACAGATCAACCAAGATGAGCATATTGAGGAACAAGCTCAAATGGTTCCTGATGCTGAGCCTGTTCATGAAGAAGAGCAAGCTGCTCCTAGTCAACACAATGTTGATGAACAAGCTGATGTAGCTGAAGAAGGACATAGGCCAGTGTCACCACAGGTTGATGTAGGTGGTGATCCTCATACTGGGCATTCTGTTCATGCAGCTGAGATATCCTCTCTATCCACTCCATATCCCATCCCCTCACCACAAAGATCACCAATTGCCTTGCCACAACCACAGCCCATCATCTCTTCACACATATCACCATACACTCACCCCATATTTCACCAATTGATCATTCTCCTACATCTCCTGTTCATGCATCCCCAGTCTCTACTGAGCCTGTTGAGTTTCGTGATTCTGCCAGCTCTTCAGAGGAATCCAAATCATCATCTGATTAGGAGGATCATCGAATGAAGATGCCTGTGAGGCAAGTTACTTCTGAGGCTGGTCCCTCTGAGAGTTATGCTGAGTCAGAGGCAATCATGCCTGATGCAAAAGATGAGATGATATTAAAACTGTTGCAAAAGTAGCCAAGATGGAGAAACTCCTAAATAGAAGATCTGGTATCATTCAAGATAGACTTCTAGAGTTAGATGAAAAGGAAAGGAGTTAAAAGAGATGAAAGAGAAGTATGAGATTGAAAAGAAAGAGAAAGATAAGGAGATAGAAAGCCTAAAGGCTGCTATTCAACATTCAAGGGATGAAGTCAGTGGTCATGTGGACACTTTGACCATCCAAACCATTGCAATAGAGGAACAAGAAAGCCTGCTGGAAGAGCAAACTGATATAATCATGACTATGCAAAAATAGATAGAAACTTTGAACAAAAGAGTTTCTGAGTTGGAGCTGATAATCATGATAAATCAAGAGGTTAAAAAGAAAAGAAATGATGATGAAGGTGATAAAGATGAGGGTGACAAGAAGAAAGATGATGACAAAGAAGAAGGAGGTGAAAGTTCCTCAGGAGAGAGTAATGATGACTCTCCTCCTGCTAAGAAAATGAGATCTTCTGAGCCTGAAAAAGAAGCTGAATCAAGTAGAACCAAGCCACAAAAACAAAGTTTGGATATGGTACTATACACCAGCAAAGATCATGAAGAAACACACACTGAAGAATCAGAGTTCAGTGATATGATCAAGGCTCTTGATATCTTTACTACTGAAGATTTCATCATTGATGATGAATTCTGGGAATTTATTGGAGATCAAGGTCAAGTTTCTAAACCCATTGTAGTGATATCTCAATCTCCTATCCCTCTTGAGAAGGAATTGAGCCTTCAGCTTGTACCTATTGTGTCTCTCACTAAGGAGCAAAAAGATTTGATCAAAAATCTCTGTGAAGACCAACAACAAAAGGAAGAATCAGAACTAGAGTCAATAGAGAAAATCCCATCAGCTGCTGAAGAAAAGGAAGCTGAAAAATTGCCTAAAGAAGCTGAAATAGCTGAACCCTCTTCTGGTCCAAGAGTACAAACATATACCAGAAAGAGAAAATACCTGTCTGAAAAGGCAAAGGGTAAAAGGCCTATAGAAGAAGATCCACCAAAGAAAAAGAAACAAGATGATCCTCGGAGCCTAGCAGTTATTGCTCAAATTTTAGAAGAACATGAAAAGGCTGAGGAACAACTGAAAATGAGGTCAGTGGGCATAGACCTCGAAGAAGGAGAGATAGAGGGTGGATATGTGATTGATGAACACATAGTCAGAGAAAGCCCTGAAAAGCCTGAACCCTCTGTCCAAGAAATGGTGGATAAAGCCCAAACAGATGATTTGATGACCAAAGCCTTGTTTCTCATCAATCATGGTTGTGATCCAGATGAAGTCTTTGGGTGACATATGAGGGAATGATAGCAGAAGAAGAAAAGCTAAATAAACTGCTGGACCCTACTGTTGAAACTGAGTATGAAAAGACTCATTCTCCCAAAACTCAAGCTGATAAACCCACTTCAAAGGCCCAGCAGACTGAAGCTTCTCAATCATTATATCTTGATCCCTATTCCATGACTGACAGGGAAATGAAGAATTATCTGTCTGCTCAAGGGTATACCAAAAGAAAATTGGCCAATATGAAGACTAATTCCCTAAGGGCTGCCATCCTTAGGATGATAAATGAAAAGAAAGAAAGGCTGAAGAAAATGGAAGAAGAGATCAATAAAAAGCCTAAAACAAGATTATCTGCACAAGATATCCAGCTCACCCATAGAGATCAAGATTCTGAAGATGGCCTTTGACAGAATCAAAGCTAAAAGAGAGCAGAGAAGAAAGAAGAAGACTCCCTTGCAATTGGGGAACATAGTGAAGCTAGAAGTGGATGTTGATGGAGCTTTGTTGATCCATAGAGATGGGTTGTCCACTGTGTCAATATGGGAACCCATTTCTTTGAAGAAGCTGCCTATGGAAGCCATCTACACAATGAGCCAAATGAAGATCCATGTGCTAAACAGAGAAAAGATGACTGAAGCCAATGACTTTGTCAACATGATAAAGGCAATTTTGGATCCCTCACAGGCAGAACCACTCATCCCTCCTCAAGCTACTCAAGACCCAGCAGAATCCTCACAACCTCATCCACCATCAAAACCTTGAAGTACATAGGCTGTATAATCCTTAGGGGGAGTATTATTGGACCCTGAAAGGATCATACATGCCAATTCAAGTGGTGTATTGATAGTTGTTCTGCTGAAATCTCCCCAAGTCCAAGATCTAATGCGGATGAAGAATCTGCATCAACAATAGAAAACAAATGTCGGCTACCCGTATTTGTATATGCAGATGACCATAGAACAAATGCGCCTAAGTGTTTGTTCTTCTGCATTAACAAATGCGGATGTTCAGCAACAAATACGCAGTGTTTGTTCATCAACATTTGTCAATATTTGTCAATGCTGATGACCAAACACCAATGCTGATGAACAACCCAGCATCCGCATTTGTCAATGCTGATGTACAGAAGAAACGCTGATGAAGACTTTTGTACTTAGACTAGTTCTGATGTATAGGCTAGGGTTAGTTTAGTCTTTTGTTCAGGCATGTGTCATCCTATAAATAGAATAGAAAACCTCGTTTGTGAAGAGATCAAGACTGACTGTTGTTAGACATTAGACAATCAGAATATTTTGCTTTGTAATATGTTCAAGGTGTACTGTTACTGTTCATGCTGAAAACCCTAGCATTCATTGTAACCGTTTTTCACCTTCTTTAATACAAAGAGCATTTATGAGTATTATTCAGCATTTAATGTTCTGTGATTGTTTGATTCCACCTTACAATCATTGACTCAATCATCATATTCGGTCCTTGTTGATTCACATCAACAGAGAATATCATTCTCAAACCCAGTCACCTGGAATTCCTTTAAATGAAACCAAATACCGTTATGTTGAAAACAAAAATAAGATTGGAATCCATCCTGACACTGAAGTGTAAACTACCTTGACTTTTCTGGATTGGAGTACGGGTTCTATCTTACATCATTTGAGATGATAGTGAAAAAGACCATGTCAGACTAACAACCACTCAGTAAAGATTTTTACATGCTATCCTATGTGTATTAATAAATATATTTTGGAGTATAAGTTTTTAATACTAAAGTACACTAATATATATATATATATATATATATATATATATATATATATATATATATATTATAATATATATTATAATATATATATATATATATATATATATATATATATATATATATATATATATATATATATATTCTGATGTAGATGTCATCGGTTTTATGGTGAAGTTGTAGAACTTAAAAGTAACACAACTAAGAAAGGAAAAGAGAGCAAAAAAAAAATAATTAACTTGTGTTTATTATTTTTTGAGTAAAATATCCTTTGTAACAGGATGAGAAAGATTTATCTTTCACTATGGGACTCATACACTAGTGATATATTACCGCATCTTGAGAAAAAGGAAGGCACTTTCATCATTGTAGTCATTCTTCAGTTTGGTTATTTGAAGTATTATGGTCGTTTTGGATATGTCAACAATTCATTCGGCATGTCAAAGCTGTTTATCGACTCTAACATTGATGAAATCATCTCTTTTAGAAACAGGTTTGTATTTAATATTAAAGATCTACTTATTATTAGAATTGTTTACCTACCTACATCTTTTGGATCACTCTAATACTCTTTTTTAAAATCTTACCAGCTTGCTACAAAACTTAGTAGCTTCCTCATCGTCAACTGAAACCTCCATGCTTTAAAGACTGTTCTTATCTCTGTATGATAACTTCGTTACTAAAATATAGTTTAACAATATTGCAAAGATAAGTGTAAATGTGGTTGCAATACGATTTTATCAAACATCTTCATTATGTTATCTTCAAACTCTAAAATATTATTTGCATGATTTTGTTATAGGTTAGGCAAGTTGTAACTGTAGGCACAATTAAGTTGATACACGTTGACATACCTTGGTTTTATGAGGCATGTTAAACATGTAACAAGAAGGTTTTCACATGTTTCTTTCAAAGAAACCAAAAGAAACCTGATGATGATGAGACTTCTCTTCAAGAGGTAGGTGATAAAGAATCTGTCTATGTATGCAAAATGGATGATTGCAAAGGAAAGGTTATTGAAGTTTTGCAAAGGTATATACTGTAAGCTAATATATATTAATATAATACAAGTAAAACAATAATTGAGGAATTAATCATAATGTTTTGTTTTAGGCTTAGAATCCCATTAACTTTTCAAGATTGCACAGGTAATGTTTCCTTGAAGTTGTTTGATCGTGAGGCATGCAAGCTTCTAAGAACTAGTGCAGCATATTTGATCCAAAGCATTTTCATGTAAGTATTTTTTTTGGTATATTTCCTTAATAATTCAATTAAAGAATTTTTTTATGAAGATTAACAACTTCATGGTAACTCTATAATTTTGGTTTAGGGTGATGATGAAGGGTTATACCCCAATGAGTTTTCGGTGCTATTGGATAGAAAATTTGCTTTTAAGATTGATATTAAAAAATATAATGTTGAGCATAATCATTATTTTATTGGGGTCAAAAAATTTAACTGATAACCCGAATATGATTATTGAGTTTCAAAAGAAAGCGAATATATTGGAGGTAAAATTTAGTGATTATTTTATTATATTAAATACATTTATTAGAAAGTTATTTATCAAGATAAATGTTTAAACTTATATAATACAACGTAGGTTGAAAAATCAAATTCAATTACCAACACACGCAGTGAGATAATGTCGCATACAACGTCTACTATAATGGTAAGTTGTCCACTACATGTTAAAAATTATTGTAATGTTGATTTTATAAGTACCTTATTTACTTGAATCCGCTTTTAAATGAACACATTTCATACTACTTTTCTTATGAAATTTAACTCATATTTAAGAGATTGTTTTATATAAATAATCAACAAAAAACCCTACGAGACTACACTTTTAAACCTAATATACATATTACGTTCTACTTACTCCATTAATTACTACTTTTGCAGCCCTAATATTATTAGTAATTTTAAAATGACTAACAAAACCCAAGTTTCCCTTTTTCAACATTAACAAACAACACATACCCAACATCATTCGATTATACTTTAATAGATTTTTTAGATTAATCGATTAAATTACTTTTACATACTATTTTGGTGAATTTGTTACGAAATAGTTTTTCTATAACGTTACAAATTATGTGATATATCATTTTATTACCAATTACCAATTACCAATTGCGTCACCAATTTTTTATAAGATGTCTTTGAAATAACTGATGATAATGCGACCCCGCTGCCTACACATGAAGATGGGAACGCACAAGTTCCAACATAGGAGAATTGTAAAGGCAAATCATTAAACTAAGACTTAAAGCGAAAGTTGGTTGAGACATATACCGTTGAAGATTGCGGATATCTATCGAGTACTAAACCACGTCGTGATGGCAAGACTTCACTTCTCATTCCAAAGATTGAAAAATGACAATTTACTTAAATTTTTCTTGCTCGTGATTTAATTTTCTTTCTTTTAGACGTTTCCTTTCATCTTTATTGCTTTGGTGGTTAAAAATATTTTTAAGTTGTTTGCTCTAAAAAAACATGCTTCTTCGTAACATTGTTCAATTAAGACTGGATTATTAATTTAAGTGATTTATTGTGCTATACAATTTAATTAAGTTGTCTTAAATTTAATCCATGTATAATCTTTTTAACAATTATAGTTGAAAGATACACTTTACTGATTTAATTCGTAAAAAGTCTTTCCTATTTGGTAATTTGAACGGGGCCTAACATTAAAAATTTTTGGCTTTTAAGTTGTGGTTTTCCATGTTACAGATTCAAACTTGACACATTCCTATGTGAAGTTTATGAGACATAAAAGGAAATTTTATACGGATAGGAGGAAAAACAAACCATTCGCACAAACCTCTAATATTGAGGGTCAATTATACAATTCGTTAAAACATATTACTTACTACGAAATATTCATACATTTGTTTAGTGCAAACTAAATGTACAATTTTAATTTCATCGCTTTATAACATTATTTTTTTATTATACAATAAATTAAATTTATATGTTTTTAGGCACTTCAAGCATTAACTACAGCCTAAATGTTCAACTTTATAATATTAGTCCCGTTCAAATGTAATGTCTACTCCATGTCTGTAAGGCCCCGATCCAGGAAACCTCACAGTTGGATATTCACAGCACAATTTATAAAACATTTCATAATTTATCAAACATTGCAGCGGAACTTAAATATCAAAAGCCATTCATTAGTTTATAACCACTGTTGCTAAGCAATACATATTTGTTAATAGTTACAAAAGATCATTAGTTTGCATTACAAAACAACAATGTTATATTTATGAATGGATGTCAGCCTTGTCCCGACGAGTAGCTTCCCAGAGTGCCATCCTCAGCAATATTACCTGCCAACTGAAAATGCATAAAAGTCAGCTGAGTGAGTTCTAGTTTTAAAATCATTAGAAAATACCTTGTAGGATTTATATACGAAAATACTCTTTAAATTACTTAACCATTCCTTCGTATGTGATCACACATCATACATACATTCAATTATCGTTCATTATCATCATTAACTTTCTTCACTATTTCCATGGCCGCTCATTTGAGCCTCTTAACTTTTTAATCTTTCACTTTGATATGGACAAAGTGCTATACCCCCATATAATGCACATAAACCTGGTACTGGACCTAAGGTCTATAAATAGACCCCATCCGTGGTGCACTAATGCTGACTCCAGTACCGGGGCAGCAACAGTGGTCCCCTTAATCTTAAAGATTGATCCTGTGTGTATCCTCTGGGGTTAGCTAAACCACACACAGTTGAGCTAACAACCTAGCGGTTGTGAACCTCCTTGTGAATTTGCTTGCAAGACTTTGTTACGTTCTTTATGTTCCACTTTTCATTAGTATTAATCTTTCACTTGATTAATAATACTTCATAATTATAAACAAACCACATAATGCCATATTATAATAATAATAGGGAACATAAGAGTAAACACAAGGCATGGATAAAATAATCAAACAGCATAAGCAGGTCAATCCAAGGTCAAACCCTACAATTCTGCTCACTCCAAAATTTCAGAAAATCAACTAAGTGTTGTAGCCGCATGAGGACTATACAGGCGCATGAGCACTGCCTAGGCGCATTTCAACTATTCAGGTGTATGACCTCTATACTTAGGCATTTCCACATCACTTCTGGGTGCATGAGAATACTTGGGCGCATGAGAATACTTGGGCGCATGAGCAACACTTCGAATATTTAGGCACAGTTTGGGCGCATGGGTACTATTTGGGCGCCTAAGCCCCTACTTAGAATTTCTAAGGCAATTTGCTAGGCGCATGAACCCTAGTTGGGCGCATGGCCTGTAAGGCCCCGTTCCCTGGACGCTTACAACTGGTCAATCATTGCACATAAAACATAAAACATATATTTACATTTGCTAAAACATCGCAGCAGAATACTTAACAAACCATTTCATATATTAATGACCACTTTTGCAAGACAATACAATCATTGTTAACCATTAAAAAAAAATCTCATTGTTTGCATTACATCACAAAAATGTCATTTGACATAAAATGGTTGTCATCCCAAAAACTTGCTAAGTAGCTACCCCGTGCCATCCTCAGCAACCATCACCTGCCAACTGGAAAATACATAAAAAGTCAGTGTTGCTGAGTGAGTTCTATTTGTATAAATAAAATACTTTCCTTTCGTTTAAAACCGTTCTTTACATTCATTTGCGATCATACATCATACGTACACATTGATAATATTATTATTATCTTCATCATTGTTCAATTTGTACATTTCGTACATTCATCATTATCTTTCACTTCAATATGGATCCTGTATCATGCAATACCCGACTCATGTCCGAAGACCGACAGTACAGGGGTACGCGACAAGGATCCCCTTCGAGTCACAAAGACTCCCTTCGAGTCACGAAGACTCCCTTCAAGCCACAAAGACTCCCTTCGAGTCATGAAGACTCCCTTCGAGTCACAAAGACTCCCTTCTAGCCACAAGGACTCCCTTCGAGCCACAAGGACTCCCTTCGAGCCACGAGGACTCCCTTCGAGCCACGAGGACTCCCTTCGAGCTACGAGGACTCCCTTCGAGCTACGAGGACTCCCTTCGAGTCACGAAGACTCCCTTCGAGTCACGAAGACTCCCTTCGGGTCAATCTCATGGATTAAACCCCTTACGAGTCTGTTGTGACACACAGTCACTCACCTCAGTCTTGCTTGCAAGACTATTATTACGTTCCACTTTTCATTATTGTTATCTTTCACTTCGTACATAATACTTAACGTTCATTCATAGCCATACCACGTAAAGTCATACATCATACATAACTTATTATAAAACATAATACATAATAGGAACATAAAATCAACATAACACATTCATACATAGCATCACATAAACATCACATACCCCATCACAATCATCATAACATCATGCATCAACCATTCACATACGTTCAACATAAAAACATAACCAACCCTCCGCGGGGCAGCGGGGGTTCGGGGGCGGCAGCCCCTGATAGCGGGGTCCTAGGGGCAGCAGCCCCTAGTGGGGTCCAAGGGGCAACGCCCCTGGCACATTTCCTGATGGAAAAATCGATCTTCCTGTTAAAACCTTTTAAATTCTTGGACATTTAAAACATATATATTTAGTATGCATTTCCAGCCCCAAACAAGTTTAAAACCTTTAAAATTAGGGATCTAGAACTCACCTGGACTCAGTGAATAGCTTCTCAATCAAGCTTTCTAAGCAAGGGTCGCACTACACAGCCTGCAGATAAGTTAACACTCAAAGGGGTTAATTTCTGCCTAATTTCGCTGCTAATTTCGCTGCTAGTTTCGCCAGCAGTTTCGCTGATACCTTCGCTGGCAGTTTCGCTGGCATCTTCACTGCCAGTTTCGCCCAACTTTCGTTGTAAATTCAAGTCTGCGAGACTACCTGCGAAACTATAGTTTCGCAGGAAGATCCATAGTTTCGCTGGACGACTACATAATTTCGCTGGATGAACATCCAGTTTCGCAGAACGTGCTGAAATTACGAACCAACCCATTTTCGACTGAAAACTTCAATCTTTTACACCTAAAACCTTGGTTCATCACCCAAGAAGCTATATCTAAGCTTCTTAAACGTTTTCTTACACAAAAACGTGAGTTTTGGGCGATTCTTTGCCACTTTCAAAAAACCCCAAACCCTAGAATCCGGGTTTACCCTTAAAGAACCGATTAAATGATGTTTCTTACTTGGATTCTTGGTCTTTTCTTGTTGTTTGGATGCCCACAAACACCGATCTTCAATCTCTTGATCCACCGAGCCTTGAATCACCACTTTCTCTCCACTTTCTCTCTCTACACTCTCTCTCTAAAAGTTGGGTGTTGAGTTGCAAATGAGAGTTGCTCAAGCTGACCCGTTTATATATACCGGGCGTTCCCGGGACCTTAAACTCGCCGAACACATAACCCGCGAGGTCTACTGGTCCATACTCCATTTCCAGCTTATTTTCTTTAAATAATCCCGGCTAAGCCCATTATTATTAACTGGCTCGTTTTGACTTTATTCCGGGCGTTACATGGCCTGTACTTAGGCATTTTTCTACTAAAATTTCAGGCACTTGGGCCCTGTATGGGCGCATGGCCAATAGTTGTGCAGTTCTAAACTTCAAAATCATTCCCAACCTGTTCTAGCATCTGTTCAAGGCCTAAACATATACTTCTAAGCATACCCAACACATATACAAGCACCATACATGAACATAATCATACATAAACATAAGGGTACAAAGATACAAGCATAAAATCCATTTATAATTCATTTTCAGCCCCAAAATCAGTTTAAAAGGGCACCTAAACAGGGTTTAGAACTCACCTAGTGTACACGAGTTCAAACACCTAAAACAAGCACAAGCGCCAAAACACCAAAAACACTTAATAATCGATTTCTAAGGGTGAAACCACAAAGAAACCGAACCAATTAACATCTAAACACACTAACCTTGAAGATTTCAGCTTCTCTTCTTCTTCATAACCAAGAGAAACAAAATGCAGCTTCTTCTTCTTCTTCCTTTTCTTCAGTTTCAGCAGTAGTTAGAAAGGGGTGTGGGCGACAATACCCTTTTTATACATGCTTTTTTACAGTTTACACCCCTTATCTTTGCCTTCTTTTTAGTTGACCAAATTTTCAGGTGTTACAAGTCTACCCCCCTTAGAGAGGTTTCGTCCCAGAAACCCGTCATTCTTCAAATAACTGTGGGTATTGTTATCTCATCTCCTCTTCTGTCTCCCACGTAGACTCGGATCCTTTTCGGTGTTTCCACTGCACGCGCACAAGTGGAACCACTTTATTCCTTAACATCTTCTCCTTCCGATTGATGATTGCCACTGGTTGCTCCACATAGTTTAGCCGTTCATCCACTTTGATATCCTTAGTGGTACAATCATGTCTTCGTCGGCTAAGCACTTTCTTAGATGGGATACATGGAATGTCGGATGAATCCCACTTAACTCATCAGGCAATTCTAGTCGATAGGCCACCTCTCCTACTCGTGCAACGATTCGGAAAGGTCCTATGTACCTCGGGCTCAGCTTACCTCTCTTTCTGAATCGGATGATCCCTTTCCAAGGCGAGACCTTCAACATGACCTTATCCCCCACGTTGAACTCGATTGGTCTACGCCTCTTATCGTCATATGACTTTTGCCTATCCTTGGCTGCCTTCATAAAGGCTTTGATCTTTTCTAGCTTCTCATTCGTAGCCTCGATCACCTCAATGCTTCCCAATTCCTTCTGCCCAATGTCTCCCCAACATACGGGCTTCTTACACCTCCTACCATATAGCATCTCGTATGGTGGCATACCAATGCTGGCATGATAGCTGTTGTTGTACGAGAACTCTGCTAACGGTAGGTGATCATCCTAACTTCCTCCAAAGTCGATCACACATGCTCGGAGCATATCCTCGAGCGTCTTAATTGTCCTCTCAGACTGACCATTTGTCTAAGGATGATAAGCCGTACTAATGTGAAGCCTCGTCCCCATCGCATTAGGGAATCTTTTCCAAAACTTCGATGTGAACCGGGTGTCACGATCTGACACGATAGACACCGGCACACCATGACGAGCCACAATCTCCTTGATGAACAGATCCGCCAATCTCTCAGATGAATACGTCTCGCGGATCGGTAGGAAGTGAGCACTCTTTGTCAAGCAGTCGACTATCACCCAAATGGTATCATACCCCCTTGCAGTACGGGGCAGCTTCATGATGAAGTCGATGGTGATGTGCTCCCACTTCCATTCGGGTATATCCAATGGTTAGATCTTCCCGTATGGCTTTTGATGCTCTGCCTTCACTTGCAAGCAAGTAAGGCACTTACTCACATACTCTACTACATCGCGCTTCATACCTGGCCACCAATAGTCTTTCTTCATATCTTAGTGGCACCGGAATGAATGGAGTATCAAGTCTTATGAGCTTCATCCATAATTTGCCCACATAGGTCTCCATACCGAGGAATCCACATCCGTCCAAAATGGGTTCTAACCCCGTGGGTGTTCTCTCCCAATTCTGAGACTAGACTTCTCATCCTTTCGGAGTTTAGGCGATCTTCTTTTAACGCTTCATCTTGGAATCCTTTAACCTATGCCATCACATCTGAGGTCATCACCAACTGATACGCCTTCACCCGAATGGGCTCGGGTCCCTCTTTTCGGCTAAGGGCATCGGCCACTATGTTGGCCTTGCCCGGGTGGTAATGGATCTCATAGTCATAATCTTTGATCAACTCCAACCACCTCCTTTGCTTCATATTGAGATCCTTCTGCTTGAAGAAGTACTTCAAGCTCTTGTGGTCTGTGAAGATTATGCACTTTGTTCCGTATAAATAGTGCCTCCAAATCTTCAATGCAAAGACCACTGCAGCTAATTCCAAGTCGTGAGTGGGGTAATTGACTTCGTGGGTCTTTAACTGTAGGGATGCATAAGCTATCACTCTTCCACGTTGCATTAGCACGCAACCCAGTCCCAAATAAGAAACATCTGAATATACCACTAAGTCTTTACTTCCTTCGGGCAATGTCAGGACAGAAGCTTGAGTCAATCTAGCCTTTAACACCTCAAAAGCATCCTCTTGTTCCCGACCCCACACAAACTTAACATCCTTGCGAGTCAATTTGGTCAAGGGCGAGGCTATTTTTGAAAAATCTTGAATGAATCTCCTATAGTAGCCCGCCAATCCCAAGAAGCTTCGAATCTCGGATGGCGTCCATGGAGACTTCCATTGCATCACAGCCACAACCTTCGCCGAGTCCACCATAATTCCTTCAGTGTTCACCACGTGACCCAGGAATTGAACTTCTCACAACCAAAAAGCACACTTAGAGAATTTGGCATATAACTTTTCTCTCCTAAGTGTTTCCAACACTTCGCGTGTGTGACCAGCATGTTCTTCCTCACTCTTCGAATAAATCAGGATATCGTCAATAAACACAATCACCGATTTATCCAACATCGGCCGGCACACTCGGTTCATCAGATTCATAAAGGCAGCTGGTGCATTAGTTAAACCGAACAACATAACAAGGAACTCGTAATGTCCATAGCGCATACGGAACGCTGTCTTAGGGATATCTTGCTCTTTCACCTTCAGCTGATGATAAACCGATCGAAGATCTATTCTGGAAAACCAACTGGCACCTTGAAGCTGGTCAAACAAGTCATCTATCCTTGGTAGGGGGTATCGGTTCTTCACCGTCAAATTGTTCAACTCACGATAGTCTATACACATCCTCATAATACCGTCTTTCTTCTTAACAAATAGGACCGGAGCACCCCAGGGAGAGATACTCGGTCGGATGAATCCCTTGTACATCAACTCCTGTAGTTGAACCTTAAGTTCCTTTATTTCTGTCAAAGCTAATTGATACGGTGCCTTGGCAACAGGTTGACCACCGGTTATCAGATCAATCTGGAACTCGATCTCGCAGTTAGGTGGCACACCTGGTAAGTCTTCTGAGAAAAAGTCCAGGAAGTCACACACCACTGGCACTTTAGAAATTATGGTATCGAAGCGTCCACATCCCTAACGTACGCCAGGTAGGCACTACATCCGCGTCTCATGCACTTCTCCGCCACCACCATCGAAATCACCTTTGGGACCGTAATGACGCGATCACCATCTACCATCACCGAACTTCCATCGGGCGCAACTAATTGAATCATCTTCTTGCGACACACGATGTTTGCCTCGTAGGTTGCTAGCCAATCCATCCCTAGTACTACATCAAATCCTCCTAGGGGCATCACATATAACTTAGCAGCAAACCTATGGCCTTCTAGTTCTATGCCACAATCTTCAATCATACAAGAAATTCTGGTTGACTTACCAATAGTAGTTTCTACGTTAAAGGTCTCATCAATACTTATACTACTAACAGGCAACTTATCACAGTAAGCAGCAGATATGAAACTCCTACTGGTACCAGAATCAAATAATACAGAGGCACAAGTTTGATTTACTAGAAACATACCTGACACTACGTCAGGGTCTACCCGTGCGTCCTCTCGGGTCATCGTGAAGGCTCTAGCACTTGCCCTCTGCCCCTCTTTTTTAGCCACCTTCTTGCCCCCAGAGCTCTCAGCCCTCGGCTTCCTGCACTTATGGCTTCTGTGGCCAGTCCCGCCACGATGGAAGCACCTCGACACTCCACAATCTTTTGCCATATGACCAGGCTTCCCACATCTGAAGCAAATATTCAATCCCAAACGGCATTCCCCTCTATGTTCCTTCCCATACTTGTCATACCGCTTCAACCCCGAGCTTGTAGCAACAACCCGGCGGTCATCCATCCTCAGCCTCTTGTTATTCGGGTGAAACTACCATTCCCGAATCTCTTCCCGTTCCAATTTCTATCGCCACCACCAGTCTTCATTACCTCAACCACCGCCACCTCCCGTTTATCATACAATCTTCCTGCCAAATCCACTGCCGACTTGAAAGTGCTCGATTGGGCAGTGATCAAATGCCTGCGAGTGTCAGCTGGCAGCCCCTGGATATACCGCTTGATTTTCCGTGATGCCTACGTAAACTGATCGGGCACCAGCCTCGCCATCTCGTTGAACTTGGCGATGTACTGCTGGTGAGTCATAGTGCCCGCTTCCAGCTGTAGGAACTCCCTCTCGATTTTTTCGAGCTCCCGATGCGGATAGAACTCCTCGATCACCAACTTCTTCAGTTCTCCCCACTTCATTCTTCCAATGGCTCGATTACCCTCGGCCTGGACAAGATTGTCCCACAAACACAGTGTAGTGTCAACGAAGGAGTATGTGGCGAACTTCACTTTCTGGTCCTCCCGACACTCACTGATCTCGAGCACCACTTCCATTTCCCGTACCCAGCGGTGAGCAGCTGCGGCATTGCCATTGCCGTTGAAAGTAGGGGGTTTACACCTTTGGAACGCCCAATAGCTGCATCCCCTTACGGTTTCCCGCACCACCACTTCTTCATCATCACTAGAGGCTCCCCCTCCAGCATTTAGCTCCTCCTCCTCATCGTGATCCCTCACATCACATCTTCTACCAGCAGTTGTTCTCTTCTCCTGTTCCTTCTCCTTTCGTTCATCCTCCCTTACAGCCTTGATCACTTCAGTCATGACAGATGGTAGGATTGTCTGCATGACCTAGTGAACCTCCTCCACCACTGCTTCTTTCACTGAGGCTCTTAGATTAGCACTCTCATCACCGCCCTCTGGGTGATGAAGCCCAGGCTCACCAGGAGCTGTCTCTGCAGTCCTCGTCTTGTTCTTCACGGCCCGTGGCCTACCAGTACGACCACCCCGTGTTCCACGTCGAGAAGCCTTTGATGATCTACCTCCGGCCATCCTCTAACCACTAAAGGATTCAAACACCAACACGGTCATTCAAGGTAATAGCTCAGTTTATGTTAAGTATAGTAAGTCTTTAATTACAGTGGCCAGTTGTGATTAGCCACTTACTTTACTCTTCATCCCCCGAGCATTTCCTATCCTGACTAAATTAGTATTCAAATCTACAAAAGGCACATAAATCAAATAGCACATGCACATAATGCCGGTTATCATTAAGAAAAGAAAAACCTGATGACACGTAGCTACTCGGGCTGGCATCCATCCATTCGGTCCCATTTTCAGTTTAAGTTTAGGTTTTTGAAAATATTTACCCATTTCTCTTAAAATTTGGCTTTGATACCAACTTGTAAGGCCCCGATCCTAGAAACCTCACAGTTGGACATTCACACCACAATTTAAAAAACATTTCATAATTTATCAAACATTGCAGCGGAACTTAAATATCAAAAGCCATTCATTAGTTTATAACCACTGTTTCTAAGCAATACATATTTGTTAATAGTTACAAAAGATCATTAGTTTGCATTACAAAACAACAATGTTTTATTCATGAATGGATGTCAGCCTTGTCCCGACGAGTAGCCTCCCAGAGTGCCATCCTCAGCAATATTACCTGCCAACTGAAAATGCATAAAAGTCATCTTTGCTGAGTGAGTTCTAGTTTTAAAATCATTAGAAAATATCTTGTAGGATTTATATACGAAAATACTCTTTAAAGTACATAACCATTCCTTCGTATGTGATCACACATCATACATACATTCAATTATCGTTCATTATCATCATTAACTTTCTTCACCATTTCCATGGCTGCTCATTTGAGCCTCTTAACTTTTTAATCTTTCACTTTGATATGGACCAAAGTGCTATACCCCCATATAATGCGCATAAACCTGGTACTGGGTCTGACGTCAATAAATAGACCCCATCCGTGGTGCACTACTGCTGACTCCAGTACCGGGGCAGCAATAGTGGTCCCCTCAATCTTAAAGATTGATCCTGTGTGTATCCTCTGGGGTTAGCTAAACCACACACAGTTGAGCTAACAACCTAGCGGTTTTGAACCTCCTTGTGAATTTGCTTGCAAGACATTCTTACGTTCTTTATGTTCCATTTTTCATTAGTATAATCTTTCACTTGATTAATACTACTTCATAATTATAAACAAACCACATAAGGCCACATTTTAATAATAATAGGGAACATAAGAGTAAACACAAGGCATGGATAAAATAATCAAATAGCATAAGCAGGTCAATCCAAGGTCAAACCCTACAATTCTGCTCACTCCAAAATTTCAGAAAATCAACTAAGTGTTCTAGCCGCATGAGGACTATACAAAAACGTGAGTTTTGGGCGATCCTTTGCAACTTTTAAAAAACCCCAAACCCTAGAATCCGGGTTTACCCTTAAAGAACCGATTAAATGATGTTTCTTACCTGGATTCTTGGTCTTTTCTTGTTGTTTGGATGCCCACAAACACCGATCTTCATCTCTTGATCTACCGAGCCTTGAATCACCACTTTCTCTCCACTTTCTCTCTCTACATTCTCTCTCTAGAAGTTGGGTGTTGAGTTGCAAATGAGAGTTGCTCAAGCTGACCGTTTATATATACCGGGCGTTCCCGGGACCTTAAACTCGCCGAACACATAACCCGCGAGGTCTACTGGTCCATACTCCATTTCCCGCTTATTTTCTTTAAATAATCCCGGCTAATCCCATTATTATTAACTGGCTCGTTTTGACTTTATTCTGGGCGTTACATGGCCTGTACTTAGGCATTTTTCTACTAAAATTTCAGGCGCTTGGGCCCTGTATGGGCGCATGGCCAACAGTTGTGCAGTTCTAAACTTCAAAATCATTCCCAACCTGTTCTAGCATCTGTTCAAGGCCTAAACATATACTTCTAAGCATACCCAACACATATACAAGCACCATACATGAACATAATCATACATAAACATACGGGTACAAAGATACAAGCATAAAATCCATTTATAATGCATTTTTAGCCCTAAAATCAGTTTAAAAGGGCACCTAAACGGGGTCTAGAACTCACCTAGTGTACACGAGTTCAAACACCTAAAACAAGCACAAGCACCAAAACACCAAAAACACTTAATAATCGGTTTCTAAGGGTGAAACCACAAAGAAATCGAACCAATTAACATCTAAACACACTAACCTTGAAGATTTCAGCTTCTCTTCTTCTTCACAACCGAGAGAAACAAAATGCAACTTCTTCTTCTTCCTTTTCTTCAGTTTCAGCAGCAGTTAGAAAGGGGTGTGGGCGACCATACCCCTTTTATACATGCTTTTTGACTTTTTGTGTAAATTTACACTTTACACCCCTTATCTTTGCCTTCTTTTTAGTTGACCAAATTTTCGGGTGTTACAATGTCAATCAATTCAACTACAATGCTACGACTCATCTTATGCAAACATGCAGAACAGAAGGCCGCTTTTTTGATATTACAAATGGTATACTAAATATATTTTAATTAAAATTTAATAACTTTAAGTTTAACATAAACATTTCTACATAATCAACAAAAAACTGATGCATCCGGAAAGAAATTCTGCATAACAAAAGATTAAACATGAATGTCAAAGATAACATAGTTTAGTTTTATTTATTTCGTTCATAACTACAAACATTTTTTATACTTGAATAATTGCTATGTTGTATTTTGACATTGATGCTTTAAAGAATCAAAAAATAAGTAAACATACGATAGAGAGAATTGATGGTGTCAATAAAGAAAATATAGATCCTACTAAAACACCCCTAACATATGATCGAGCAAATGTTTATCTTCTCATCTTCATACAAATGTTACAAGTCCATTATCAGCTATCACAAATGGTTTGTATATTCTACTTGATGCTTAAGCATTCATATAACAAATTCTAAAGCACTTGAATGACATTGGTTTACTCATACTTTACAGGTTGTGAAAGTTCAAAAATGAGACGCCAATTGAAAAGAGATCACTTAATCACAATGTAAGGCCCCATTCCCAGAGACCTCACAGTTGGACAATCATAGCATTATTATATTAAACAACACACATTTCATAAAATATTGCAGCGGAATTAAGTTAACAAAAACCCTTCATTCTATTAATAATTACTGTTGTTAAGTAACACATTATTGTTTTCTTGAATTACAAAAGACCTTGTTTAATTGCATTACAAAACAATAATATCATTGAAGATGAATGGATGCCAGTCTTACCCGGACGAGTAGCTTCCCCCGCGTGCCACCCTCAGCAACATTTACCTGCCAACTGAAAATGCATAAAAGTCAGCGTTGCTGAGTGAGTTCCAGTTTTAAAACATTTAAAATACCTTGTAAGATTATATATGAAAATATCCCTTTTCAATAAAATATTTCCCTTACTTTCGCGCGTGAACATTCATCATACATACATCAAGGTATAATCATGATTATCTTTCATTATCTCTTCATTATTTGTTCATTCGTACGTTACAAACTTTTATTCTTATCTTTCACTTTCATCCAAACCCATGTGCAATACCCTAATCATTATGCACGAAGCCGGTACTGGGTTGGAGTCTATAAATAGACCCCTAACATTGTGCACGAAGCCTGACCCAGTACCAGGGCATGCCACAAGGGTCTTGTCAACCTCAAGGATTGACCCTGTGTGCATCCTTCGGGTTAGCTAAACCGCACACAGTTGAGATAACGACAACATGGTCGTGCACCTCTAATCAATTTGCTTGCTAGTCTTTCATTCTTTCATTATGTTCCACTTTTCATTAATATTAATCTTTCACTTGATTAATAATAATACTTATGAGCATAATCACACCACATAATGCCTCATAACAATACATAATAAGGAACATAAGACAGCCAAAAACATGCATAAAAATAAATAAATAACAACACCAAGTCAAACCAAGGTCAAACCCTAAAATTCTATTTTTCCTAAAATCTCAGAAAATTTTCTAAGTGTTCTAGGCGCATGAGCACTATGCAGGCACATGGATCCTGTTTGGGCGCATCAACAGTTAGGCGCATGAGGAACTTAGGTGCATGAACACTATTGGGGCGGATGAACTAACACTTAGTATATTTAGGCAGATTTCTGGGCGCAGGGGCACTATTTGGGCGCATGGCCCTCACTTAATTTTTTTTCTAAGGCAATATTCTAGGCGCATGGGCCCTGTTTGGGCGCATGGCCAGCACTTAAACATTTCTAAGTTGAAATCTCAGGCGCATGGCCCCTGTTGTGCATTTTTCAGAATCAAAACCATTTCAGACCTGCTTTTGCACCTGTTCTAAGTCTAAACTTAACATTCTACACAACCACAACACAATACAAGCATAGAACATAAGCGTGAAATACATAAGCATACGAATAACATTATAACAATTGCAAAATCCTTTTAACATGCATTTTCAGCCCCAAAATAGTTTTAAGCACATAGAAATCGGGGTCTAGAACTCACCTATTGCAGCAAACAAGCAAAACTCCACCAAACTTGCTTGGGCAAGAGTTCAAACACCTAAACAAGCAAAAACAAACACCCCAAACACAAAGAGCACTTAAAATCGGTTATAAGGATGGAAACCTCATCAAACCGAACCAATTAGCATGAAAACATACCTACGAAGATTTCAGGCCTTCTTCTTCTTCACAAACCGAGAGAAACAAGGTTTTCAGCTTCTTTTTCTCCTTTTTGGTCGAACAGTAGCAGCAGGTAAACAATATGGGCGACCATGTTCTTTTATTATTATAAGATTTGACTTTTTTTGTACCATATACACATAGCACCCCTCCACTTTGGTTCCTTTTTGCTTTCTTCTTGATACTTTTCTTTTCCTTTTATTTGACCGAAGTTTCGGGTGTTACACACAAGAAGATCTAACATCAAATTCACACCAACAAATGTTTCTTCCTTAACAGCCAAAAAATCAGTACAAATATCTGAAGATATCCAAGGTAATACATTATATACAAATTTTATTAAATTCATTAATACAAACTTACATGCATCAGAATTTTCAATCATTATGTTTTCGTATTTAAATCTAGTTAATAACATTTATTTTCTCATTTTTGAATTTTTTTTAAAGGTACACTTAACTACGATTAGAGTAGTAGACCTTCTTCATCCACCAATTAGAGACTTTTTAACACTCCATAAAATATATCCAGCAGCAGAGATTATTCGAACCGCAAATAACCATTAAGTTAATGGATGTTTAAATTTTACGGTTTCCCGACCAGGATCAAAACAATGTCCGCACTAAGGAGCAGGATGAGTACTGTGGTCAATCAAAAGGTATTATCACATTATATAATTCAAATATTTAGTCAATCAATAAAACAACTTATTCTTTAAATATTTTTTAAACGTTAAGAGATTATATGGATCATGGAGATCAAAATCACACATGTCAAAAATGCCATGCAAATCATTGGAAGGATGAAGCCATATAAACTGGACTAAGAAATACTAAAGGAAGCTACTCTCTTTGTTATTATTACGAAAAAATGAAGCTTCCAATTTCAAATGACGCCCCAGCTAATTATAAAATTCTTTATAGTAGCGTTGATTCTAAAGGAAGTATTTTTTGAAAAATATAGGATGTTACAATTCAATGTTTTCTTTCACGTCAATGGGTGGAAAGGTTGACACGTTCATTAATAGAGGTAAGGCTCCATTTGTTTTCCGACTAAGCATGGAAAATTATCACTCTATTGGAAGTCTTCTACCCTAAGATGAACCCACTCCTAAATTCTCTCAATTATATATATGACACTAACAATGAAGTTACAAACAGACAAGGCACGTTTGGGTATGTCGTACAACTCCTTGTGATTTTAAAATTTTAATTTATTTACATTTCTTAATTATATGTAGATTCTCAACTAACAATTTATATGACTTAATTAGGCAATCCAACAATGAATCAGCATAATCTTCTGACATACTAGGTCATCAGATCATAGAAGAATTAAAGGATATGTTAGATTCATATAATCAACTAGTTAAATGATATAGAATGGTTCTAGACTGTTTTCAAAAGAATCCCACTGCAAATCTACGATTGCAAAAAGGAATGAAGATGGAAGGACTTGTAACTTGCTAACTGCCCCAGAAGTTGTTGCTTTAATAGTTGGTGACTTTGATAATTCATTTGAAAGCAGAGACATTATTGTAAAGACTAGAGCAGGAAATTTACAACGTATTACTGAGCTCCATCCTTCATACCTAGCGCTTCAGTATGCGTTGCTTTTTCCATCTGGTGAGGCTGGTTACAGGATAGGCATACCACATGCAATTTTATCAGAGTCAAACAATTAAAAAAGATCCACAATTTTGATGAGGCAGTTCTTTAGTTACCGAATCCAAGATAAAATGGGTGGCTTCTCATTGATTCTAAATGGTAGAAGGCTTTTTTAACAATTTTTGGTTGATGCACATATTATGATTGAAAGTGAAAGACTGCTTTATATACGCAATCAACAAAAGACATTAAGGAGCGAGTCTTATGAGAAATTACATTCGGCAAAAAAACAAGAACACCTAATGTATCCATTGTGAGTCAACGTGTTATATTACCCTCCTCTTTTACAGGTGGTGCATGTTACATGTTACAAAATTATCTTGATGCCATGTCGCTTTGTAGGTGGTATGGATATTCAGATTTTTTTTTTGTAACAATCACATGTAACCCCAAATGAACGGAGGTTAAAAGATTTTTAAAAGATACAACGCTTAAAGCTGAAGACCGTTCTGATATCTTGTGTAGAATTTTGAAGATAAAACTTGATTCGATGAATAAAAGACATGAAAGATAAGTCAATTTTCGGAAAGCCCTTTTTAAATTCACTCATTATATATACATATTAGTGTACGTTTTTAATAGATTATCCTTTATGTCTTTTCTAAGAATATTTTTACGACATACATTAATTATTTATTTATTTTGAATATTTTGGTGGTATACACTGTAGAGTTTCAAAAACATGGCTTGCCTCATGCTCATGTGTAACATCCATGACTTTTGTACTTATGATTTTTGTTTATAACAATAAGATTTCTTCTATTTTATATATAATATTGTCATAACACGATTACATATTTCTTTAAGCAACATAAAAGTTCACATGTAAAAGTTGTCACATGCTTTTATTAGTTTAAGTTATACTTTATATATTATGTGCTTATTATAGCATATGACTTATTTATTTTTATTTGAAGCTTAATTAATTTATTTTATTGCCTAAAAAGTATTTATAATAACCTTATATTAATTTAATCATCACATAGCATGTTACATGGAACATCCTAGTCTACTTTCATTTTGTAACACATTAAATTATATGTGTGATATATTTAAAAAGTTGTCACAAGTTTTCCCCCAAACTATTTAAAAAATTCTCTCTAATTTCTACTTACCATGTTTAAGGCCTTCAAATATAACTATAAATACAAGGCCTCCCCTCCTTTATTCCTTGCATCTTTTCTCTAAACCTTTCAAGAGAAAAAAAAATTACTCTTTCTCTCTCTCTATAATCATCCTCCTCAAGCATTTCAAGAGATTTTAAGATCTAAAAACCTTTAAGATTCTTAGAAGGTAGGTTTTAAGTTTATATTTTAATCTTATTTTTTTTTGTATCTTGTTCATATAATTATTATAAGCCACTCATGTTTATGACTCCATGAAATCTATACACCTTGGTGTATTGGTGGACATGACAAAGAACACAAGTGAAATGATCAAGTTTATAAATTATGATCACCCTTAATGTTCTTACATTATATTTTGTTTTAAAAGCACTAAAGTTTTCAATAAACTATGGCAGATGTTGATTCTATGATTATATGCAGTAATCACTCTACCACACATGGGTTATATTTTCATTATATCTAAAATACACCAAAACACCCAAAACATCACTTATGTGAATGTTTCTGTTTGGACAGCAAACTGAGATGAACTTTATTGAACAATAACTTTTTCATCAAAAAATCAAATAATGTAAAATCTAGTTCCATGAGTTAGTTCGTTGAATTACCTTCCAATGGTGTACTAAACGGTTTAAAATCATTTCGTTTGTTCACTCAAAACAGCCTAAACAAATCAGATGTGCAATTCTGGACATTTTCATTTGGATGACTGTTTAGACGTGTTTCTGGGATCCAAATGAAAAACTTTTGTGAATGAAAGTTTTGTGAAACACTTTAATATATCATTCTGTAAAATATCAATATCATTCTGTAAAATATCATAATTTTTGAATGTCGTTTACTATTTTTAAAATGCATGTAAATTTCATCACAGATTGCTGAAAATCTGATTACAGCCTGTAAATATTTATGATTTTGACCTATTTTCGTGTCCCAAATTGAAAACATTCCTAAATGAAAATTGTTCAAAACATATTAATTTAGTTGACTGGAATTTTTCATAATTTTTCATAAATGTTTGCTATTTTTAACACATGTCAAAAGTTCAACACATATTTCTATCAAATATGAGTTTTTAAAAACTAACATTTCTTCTCTTATGCTTTGATCATCTTAATCAACTAACAACACCGTATTTTCATATAACCTAAACTACTATTTCTATCACCTGGGGTTTTCGTCCTTAACCGTCAAACACACACCAAGAACTCAAGAAACTCATCAAAATCAGAAAGTGAGATTCATAGCCCCCTTTTCAACTTTTACACTTTTGGGGATGGAACATGTATACGTTGGCCATATCACATAAACATTTTCATAAAACAAATTCTTAAACAAGTAATATCAACTATATGCTTAGTATTTGAACACTATATGATAGTATTGCAATCATTAACTTGGGTTCAATCCTAAAAAAGTACTAATATGGGCCATATGTGGGAAACCGATATATCATATAACATAGCACAATCTTGGGGATTTTGGACAGAATGATAACAACGGCACAATTTTTGAGGATTATGGATGCAATATAATAATGACAAAATAGGTTTGATTGCATAGATCTTGTGTTAATATTATTGCACATGTGATGAACTTGTATGAATTTATAACCTTTTATGCCAACATGTTTTTATATCTTTACAAACTATTTTTCTCACCAACAATATTGTTGACCTTTTTACTTTACATGTTTCAGGTGATGATAACTAGAAACTTGGATCTTCACTTAGGAATGCTTAGGGACCTAGAATTAAAAAAGATATGTTATTTCCTTTGTTATGTTTTGGTTGTTTGTTTCATTTAAACATGTGTTCATAAAACTATGAAATCTAATAAAGTTGTGTTGCCTTAGTATTTCTTTATGCCATAAGCTATGTGCTATATGTGTGACACCTCACATTTCCACCTTGGCGGGGTGTGACAGATTGGTATCAAAGCTTTGGTTATAGAGAATAGGCTTAGAAAGACCTAGACTATAACCTAAGACTCCCCTACACTATCATAGAAATTTTATTGGTTTTATATATTTGTTTCTAACTCTATTCCTCCTCTAGCTATGTCATCCTACTCGGCCGATGTCTCCGATATCATGAGTGCTCATTCGACTCTACCTCCACCTACACCTACTAGAGATACCATTAATCACCTACCCTTTCTTAACTTTGGAGAACCTATGACCCCAATTCGTTGGAGCCAAGAAAATATGAGCCCCATCCATTGGTTCTCACTAATAAGGACTCGTGAAGAACCAAATACAATCCAACCCGACAAAAAGGAGAATCCTGAGCTACAATCCAATGCTACAAGTAAGTAAAATGGGATTATCATCTCAAGTGATGAAGAAAGCAAGGAAGAAGCCCAGTCACCATTCAAGAAGAGGAAGCATGAATCAAATGGATCTTATTCTTGGGCTTTAAAGCCTAATCGTTAAAACTCTCATCATTACCATGAGTCCAAGTAATGGTTGTTGAGAATACATGATGGCTGGAAGACTAGGTGTATGTAAGAACCTTTAAGGTTAAGAGACTGATGCAACCAAAACGACCAAGTCTTCCAACATGCACTTAGGAACAAAGGTGAATTAGCTTCGGAAGTTTTACACACTCTAGAAAAAAATACTAAGTGTAAAATCTTCCGAAGCCAAATTTCAGAAGAAACTGCTGCGGAAGCTTTACACAACATAGAAAATATTCCAAGTGTAAAGTCTTCTGAAGCCAAAGACTCAACTCTTCTGAAAGTAAAAGATGAAGTCATCCGAAGCTCACAAGACAAAGTCTTCCGAAGCTGCTTAAGGACAAGACTGATTTTCTTCTGAAGAGAGAGAAAATACCTTTTCCATCAACTTTATCATAAAGCAACCTACTTTCCGCTGAATGCTCTGGTAGTTCACCTGCTACCACTAGTTGGTGAAACTTCCATACTTTATCATAAAGTAGATAAGGTCTTCGCCTGCAAGTTTCTGTTTTTGTTCCTTTTTGGTTTTTTGTAATAGGAAAGTCAGTGAGCTATGGCATGTCATAGTCACTAGTCAAAAGGCAATCTGCCTTTTGACTTTAGGCTGATCTTGTTGTCTAGATTAGTCACTTCCAACTGTCTTTTTGCATATTGACGGTTATAGGATGTAGTATAAGTAGTCTTTGGTTCTTGTAATCACATATACTTGTACATCACTTGTAATAGAACTAGAGAAGCAATATACAACTTCCTTGAAAACTATATCTTGTGTTCTTGTTCTTACTTTACTTGGGTTGTGCATTGTATCTTCAGTTTAAAGTTCTAAGTTCCCTATTTGAATTGTTAAGTGATCCTAAAGATCTTCCTAAGTGTGTTAACTAAGTGGAAAGTCCCCTTTAACGGTCCTGCATTTGGTATCAGAGCATTCCAGGCTCTTGTTTGTAATATCTCACCATCTTCAAATCCTCTTAGTTACACACATCATTAACTCTTCAAATGGCAGCTATCTCCAAAGCTGATATGAAAACTGGAACTATGACAAAGTCCCCACTGATCACTCCTGAGGATTTTGACACTTGGTGTCAAAGAATAAAAGGCTTCATCAAGACTCAAGATTCCAGGATGTGGGAGTCTGTTGTCATGGACCTCATGTACCATGCACCACTTCAGCTGCTGCTGGTGGTGGCATGATACCAAAGGAGAAGGTTGCCTTTTCTGATGAAGATTGGAAAAGAATTGATATTGATCAGAAAGCCATGACAACCCTCCAAACTGCTATTTCAAACTCCATCTACAGAGGTTTCAAGAAGTGCAAGACTGCCAAACAGCTATGGGATGCACTGAAACTTATGTATGAGGGTTCAAATGAAGCCAAGGAGAACAAGAAGGATCTGCTGAAGCAACAGTTTGAAAATTTCACCTTTAAAACAGGTGAAACCATGACTTAACAATACTTTAGGTATGTTGAGATTGTGGATACTCTGGCTGATATTGGGGTAACCATTGAGAACAGGGATATTGTTAGGAAGTTCATGTCCTCTCTTTAAGATAATGGACACACTATTGTGTGGTCATTAAGAGGACTGAAAACCTCAAGACCCTCACTCCCACTGAGCTGTATGGGATACTCAGTGGATACCAGACGGAGATGAACATGCAAAATTCATCTGGTAACTCCAACACTCACTAGAGTTCAGCCCTTCATATGGTTGAAAGGGATAGCAGAGAACCACAACACCATCTCATCTGCTACCCTGAAACTTCACAAAAGGGTCCTTTCATCACCTTCTGGAGACACCCAGAGAGAGCTACATCCAAGGAAGTCCCTTCCAAGAGACAAGCTCCTCTCAAGCTTTTGTTTCCACCGATGAAAGTTCAGGCAACTTTCTCTTCACTCTTGAAGACCTGGACTGTATCCATCCAGATGATCTGGAATACATGGAGATAGTCCAGCAGATGGCTCTTCTCACTCACAGAGCACAAAAGTTCTACAAGAGGACTGGGAGAAGGTTTCCTAGCAATGCTGCCAGTGGTAAGTTTGGGCTGGACAAGAGCAAAGTCAAGTGTTACAACTGTAACCAGATGGGACACTTTGCTAGAGAATGCAAGGCACCCAAATCCAATGGTGTCCAAGCTTCATCCAGGCCAAACTACACTAAAGGAGGCACCAGAATAAGAAACCAAGACAGCAAGCTGCAGTTGTTGTTGAAGAAGGAGGCTTTGACTAGAGCTTTCAAGCTGAAGATGCATCTCCAAACCAAGCACTCATTCGCTGACCATGATGAAGCTAAGGTACTTGAATATCTCTGCTCTCCTGAGTGTATTGCTAAAGTTAACAAATACAGGTCCTACAACTTGGAAATGAGATCCGACATTGAGTCTTTGAATATTTTAAAAGCTGATTTTAAAAGAGCTGAAAATGATTATAAACTTAAGATAGAAGATCTAGAGAAAACAGTTTCAACTCTTAAACATGAGCAAACAAATTACAGGACTCAAATTAAGGATCTCATTACCAAGTTGACTGAATGCCAGGCTGAGCTTGTGATCAGCAAAGCCAGGGCAGAAAAATGTGTTCTTGAAGAGGAAACCTTCAAGAACATGATATCCTCATCTTTGCATGCAAAAGTGTGTTATTAGAACAAGCAGGGACTGGGATCTAGTGAGATAGCTCCTCCACACTCTCTACTATCAGTTAGATCTCCAAGGTGTGGAACTAGTCAAGATGAGCTACCATCCATAGACCCCAGTGATGAGGAGGATGAAGAGGAGAAGGTGAGGGATGACTCTGAGGTGAGTGAAGAGAGTCAATCCAAAAAGGGTCACCATGCTCCTAAGGAGGAAAAAGAAGTTGGTTTGAGCAAAACCAAAAGAAAAAACTTGATCAGAAGAGCAAAGAGAAGATCCAGAAAAGCTCAAGAGATCAAGACCACCTTTGATCCCAAACAGAAACAAGTTTTCATTTCTGCAGGGTTCAAGGTGATGAAAGCTGAAGACCTTGTCAAGAACTCTAGTACCAAGAGTTCTACTTCAGCTTCAACTCACTCCAGCAATAACAAGAAGATTGATCAGCTGTGTGTCACTGCTACACAGCCTGAACCATCCATTTCTAAAAGCAAGCTTCACCCTAAAAAGCCTACTGCATCATCTGAAAGGGTGAAAAAGGAAAAGGAAAGTGTTCAAGCTCAGTCTTCTTTGGAAAAGAAGGATCTCAGAAGAAAATATTTGAATTGTGTTATGTGTGGTAGTACTCACATCTGGCTAAGGATTGTCAATACAATCCAAAGGGTACTATCCACATGATCAAGAAGAAAATTCTGAGAGGAAGAAGAAACAAACAGCTTCGGAAGGAAAGTCTGTTTCCTTCGGAAGCCAAATGAAAAATTGCCTTCGGAAGAAAAGGTGGTCTCGGAAGAAAGGAATGCTTCCAAAGTACTGAAGTTTGCTGCAGTGAAAGCAAAATCTTCCGAAGGCCCAGTCATCAAATCTTCCAAAGTACCAAAATTTCCAAAGTTTTGAAGGTCAAGCCCAATCTTCCAAAGGTGGTGTGGAAGATGAAGGAAGACCATATGACTAAAAGTTCATCATCAGAAACAGCAAATGATCCCCAAAGCCTGAACATAGGATCCATTACTGTTTCATTGCCTTTAACTCATTCTGATATTCCCAAGACCAATGAGGCTTGGGTTCCAAATGTAACTAAATCATCTCTTTTGTGCAGGGACAGCTAAAGACAACAGAAATATTGGATTGTTGACAGTGGCTGCTCCAGGCACATGACTAGCAATGAGTCCTTGCTTCAAAACTTTGAAAGATTGATGGAGGACCAGTTGCTTTTGGAGGAGATGCAGGAGGTTACATTACTGGCAGGGGCAGGTTACAAATGGTAAGCTCAGCATTGAAAAGGTAAACTTTGTCAAGAGCTTGGATACAATCTTTTGAGTGTGTCTTAATTTTGTGACAAAAACATCACATGCTCTTTACTGAGCATGAGTGCATTGTTCTCAAGCCTGGGGTTGACATTCCTCAAGAGCATATTTTGCTCAGAGCCCCCAAGAAAGGAACATGTACAAGATGGACTTGCAGGAAACATCTCCCTCTGGAGAGATTTCTTGCTTTCTATCTAAAGCAAATAGTGATGAGTCTTTCCTTTGGCATAAAAGAATGTGCCATGTAAACTTTAAGAACATGAATAAACTGATTAAGAATGATTTGGTAACTGGAATGCCAAAGAAAGAGTTTACAAGTGATGACCACTGTGTTGCATGCCTGAAGGGGAAGCAACACAAAGTGTCTCACAAGCCAAAGGAAATGAACTCTATCACTACTCCCCTACACTTGTTACATATGGATCTGTTTGGCCCCACCAGTGTAATGAGTTTAGGAAGGACCTCATACTGTTTGGTGATCACAGATGACTTCACAAGATTCACTTGGGTGTTTTTCCTTAGAACTAAGGATGAAACTCCTGAAATCTTAAAGAATTTCATTCTGAAAATTGAGAATCAATCTGATCACAAGGTCAAAATCATAAGATGTGATCAAGGAACCGAATTCAAAAACCAAATCCTTGATACATTTTGTGATGAAAAGGGTATTTCAAGACAATAGTGCTCCCAGGACTCCTCAGCAAAATGGTGTTGCTGAGAGGAGAAACATGACACTTATTGAAGCTGCAAGAACCATGTTGTCTGACTCTAAGCTGCCCATCACCTTCTGGCAGAGGCTGTCAACACAGCCTGCTATGTGCAAAATAGAGTTTTGGTAGTTAAGACACATGGTAAGACTCCTTATGAACTGTGGCACAAAAGAGACCATTCATTGGTTTTCTCAGAACATTTGGATGTCCTTGCACCATCTTGAATACCAAAGATCAAATAGCCAAGTTTGCTGAGAAATCAGATGATGGACACTTTGTTGGGTACTCTTCTCAAGCTAAGGCTTATAGAGTATACAATCTCAGAACTAGAATCATTGAGGAGTCAGCCAATGTGACTTTCAATGAACACACACCCTGTGTAAAAGGTTCTGGTCCGGATTGGCTGTTTGATCTTGACTTAGTTACCAACTGTTTTAACAAATCTTGTGAGAATGTTTCAGGATCTACAGATAACAGGTCAACAGAAGATCCTGATCCAAGATTTGAGCTGAGAAGACCAAACAAGAAGACTACTTCAGCTCCAGTGGTGACTAACCCTGAATTGAAGCTCCTATCAGCACTAGCATGACAAATACTGCTGATTCAAATGAATTGCCTTCAAATTCCAGCTCAGAGGCTCAGAATTCAGGAGAAGGAACTTCAAATGCAGGAGGAGGAACTGGAGGTGGTGACAGTGATCAAGAATTTCTTGATGCTGAAAACCACTCCATTGAAGACAACATGAATGATGTCACACACTCATTGGATCAAGTCTCTCTTGATAAGTGTGCTGATGTGGTGGGAGACACCTCATTGCCAGATCAGAATTTCTCAAATTTAGATCTGTCTAACCAACTTGCTGTGATCCCTCAACTTCGGATCCAAAGTCACATCCCCCACAAACATCATTGGAAATGTTGACTCAGGGTAAGAACAAGAGGACAAGCTCATGACAGCCATGTTTGTCTACATTCTTGTTTCTTATCCCAGATAGAGCCGAAGAAGGTTGATGAGGCTTTGAAGGATGGAAGCTGGATTGAAGCTATGCAAGATGAGCTGCTTCAAATCAGAAGACAGAAGGTTTGGAACTTATGTCCTCTTCCTCAAGGGAAGAGTGTCATAGGAACCAAATGGGTATTCAGGAACAAGAAAGATGATAGAGGGATCATCATCAAGAACAAGGCTAGACTGGTTGTCCAAGGATACACTCAAGAAGAAGGAATTGATTACACTGATGTCTTTGCTCCAGTTGCAAGACTTGAAGCTGTAAGAATATTTTGGCTTATGCTGCATCCAAGGATTTCAAGGTCTACCAGCTTGATGTGAAGTGTGCTTTTCTCTATGGGTGATTGATGAAGAATTTATATTAAACAACCACCTGGCTTTGCAGACCCAGATCATCCTGATTATGTCTGCAAGCTTGATAAAGCCCTTTATGGACTGCATCAAGCTCCAAGAAAGTGGTATGAGACACTATCAACATACCTCTGTCAACATGGATACAAAAGAGGTACTATTGATGGGACTCTCTTCATCAAAGAAACAGGAAATGACACATTGCTAGTTCAGATATATGTAGATGACATCATCTTTGGTTCAACTAATCCAAAGCTCTGCAAAGACTTTGAGATGCTGATGAAGAATAGATTTGAAATGAGTGCCATGGGGGAACTCAATTTCTTTCTAGGAATTCAAGTGAAGCAGGTTGAAGATGGCATCTTCATCAGTCAGTCAAAGTATGTACAGGACATACTTACAAGATTCAAGATGACTGACTGTAAGGTTGCAAAGACACCCATAGCCAGAAACCACTCCCTTGGTCCTGATCTTGAGGGGAGTGTGTTGATGAACATCTCTACAGGGCTATGATTGGGTCACTTATGTATCTTTACTATAGCAGGCCTGATATCATGTTTGCCACATGCATATGTGCAAGATATCAAGCCAACCCCAAGTCACACCTAATCACTGTCAAAAGGATCCTTAGATATCTCAAAGGTGCTCCAAATCTAGGCCTTTGGTATCCAAAGAATTCAGACTTTAATCTGTATGCTTATACAGATAGTGATTATGGTGGCTGCAACATGACTGCAAAGTCCACATCTGGGGGGTGTCAGTTCCTGGGTGGAAGGATAGTCTCTTGGCAATGCAAGAAGCAATCCTGTGTGTCTGCATCAACTGCTGAAGCTGAATACATCTGCTGCTGCCAGCTGCTGTGCTCAAGTGCTTTGGATTCAGAATCAGATGCTAGACTATGGGTTAATTTCAAAGAGACTCCCATCCACATAGACAACAACAGTGCCATCTCTATTACAGAGAATCCTGTGCAGCACTCAAGGACCAAACACATCAACATCAGGTATCATCTGATTAGAGATAATTTTGAAAAGGATTGATAAAACTAATCAAAGTTAACACAAATGAACAATATGCTGATCTGTTCACAAAAGCTTTGATGAACAGAGATTTAAATATCTTGTATCAGCTATTGGGATGATTAACTTTGAATAGATTTTTCTTAATAACTTAATCAATATTATTTCTTAAAACTGTGTGTCCTAGGTTGTCTATTAGATCACTTCATAAGCCCAGTTCTCTTTGGAAGAAAAAAAAATTTTTAAATGATATCTCTTAGAATGATGAAAATTTACCTTCGGAAGAAGCAAAAGTTGCCTTCGGAAGAAATTTATGTCTAAATCGTTTAAACAGCTTATCTGAGATTTACCTTCGGAAGAAATTCTTGAAGTATCTTCCGAAGCTTAAATTTTGGTATAAGTACTTAAATGCATTTAGGAACAAATTTCTTCCGAAAGCAATTTAGTCTCGGAAGACTCATTTATTTCTTCCGAAGCCAAAATTTTCAAAACTCTTTGAAATATCTTCCGAAGCAAAATGCCTTCGGAAGCTTTGATTGCAAAGCTTCCGAAACCAAAATTGCCTTCGGAAGCTTTTAAAAAACTAACTTTTTGGGCGCCTTTTTAGAAGTAGGACCCACTTGCGGATTTCAAAGTTTATCTTTTGTCATAACTTTGTCTCAAATCCAGAGATATCTTTCCAAACGTTCTATTTCATCTCACTTCTCTCATTGTTCCTTACCTAAAATTACCCCCCAAATTCATCTTCTTCTTCCTTCCTTCACTACAAAGCTTCTTCAAATGGCCAATCTTGATCGTCAAAACGACCCTGATTTCACCATGCACCTACACAGGCAACACAATCAAGTTGCTCTGTTAAACTCTGAGAAGGATCCAAGCTTCTCAGATGTTTGTAGGTATCTTTCTTTGTCTCACTACTTCACCTCCCTTACAATCGATCCTCCTCTCTATGAGGATCAGTTGCTTGAGTTCTGGCGGACCTGTCAGAGGTCACCATGGACGGGGAGAAGGCACTGTCTGCCACAGTGCAGGGAGGACGGTTTCATCACTCCAGCCATTACACCCATCTTCAGCTGGATGATGAAGCAGGTGAACTGTCCTTCCCAAAGCTGCTGTCAACCAATCCTTTGAGCAGATGGGATTGAAGTGACTTCACAGTCAAGACCTTCAGGAAGGGGAAGGTCTCTTCCAGTGGAAGTACTCCTCCATGTAGTCATCCACAGCTTATCCAACAAACATGGAGGATGGGACCAAATTCCAGAAGACCTCTCCTTCATTGTCTATGGGATGGTTCAAGGGGTCAAATTTAGGTACTCTCAGTTTGTCTTTACAAATTTACTTTCGAATTTGACTCCTCCTTAGAATATTACATGTTCCCCCGTATGTTCAACACATTCTCAACTATGAAATGGGACCACAAGTTGAGAGGAACTGTAATTTCTTAAACTTGCACATGAGGCCCGGCATTTTCAAAATTTTGAAAAAGCCAACTGTTGGGTTCTCAGGGTAGAAATTCCCTTGTCCCAAAATGTTTGAGCTCATTGCTCAGGGTGACATCCTAGCAGCCCCAGCTAGTGTTGAACCAACACCGTCCACCTCTCAACCATCATCAAGGCCAACTATTACCCTCACCTACTCTAGAAATCCAAACGAACCCCTGTACTTGCTAAACGAACCCCTGTACTTGCTATTGCATGTGCAGGCCCCTATATCACAACCCACACAGGAGGAAGTGGACATAGAGCTCCCACTTCCTGAGGAGCAAACCATCCCATTCTTGACACAATCAGTGTTGAGGTTCCTCACGCTTAGCCTGATGAGCTCATACCTCCTCAATAGCCTTAAGCCTTCACTCTTAGTCTCAACACTCTAGTGATCAACCTTTAGGGGAAAGCTACCATCCTCAACCTCTTGATCTTAATCAGCCCTTTCCTAGCCTTGACTTCTACTCTGATGAAGAATTGGGTCTCAGTGAGTACCATGAATCTCTCCTCTCTACCCACACTCAAGTGAGACGAGTACTCCTTCTTCACCCACTTCTAGCCAACATCAGACACCCCAAACTGAGGTGGATCTCCTTTAGATTGTCCAGGAGATCCATGTGGCTGAGGCTCTCACTGTTGGCAGTGATTATATCTCTAAGACCTCACCCACGGCAACCCCCTCTTGACAATGTCATGGAGCAAGGAAAATCCAGTAGCCAAGAAATCCATGCTGGTGATGAGGGAGAAGACTCAGGTCCAATCCTCTCATCCCCCTATGATTCTTCATCTGAAGATGAGGGGAGTCTGCAACAAAAGGTGCATAACTCTCAAATCTATGCACCTACTTTGTATCAAGATAGCTCACCTAGAATCTCAGGTGACTATCCTGCAGAAAAGGGTCAATGACCAGCAACTTGAGATCACCGATCTCAAGGGCAAGTTAGCTGAGAGACCAATAGGACAAACTCATCTAGGTCCACAAGAACCTGTGGATGTTATGGATCACTTCCCCAGCTCACCTATGCATGAGGGTGATGCTACCAAAAGGGGGAGGAAGTTCTGACATCCACAGAACCTGGGAGTTCTTCCTCAAGTATGGACATACAGGACTCACCATCCTATCTTGTAGTTGTCCATGCTTAGTAACCTCCTCTAGACAGTGATCTGGAACTACTCATTCAACAACTGTTTGAGGAGGGAGTACCAAGAGCAATGTCTGCCCCTTCTGAGAACCCATCTGGGGTTGGGGTATGACAGTGATACGAAAGCTCTTGTGATCTCTAGAGCTCAAGGTCAATAAGAAATTCTCAACATCTCCACCCTGAGTTTCTATGAGAGTATAAACTTGGTAGATCTGGCACTTGTCAACCCAAGCAATAACAGACAAGCTGTCAGATTAGCCAATCAAATTCAAGACCGGGTGCTGGCAGAATTCAAAAGGAGAACAACATCTATAGACAGAGCTATAACGTTGAAGCCTTTGGTCAACTGGATGTTAAGGTAACCCCAAGATTAGCTTTGAAGGGAAAGCCTGACTGAAGGCCCAGAGGCTGAGACTATGAACCTTGAGACAAGATCCTCCAGCACCCCCATACCCTTAGTGAGGCACCAGCTGGTGATGGTGCTTCACAACCTCTCTATGGCCAGAGCTTGACTGCTGAATCAAGCAATAAAGGCCAAACCTCTCCTTAGGCTGAGTCATCAAGAATAGCAATTGACAAAGGCAAAAGAAAGCTAACTGCTGAGGAGATTGAAGAAGAGAAAAGAGAGAGGAAGATGAAGCTGATAGGAGAGAGTTCAAGTGGTTCCCCAGGATTCATGCAAGCTGCAATTCTGACTGCCCATGTTCCAAACACTCAAGAAGATGAGTTAAGGGCAGCCAAACTCAACTATCTAAGGACCAAGAACTACAACATAGATGAACTCATCTCTCTCCCCTTAGAGGAATTAAATGAACTGGCTGACACTAAGTTGTCAAAGGAGAGGAAGGAAGCAGAGGATGTAGCCTTGACCCTCAAGCATAAAGAAGAAATGAGAAGAAAAAGAATATACAAGAACATTCCTATCCTCTCCCCAGTTCAAGAAAGCCCTAAGTCAGAGGTTGTGGCTGCTGAACAACCTCAGGTAGTTGATGAAGAAGAAAAATTAAAGATGATCAACTACCTGAGTGCCACAGATCTATATCAGGCACCTGCACTTATTCCCTTGCCATATGACTATATATTGTTTGAATACAACAAGCAACTGGAAGAGCAAGCCAAAAGAGAAAGGCAAGCTGCTAGGAAGAGGCAAAAGGAAGAAGCTACCAAATCAAGATCCATCATCAGAAAAAATTAGAAAAACTCTGCAGATAGGCAGAAGATGATAAGCTTCTTGAAGCTGTATGGGTTCTCTGGAAGGAGGCTTGGTCCCATGTCTCTATCCATAATGGATGAGCACATAAGGGTGATCAAGCAGAAGATTAAAAAGGGAGAGCTTGTAGATCATCATTCACCATCAGATCAAGCTCAACCTGAAGTTGAGGTAAAGGTTGAACCTACAGAGACAACACAACCCGCACCTAAAGCTACACAATAGCCAACTTCATCTTCTGACCCATAGTAGGGTTCTCCTCCCTCTCCTTCTGAACCTGAGAGAGAAGAGATCCCAACTGAGAGGGAATCCACTAAAGAACCTGGTACTGAAGACCAAGCCTTTCAGCTAAAATCATCTGGGAGAAAAAGTGGATGGCCAGAATAAGATCCTCTACTAAGAAGAAAAGAAGAAAGGCATCCACCTCCCAACCTCAGGATGAGTCAGAACATCCTGAGGAAGTGCATGAAGAGGGCTCTCAATCAACTCCTATCATAGTAGAGCCTCTCTCTGTTGGAAGACCAATTCAATCCTGGGCATTTGCTGAAAACCCGGATAGATGGTATGTCACTAGAGATCAGGGAGAACAACATGTCTACTTCACAAGTGACATGCTTGAACTCCCTCTGCATGATCTCTATGACATGAGAAGGTACTTCATGAGTCTAAAGAATCCAGATCTACTGATGAAGAAAGGAATTCTGAAGATCCTCATGTGGACTATTCCAGTCTGAAGAACCTCTCTATTTTGGTAGCATCAGCCTAGGGGGAGTTTGTAGGAACCTCTGAGGTTAAGAGGCTGATGCAACCAAAACAACCAAGTCTTCCAACATGCACTTAGGAACAAAGGTGAATTAGCTTCGGAAGTTTTACACACTCTAGAAAAAAATGCTAAGTGTAAAATCTTCCAAAGCCAAAGTTCAGAAGAAACTGATGCGGAAGCTTTACACAACTTGGAAAATATTCCAAGTGTAAAGTCTTCTGAAGTCAAAGACTCAACTCTTCAAAAGTAAAAGATGAAGTCTTCCAAAGCTCATAAGACAAAGTCTTCAGAAGCTGCTTAAGGACAAGACTGATTTTCTTCTGAAGAGAGCGAAAATATACCTTTTCAATCAACTTTATCATAAAGCAACCTACTTTTCGCTGCATGCTCTGGTAGTTCACCTGCTATCACTAGTTGGTGAAACTTCCATACTTTATGATAAAGTAGATAAGGTCTTCGCTTGCAAGTTTCTGTTTTTGTTCCTTTTTGGCTTTTTGTAATAGGAAAGTCAGTGAGCTATGGCATGTCATAGTCACTAGTCAAAAGGCAATCTGCCTTTTGACTTTAGGCTGATCTTGTTGTCTAGATTAGTCACTTCCAACTGTCTTTTTGCATATTGACGGTTGTAGGATGTAGTATAAGTAGTCTCCGGTTCTTGTAATCACATATACTTGTACATCACTTGTAATAGAACTAGAGAAGCAATATACAACTTCCTTGAAAACTATATCTTGTGTTCTTGTTCTTAATTTACTTGGGTTGTGCATTGTATCTTTAGTTTAAAGTTCTAAGTTCTCTATTTGAATTGTTAAGTGATCTTAAAGATCCTCCTAAGTGTGTTAATTAAGTGCAAAGTCCCCTTTAACGGTCCTGCAGTGTATGTTGTGAAAGGTTCTGGCTAAGGAAAGGCATGAGGTTACTTAAGTAGTCGAAATGACTCACCCCCCTTTCCTGGGAATCCTTTTATGGGTACGCTACTTATAGGTCAAGTGTATTCAAAAGATGTCATTATAAGGACTCGGTGTTATGATTAGTCAATTTTAAACTCTCAAATCATTCGCACCCAACACCGAGCGTTATATAAGCTAAGTGTTTCCCATATTAATCCTACCCCTTATATGACATTATTTAGTATTAATGCAAAGTGATATCATTTTCAACATTGTCATAACATGTATTATTACATTAGTTGTCTACATATCCATGAACTTATCTCTACGTGTGATCTTTTCGTAGATGCCTCCTCGTCGCAACAATGCTAACACTGCTGAACTTGCTGCTCTCTTTACTCAACAATTGGCAAATGTGATTCCCCAGCATGATAACCCAACTCCAAGATACTAATGGCTCTAGTGATAACAACAATACCAAATATGGTGGGGGGAATGCTAAAACATTCTCTTTCAAGCATTTTAATGATCTTAAACCACTTAAATTTTCAGGGATTGAAGGAGCTACCAGCCTACTTCAATGGTTTGAGAGCATTGAAGACACATTGGATAACATTGATTTTCCTGTGGCCCTAAAGGTGAAAATGGCTTCTAGTGCCTTCCATAAAAGGGCGCTTACTTGGTGGAATTTCGAAAAGAGAACCTGAGGCCGGGATGTTGCCCTTTCTATGCCATGGGCAGATTTCAAAAACCTCATGATTGAGCAATTCTGCCCCAAGAACATGATGAAAAAGTTGGAGGTGGAATTATGGGATCTAAAACAAGATAGCGGGGAGAGTGAAGCTTACACCACTTGTTTCCATGAGCTTAAAGTCTTGGTACATCACATGGTCACCCCTTTGACTCGCCAAACCGGTCGTTGCATTGGTGGGTTACCTATTCAAATTTTGGGTATCATTATGGGAAGCAACCCCATTACTCTTGATGCTACCATTTATTTGGCTGCCTCTCTTACCGATGACTTGGTTAGAGCCGGTGTACTCACTCGTAAGGGTGAAAACGGACAAAAGCCAAAGATAACAAGAAGTTCAAGCCTAAATTCAAGAAACAAAAGACTATCAAGAATCTTGCTATGGTGACCCCTACTACTCCAATCACTCAAGTACCTTTAAAAGTAGCTCAAGCTCCTATAAAAAAATCTTATGTTGGGTCATTTCCTTTTTGTGCTAAGTGCCAACATCGTCACCATTCTACTTACCCGTGCTGCATATGTACCAAGTGTAGTAAGGGGGGTCACCTTGCTGCTACCTGTCGTATGCCTAATGTTGCTCCTAATGTCACTCCTATCAAGATACCTACTATTACAAATGGAAGAGTGTGCTTTGAGTGTGGTGCCACTGACTACATTAGGAACCATTGCCCCAAGCTAAGTAACACCAAAGGTACACGTGGTCAGGATTTTACTATTGGTGCCACTGAAGCACGTGATGAGCCAGTTGTTGTTACGGGTACGTTTCTTGTTAATAAAAATTATGGAACTATTTTATTTGATACTGGTGCCGATAAGAGCTTTGTCTCCACAAATTTTGAACCTTTTCTTGGTATATGCTCTAGTGTGCTAGAACCCCCTTACACAGTGGAAATAGCCGATAGCAAGTTGACCCATGTTCGCTCCATTATTCGCGGTTGTACCTAACTCTCAATGATCATCCCTTCATCCTTAATCTAATTCCTATGACACTTGGAAGTTTTGATATAGTTATGGGAATGGATTGGCTATCCCACAATCATGCCGAAATTGTGTGTTCGGAAAAACTTATTCGTATTCCTCTACCATCGGGTGACATTTTGAAAATCTTTGGAGAAAAGCCTTGTCATGGTTTGAAGACTATTTCATGCATGAAGGCTCATAGATATTTGAGGAAGCAATGCTACGCTTTCTTAGCTCACATCGTTGAAAAGAAAACCGAGAAGAAAACCTTTCAAGACATACCCATCATTCGAGATTTTCTCGAAGTATTTCCTGAAGACTTGCCCAGACTTCCACCTTGTTGACAAGTTGAATTCCGAATCGATCTTGTTCCTGGTGCAATTCCTATTGCCAAATCTCCTTATCGTCTTGCTACATCTGAGTTGCAAGAATTGTCTAGCCAATTGCAAGAGCTGCAGGATAAGGGATTCATTAGATCGAGCTCCTTACCTTTGGGAGCCCCGGTCCTCTTTGCCAAAAAGAAAGATGGATACTTTAGAACATGCATTGACTATCGTGAGCTCAACAAGTTGACTATCAAGAACCATTATTTTCACACCCCGGCTAAAGGGGAAACACCGAGGGGTGATGAAATTGAATCATAACACAAGGATAAAGAGTACTAAAGGAAATTAATTATTAAAACTGAATAGTTGGTTACATCCACTCCTAAAAACAAATAAACCAAACAAGTAAATAAGTCTTCATTTTATTCAAAGTCTAACTAGGTCCAACTAAAGCTTATCCTTGAAACCTAGTGTGAGCAAAGCAACGAACTTTGTTTCCATTACCTGGAAACATGCTAAAATATGTCAACTAAAAAGTTGGTGAGCACATAGGTTTAGAAGTATAAATATAGTAGATAACAATGTACAAACCAATACACAATTTTCCAAATACAAGTACGTAAACTATTACACATGAGTCCACAACCAACCCTAGTGATCGAATGCCCTTTGGTCTAACCCCCTGACACAAGAGGTCAGACTAATAGTACGCTTGTTTAGTATGCAGTTTCTGAACATCTAGCTCCTTTCAAGTCAAAGAGAATACGTTGACTCAAAAGACGCTCGGTATTGATTGGCATGCATCAACTTGAGTATCGAATGGGCTTGTCAGGCCAATAGATTTATTTATGTACTCCCATGTCTTCCCTGAAGATAATGGTCATGTAGATGTTAGAAAAATAGAGAGACTTTGTATTAAAAGGTGTCATAGAATATAGCAACATGTATAATCAATTTAGTTTTACTAGTATAAGAAAGCTGTCATTAAGTTTGCAAAAGACTAGTTTTGACTTTAGAATTTGAATTTTTAGTTTGATATACAAAGCATGTTTCCACCCTAAAGTACAAAAGAAAAAGGGGCTATGAACTCACCTTATAAAGTAGGTGGGTTGATCTTGCAACTTGTAGTAACTTGGAATGAGGATTGCCCTAAGTAAATTTATTTAGTTAGTTTATTGTACTTATGAATAGTTGAGGGGTTGTTATTGTAAAAGTTCAAGAATGGTTGTCGTATACTATATATGTGTCATCCCAGAGTAGCACATCCATCATAAGGATTCCCAGGAAAGAGTTGGTGGATTTTCATCACTTAAGTACCCCGTCTTTCCTTAGCCAGAACCTTTTGTTTGCTATATAACTACATACCGGATGAAACAATTCTAGATGTATACTAGACCAAGTCAAAGGTGTTTTTGGTATGTTTATAAAGTAAATATAAGTTCGGCAAGGATGGGAATATGCGATTTGTATAGTATAGGGTTACAATTGAAAACATGAAGAATTTTACTAAAAACATGATTCAAGTTGATAGATAATCATAATAATCATCAAAGTTTGGATTTCTACTGTTTAAAACATGTCTATATTACTTATCTTCTAATAAAAATCGTTTCATTACATTATATTCATGAAATTATTGGAATGTTGCAAAATTTAGGGTTTTGATAGCTTAGGACATATTCAAGCACTAAACTAGTGTGAGCTGTTTGAGGGATCAAGTCAATGAGTTAGAAGGTATTTTTTATATGGTTAGAAAGTTAAGACTTTGAATTTAATTTTGAAAAAAAAAATCATCAAAAAAGGATTTGTTATGAGGAAGATATGGCTGCCCTAAATTGGCCTCTTGAATCTGTTAAAATTCGAAAATTCTAGCTTGATATGTTTAAGCTAAGTTTTTGATGATTTCGTGTTTACTTATTGTTTTGATCCATATTAGATCTATGATTATCACATAAGAATGTTATTTAATCATAGATCCAACCTAATTATAATTAAATTTTGATAAAACACAATTGGAAAGGTATGAACACGAAGAACACAAAGAACAGGAAGAACATAAAAACTTACTCGATAAGGAAAACTTATTGGATCTTCAAGAGAGGTGCTATGAGTTAATATTTGATTCTATGAGAGCTCTAAATTTAGTGTTTGGTGTGAAAAATAATGAGAATAAGATCCCCTGTTTATAGTGAAAAGATAAAGGTTTTAGGTTTTAATTAGGATTGATTTTCATAATATTTTTATTATAAAAATCATATATTATAGTAGAGATATGTATGAATAAATTTTTGTCATATTTTAGAGTTAGAATAAGTTTGTTTTAGTATATAACTACTAGTTAATTATTTATTAGTTTATTAGATATATATCACTTAAAATGATTAAATAATAAAATAATATATATAATAATTTTTAATTATCTACCTGTTAAAGAAACATTCATTAGTCTTATGATTGTACATATCACATATATCATAGTACCTTTGTTGAAATTTAAATATATATGAACATATATATATATATATATATATATATATATATATAAATATATATGAACATATATATATGAACATATATATATATATATATATATATATATATATATATATATGTTCATATATATTTATTTATATTTTATTATGTCTAGATAATTGTAGGACTTAATTTAATTAAATCTTTATCCTTTGAACAAAAGTTACATATGTACCCTAAGTTACACATATGTAATTTTCACCCTTATAGTTATATATGTTTCACTTATGTTGTAATTTTTCATTGTTTTAGAATTTGGTTAATGTTAGTAAATTCTAAGTTACTATTTATAGCAAGACCTATTATTTACACAAGTGTTATCATAGAATCATAGTAACATTTAATAGTTTCATCATGAATCATAATGCATAATACATGAGATAGTTTTGATAAATAGGTTCTTAAATTTAGTCAATGGTTACATTTAAGTACTAGAATCATCAAAAAGTTAAGCATGAAAAATCAAGGATGTTACAGTCTCCCTTAGTTAAGAGAATTTCGTCCCGAAATTCAACTAGTATTATATGTGCTATCTTAAAAAAAGATATTGGTTTAGTACTTCTTGGTCTAGCTTCTAGTCCCACCTTCAATGCACCATTAGTGTTTATATATAGGAAGTACCGCAGCTAACCCACCATACGTTTGCCGCCTCAAAGGTGTACCAGTCCCCAACCAAAACTAATCATTAGCTTGGATAGTGTTAGGTGGCATAAATATCTTTTCAAAGCTTTTGTCATGGGAGATTGAATTTAGAAATTTGATAAGGTGTGAGGTAATAGCTACATAAAAGAATATCAACACACACCAATGCACCTGTAAATTCACCATTACATTGCGCACCGTAATGGTCAATTCACCTTACATGAGTGTGCTATGTCCTTCTACTATGCATTCATAAGGTGATAATAGTTTATAAGAGAGAAGTTGTGGATTTCATAGAATAGAATTCAAAATGAAATAGAAATGATATAGCAAATTAGCTTTAGATTTAAGAATCCTAATCAAGTAGGAAATAATGTGGATTCATGAAAATGAAATATCCATTCCAGATTATAAGATAGAGATCAAACAAATAAGCATAGAATTCAAATTGAGATAAACAAAAGTGCTTAACACAAAAGTAATAGAATATCATGGTTGTCACGAACTCCCCTATTTAAGGAAATTTCGTCCCAAAATATAACTATTAGAGTTCGTGTTGGCTTGAAAAGGTGTGGGTATTTGAGCTTCATCAAGTATTCATGTTCCTAGGTGAACTCAAAACCTCGTTTAAAGTTCCTTTTGACTTTGACGATGGGAATATGACTCTAAGCATATCCTCAAGAGTTTGTATAGTTTTTCACTTTGACCAATGGTTGAGGGTGATAAGCTGTGCTAGGATCCATATGTTCTTAAAGATTTCTGTAATGTTTTCTAGAACTTGAAAGTGAACAATTGTCTCGACCAGAGATGATGGATAGTAGAACACCATGTCTAGTCACGTTCTCGATGATATGTTTGGCTAACTTCTTCAACTTGAAGTCTTCACGTATATGGAGAAAGTGAGCGGAATTAGTCAAGCGATCAACTATGTCCTAAATCAAGCCGTGCCCGCAAGAGGTTTTGGGTAGTTTGGTGATAAAATTCAGGAAATATATTTCCATTTCCATTGAGTAATTTCAGGCTGTTGGATTAATCACAAAGGTTTCTGATGTTTTTTGCTTTGACCTTTGAACATACGAGGCAAACATACTGCGTAATGTCTTTCTTCATTCCAGGCCACCAATAATATTCTCTCAGGTCCTGATATATTTTATCAGCGTCTGGATGAATTGAATATCATGACTTATGAGGATTATTCATGATAAGTTCTAGGAGATTTGTTTGATTTAGAAATCCATATTCGTCCATGAAGAAGAGGATTTGATTAGACCTAAATTCTAGTTGATGCTCAACTATACTTTTCGGTTCTTTCTTTAAATTATCTCCAGGAAGGACTAGTTTCTAAGCTTCTAAAATTTGATATTTGAGATTCATTGGAATAATCATTCCCATTGCATGAGTGCGTGACTCTCCTTTCTACTGAGTGTGTGAGCTAAGACGTAGTGTCTCCATATCTTTAGGAAAAATACTACAACCCTTAACTCAAGATCATGAGTAGTGTAGTTCTTTTCACAAATCTTGAAGTGTCTTGATGCGTAAGCAATGAATTTTATCTCGTTGCATAAGTAATAGTGTTTGCTCCTGGTATGAGGACATATTCAGAAGTCAACTTGTCTACTTGGAGGTAGTCTAGAAAAATCAACAGGGAAAAGCTCTAGAAATTCACGGATGCTAGGATCGTCTTGGCTTCTTTCCTTCTGACTTCTTCCCAACTATATGAGCCCAGAAACTATGCTATTGCCTCCTTAGGTAGCTGCAAGCTTTCATGTTGGTAATGATCTTCATGTTCCTTCTAGGTTTCTCTCCGTGAACATTTAGGGCATCTCCAGATGTTAGGGGAATGCGAACTAGTTTCTCAGCACAAATGATCTCAACATGGTTGTTGAATAGCCAATCCATTTCAATAACCACATCAAAGCTACCAAGCTCCATGAGGATGAGCTTGATGTCGAATGGTTGGTCATCAAATTTAGAGTACAACATTGGATAATAGTGTGAATTAGCTAATTCAATAGTATACATTGGATTTAAATTAGCAGGATTTGAGTTAAGCGTGGGTTGAAAATCAGTGGAGATAATGGTGCTTTATGTCAAGTACATAGTTAGAAATAATAGTAAACTGGATAGATCAGGAATGAAACGCTAACTAGAGTATAAGCTGCTATGATTACCCTTGAAACATGACGCACTAAGGTGTGTAACCTGTCTAGTGGCTTCCCTTGTGTCTCATATGAATGGAAGAGGAGTGGTCTTGTTCACTAGATTGTATAGTTAAAGTTGGGTTTGCTGCAACTAGGTATGGTATAACTTGACATTCAACACTTTTGGTTGGACTATGCAGAGGTTCTAAAATGGTGTTCGGGTCGATACTCACTCTTAGCATCTGATAGAAAATCCGGGTCCATGTATATCCCTATTGTTTTGAAAAAAACTCTTTGATTCCTTTAGGAGACATGAATGATCGATGTAGGGTCGATAGGAAAATCCTGCTCGCTAAGATAAGTGTATGGTTTGGAATAAAAGATTCAATTATGATGGGTTTCCCAGAACGGGAATGATTTTGATAGAAAGACATTCAAAATGATTATTAAGGAACTTTATGAGGATTAGATAACGAATTTTATAGTTTCGGAATAACAAAAATCAACAATAAGAGTATTCAAAATAGCAATGAGATGTTCCGAGTCTAAACGTTCGGTTCACAAACCAAAGCGATTACGTTGACTTATCAAAGTATTAGGTCAACCACAACCTTAATGAAGACATACGTACCTATAAGCAGACACTCACCCTAAGGGTTCCCAGGTAAGGTAAACAGAACCATTGGTTGATTTGGATTTATATGAATACCTTGCCTAGATAGATAACCCCGAGATACAGGCATCCAACTCTTCCAGCATTGGATGTGTTCAGTTATGGGACTCAGACTTCGACGGGATTTGAAAATCATAAGTAAGAATTCAAAGTTTGAGATTTGAAAACCCTTTTGATTTAGGCACAATGCCTTAAAATATGAATTGATAATTGTGTGTGCATTGATGGTAATCAATGTATAAGAATAATCATGTAAGGCATATCATATTAAATCCTATCTAAGCATATAAGATACATCAGAGGACTCACGTGTGAGGTACTTAGTTATAGTCTAGGTCATTCCATTTCTAATAACCTAATTCTCTATAACCAAGGCTCTGATACCAATCCTTCACACCTCAGCTAAAGCGGAAACACCGAGGCGTGATGAAATTGAATCATAACACAAGGATAAAGAGTACTAAAGGAAATTAATTATTAAAACTAAATAGTTGGTTACATCCACTCCTAATAATAAATAAACCAAAAATGTAAATAAGTCTTCATTTTATTCAAAGAGTAACTAGGTCCAACTAAAGCTTATCCTTGAAACCTAGCTTGAGTAAAGCAACGAACTTAGTTTCCATTACACGAAAACATGCTAAAATATGTCTACTAAAATTTAGTGAGCACATAGGTTTAGAAGTATACATATAGTAGATATTAACGTACAAACCAATACACAATTTTCCAAATACAAGTAAGTAAACTATTCTACATGAGTTCACACCCAACCCTAGTGATTGAATGCTGTCCCGTCTAACCCCCTAACATAAGAAGTCAGACTAATATATGCTTTTCTAGTATGCAGTTTCTAAACATCCAGCTCCTTTCAAGTCAAAAAGAATACGTTGACTCAAAGGACGCTCGGTATTGATTGACATGCATCAACCCGAGTACCGAATGGGCTTGTCAGGCCAATAGATCTATCTACGTACTCCCGTGGCTTCCCCAAAGTTAATGGTCATATAGATTTTAGAAAAATAGAGGGACTTTGTAGTAAAAAGTTTCATAGAATATAGCAACATGTATAATCAGTTTAGTTTTACTAGTATAAGAAAGCTGTCATTAAGTTTGCAAAAGACTAGTTTGACTTTAGAATTTGAATTTTCAGTTTGATATACAGAGCATGTTCCTAGAGTAGCACATCCAACAAAAGGATTCCCAAGAAAGAGTTGGTGGATTTTCGTCACTTAAGTACCCCGTCTTTCCATAACCAGAACCTTTTGTTTGCCATATAAGTACATACCGGGTGAAGAGATTCTAGATGTATACTAGACCAAGTCAAAGGTGTGTTTGGTATGTTTATAAAGTAAATATAAGTTTATCAAGGATGGGAATAGGCGATTTGTATAGTATAGGGTTACAATTGAAAACATGAAAAATTTTACTAAAAACATGATTCAGGTTCATAGATAATCATAATAATCATTAAAGTTTGGATTTTTATTGTTTAAAACATGTCTATATTACTTATCTTATAATAAAAATCGTTTCATTACCTTATATTCATGAAATTATTGGAATGTTGCAAAATTTAGGGTTTTGATAGCTTTGGACAGATTCACGCACTAAACTTGCGCACGCTCTTTGAGGGATCAAATCAATGAGTTAGAAGATATTCTTTATATGGTTAGAAAGATAAGATTTTAAATTTAATATTGAAAAAAAAATCATCAAAAAAGGATTTGTTATGGGAAGATATGGCTGCCCGAAGTTGGCCTCTTGAATCTGTTAAAATCCGAAAATTCTAGCTTGATATGTTTAAGCTAAGTTTTTGATGATTTCTTGTTTATTTAATGTTTCGATCCATATTAGATCTATGATTATCACACAAGAATGTTATTTAATCATAGATCCAAGCTAATTATAATTAAATTTTGATAAAACACAATTGGAAAGGTATGAACACGAAGAACGCGAAGAACACGAAAAACATAAAAACTTACTCGATAAGGAAAATTTTTTGGATCTTCACAGAGGTTCTATGAGTTGATATTTGTTTCTATGAAAGCTCTAGATTTAGAGTTTTGTGTGAAAAAAATGAGATAAAGATCCTCTACTTATAGTGGAAAAATTAAGGTTTTAGGTTTCAATTAGGATTGATTTTCATAATATTTTTATTTATAAAAATCATATATTTTAGTAGGGATAGGTATGAATGAATTTTTATCATATGTTAGACTTAGAATCAGTTTGGTTTATTATTTGTTAGATTTAGGATAATTACTAGTTAATTATTTATTAGTTTATTAGATATATATCATTTAAAATGATTATAATAATAAAATAATATATATAATAGTTTGTAATTATCCATGCATATATATATATATATATATATATATATATATATATATATATATATATTATGTCTAGACAATTATAGGACTTAATTTAATTAAAAGTTTATTCTTTGAACAAAAGTTACATATGTAACCCTAAGTTACACATATGTAAATTTTTCACCCTTATAGTTATATATGTTTCACTTATGTTATAATTTTGCATTCATTTAGAATTTGGTTAATGTTAGGGCACTTCCAAGTTACTGTTTATAGCAAGACCTATTATTTACACACGTGTTATCATAGAATCATACTAACATTTAATAGTTTCATCATGAATCAAAATGCATAAAACATTAGATAGTTTTCATAAATAGGTTCTTACATTTAGTCAATGGTTACATTGAAGTACTATAATCATCAAAGAGTTAAGCATGAAAAATCAAGGATGTTACAGCTATCCTCTTCCAGGAATCGATGACTTATTCGATCAATTACAAGCAGCGACTTGCTTTTCTAAGATTGATCTTTGATCTAGTTACCACCAATTACAGGTTCATGATAACGACATCCCAAAGACTGCCTTTAGAACTCATTATGGGAACTACAAATTTGTAGTTATGCCTTTTGGGCTAACCAACAAGCATGTTGTGTTCATGGATCTCATAAATCGAGTTTGTAGACCCTATTTGGACCTATTTGTCATTGTCTTCATCAATGACATATTGATCTACTCTCAAAATGCAAAAGATCATGCGAATCATCTAAAGCTTATCTTAGAACTTTTGATGAAAGAGAAGCTTTATGCCAAGTTTTCAAAATATGAGTTTTGGCTAAAGGAAGTTCACTTCTTGGGTCATGTTATCAATAAAAAAGGTCTCCATGTGGACCCATTCAAAATTGAAGCTATAAATAATTGGGCTAAGCCAAAGACTCCATCAGAAATTCGTTCTTTCGTGGGTTTGGCTGGCTACTATCGAAGGTTCATCTCGAACTTTTCAAAGGTCGCCTTGCCTCTCACTACCTTAACCCAAAGAACAAACCTTTTGTTTGGGAGCAAAGACAAAAAGTTGCCTTCCAACTCCTTAAGAAAAAGTTATGCAACGCCCCTATTCTAAGTCTTCGTGATGGCAATGATGATTTCATCATTTATTGCGATGCCTCTAATCAAGGTCTTGGTTGTGTGTTGATGCAACGAGGCAAAGTCATTGCCTACTCCTTAAGAAAACTTAAGGTTCATGAAAAGAACTACACTACTCATGACCTTGAGTTGGGTGCGGTGATACAAAGGCGTTGGGTTGAACTCTTAAGCGATTATGATTGTGAAATCCTTTATCACCCTGGGTGTGACACCCGACATTTTCAGATCACTTTACGATCAACACGAACATGGTTTTCTAATCATACATTCATGCATTTAATGTTGTTTACTTAAATGCGTCATTTATTGCACAAACATTCACGAACCTTTCACATAACGGTAATTCGGTGAATTGCTGGATCGCACAATCGTCTGTCCCCGAACGTTGGAGATTTGTCAAAATGATTTTCAAAAAATCATAATTGGTGTGAAATTATGTTTTATATGATTATGTGATTAATTATGAAGCTTGGTTGTGAAATTTGTGAATTTTCTAGCATTTACGCGTTTTTGCGCATTTTCGGCTTTTAACGCATAATTATAATAAAAATTCCTTTGAAATAGCAACATAAATATTATTTCATGTTATTAATATTTTTTTGATATTATGTGAACATTTGGTGGTTTCGGTGTAGAGAAAGTTCGATTGCATAATGTTAAAAACAATTTTTATAAAAGAAGGAGGCCTTTCTTGTAAAATAAAAGTAAAAGATTAAAACACAACCCCAACCCTAATTCCCCCATTTGCTTCCACCCTCTCCCCTTGCCCCTCTCCCCATTTTTGAACACACACACATATGAACACATACACACATTGATTCTTCCTTGCAATTGATGATGATTATGGATTGTTATTGCATCAAAAACATGTTAGCTTGCATCTATGCATCACTACAAGTAAGTTTTATGTTTGATTTCATATCCTTTGATTATCATGATGAACACGAACCCTAGATATCCATACACAAATCAAAACTTGAAATTGATTGAAATTGATGATTGATTATGTGTTAGTATTCAATATAATGATGTTTGTATGGAATGGTTTTGTGAAATTATGTTGTTCTGATCAAAACCCGAGACTTACTTATAATGGAAACTTTAATTTGGGGCTTTTGTAGAAATTGTATGATTTTAATGGTATTGGATTGAATTGATGGTTCTATGATGTTAGTTGAGGCTAATGGATGAAAAGTCATGTTTTGAACTTTTGATTTTGGCTCGGTTTTTGGGTACTTTCCATTATAGGAAACTTTTTGGGTATGTTAGTTTATAGATGGTGATTTATGCATGTTTGATTAGTTGTGATGATTTTTATATGATATTTAGAACCTAAGAATGAATTGGGAATAATCGAATGGTGAAAAATGCTTCGTACGAACATGCTTGTTATTTATAGAAACTTTTGTGTCCCGTTGTGTTGTATGATGAGTATGATATGTATAGAACGTGTTATGGTGATGTGATTGATGTTGAAATGATCATAGGAACATGTTAGGAGATTTGGATGAAATTTGTGCAACTTGTGTTCTTATTTTCAAATTAGGAAACTTTGGGCATGATGAAGAATCTAGGTTATGTTAACATGTTATGGATGATTATTATTGGATGTGCTACATGCATAATTAAGATGTTTTCTATGATATGATTCATGATCTTTAAATGGATTGCACATGCGTAACGATGTCATACTTTCCAAAAATAGTGTGACGACCCTAAAACAAAGGTTAGAAAATTTAAATTGCTAAGATTCTACAGGAATTAAGAATCTCATACAACTATGCATATTTCTAAGATATCTTATGTGATTTAATTTTGTGATTATATATGTGCTAACATGTATAAATTTATGTGTGCATATTACATAAATGTTATCTAATGCATGATTCTTTTATATATGAATATGCATCTATGTAATAATCTTGATAAGATGTTTAGAAACTAAGTTATGATCTTATGCTTAGTTATATGTATCATATACCTAACTATTATCTAATGATCTAACTTCACTACAAGGCTATACAATAATCTCACTACAACACTTCATTGATATCAATCTTTTAAATCACCTTACCTTAACCAACAACATAAACACCAAACATAACATCTAAGTGAACGTTTGATACACTTTAAAACCCTTTAAACCAAACTACACCACACTTATTGACACCTTCGGCCATTAACTTCATTATCACCTTAATCATTAACCTAAAACACTAAAATAATTAACCTTAATCACCCTTACACTATCCTCGCCGATCTATTCCTCATCACCAACTTGAAGACACTAATCACCTTCTTAAAGTGCCACATAAACCACCATTATTAGTAGTGATAGGTGGCAAGTTCTTGTACCTTCGGCCGACCCCCCCCCCTAATGATTACCATAGACACTAAGATTACCTCTCCTAATGACACCTCAACAAATGAACATCATTACTAGGAGATAATATGGCAAACTCCGGCTAAACCATATGTGGACCACCACCACCACTTACACCTCAACACTTTCATCTCTTCGGCTATAAGTAACTTCCGAAAGCAATGTAATAACTTTCCTTCTTACACCATCAAAACAGTATCATACTTCTTCAAAGTTCTCTCAAAACACAACAGCTAAACCGCCATAAACACCTTGTATCTCTCAATTTTCATCTCATCAAAGTATCAAGTTTTAAACATCAAATTCTTTAGAAGATAATCTCAAGAACATAGTCCTTGGAATCTAGAAAGTTAGAAGTCATCTTTTAATCATCTTCGGCCTTTTCTTTCAATCCAATTACAAGGTTTTAATCCTTATAAACTATCTTGAAAACAAGAGGTTACACATGTGTTATACATACATATGTAACTAGTTTGATATATATAAACATCAAAACTATTCCCAAAACATCTTTAACATCTGATTTTCATCAAATGCAGTAACAAAGAATTCTAAAACTAAAAATGTAAAGAGACTTATGATAATCAAGATTTTTCAAATAAAAGACGAAGATTGATTCTTGAAATATGAAGTAAAATGAGTTAAATAATTAAATGACTGTGATTGTGGGAACAAAAATTAAAAATAAATTAGAAATTACTAAATAAAAGAATTTGAAAATTTTGGGAATCTATTATTTAATATATGAATTTATATGATTTATTCCATGAAATAAGAGAAAAATGTTTAACAAAAGATTTAAAGGTGATAAAAATATAGAAAAATTTAATAATGATATCTACATTATGTTAGAGTTTTAGAATGAATTTTATTAATTAATTCTTTAAAATAATAAAGTTATGTATTTTTGAATGTATAATCTGAAGAAAATCAGATTAATTAGTTAAACAGTGTGAAAAATCAGGAAACTTTTATGTGAGACTTTAAATATCATATATGACCTTTTATACAAATTTCAGTATTTTTAGAGCTCCGATGCCTATTCTGCTATTTTATGGAATATTATAAAAATTCTAGAAAAATGATTTTTAAAGATTATTTACTGAAATTATTTATATAGTAAACTGAAATTTAGATCTTAACTTTGGTGAATTTTGATGAATTTTTGATTGATTGTTATAATTATGTCTTATTTGTTATAACTTAAAGTGCTGAAAATTTAAAGAAATAAATTAATTTATTTCTAACTTATAAATTAGTTTTTATAGGATATTTCTGGAAATTAAGGTGAGTTTCATAGCCTCATTTTTATATCTATGATTTTTGGGGGGAAAAACATACTGTTTTTTTATTGATGCAAGTTTTAAATAAGACCTTTTTGAGATATACTGTCACTATGCCGTAAGTTACAACCATTAATTCGGATGAGGAACCGTCTGAATATGTAGGTAGCCCTAGTTAGGAAAATATTTCTGCACCAACAGGATGAGTGTTGTGATGCAATGTTATCTGATTTTGTGATTTGTATTTATGACAACTATAAATCACCTGGTTTATAAGTAGGCTTGGTTGTATTCTTATTTATGTTTCATCAATATATATTTTATGAGTCATTAAACCTATGTTCTCACCAACATTATATTGACAGTTTTAAGTATGCTTTTCTGATAGTCAGAATGACTAACAGTGTTATACTTTCATTTGATGTGTATAATGGTTGGTATGAAGTTATTGGGAAGATATGTGTGAAAGTAACCGTGAATTTGAATGATCTCAGCATATCAGTCGACGTACATATCCACTATTATTGAAAGATTGAAGCGGTTACTATTACTTTGTAATAGGGTTACACTAGATTTTGTAAAAGTCATTATGTTGGCTAATTTTGTATATGTAAATCTTGTATGTAACCCGAATATATCTATGAATGGATGATGTGCTGTTATGTTAAGTTACTTATTATGATTATTTGTATCTGTAATCAATGCATTCCGAACCAATAAGTCACATCAAGCATTTTACGCTTCTGCCGGGATGTGATAGCTTGGTATCAGAGTCATTGGTTATAGAGAATTAAGTATTATTAGTAAATGCCTAGACTATAACCATAAGCTCTTATGATAATAACACATCAATGTGATGTTGTTTCCTCTCTATGATTTTATGTGATCATATTCATGCTTAGATAAGAATGAAACTTGAGATATATATGCTTCATGTGTGAAAATTTTATGAATTTTATGTTATTTACATAAGTTAATTTGTAAGAATTTTTGCAGTATGAATTCTGATAAATCTGATAGCTACTATAATGAAACTGATCCTTCGGATCATAGCAACCATAGAGAAACAACACCTGAGATAGAGCCTCAGAACAAATTAGAAACACCTCAATCTGAGACCCGGACCAGCACAGCGCCAAAGTTTTACGTCCGACATGCACCAGTAACCATGGGAGGCTATACAATCATGACAGCAAGAAAAAGTGTATGATGTGGTGAAAAGTTTTCAACTAAGGAAGTTAAGGAGCAAGAAAACAAAGATCCCTAAACCCTTTCCCCGACATTTTATATAACACCTGCAGTCCAACTTGATAATTCTGAAATTGAAGAAAGAGGAATTAAGAGGCAAAGGTTGGAGGAATGTTAGACAAGGACTACCCACCAGATTCTTAAGAAACTTAAGAAGATGCAACGAGAAATTCGGATGCTTCAAGAAGATGTCAAGGAAGTGAACAAAGAAAGCAAAAGTATCTTCACTAAGATATGGAACTGGGTTTGGGGAGATTAGAAAAATAGGAAACTTTATATGTTATGTGTGACTGTTTTGATATATAAAATAAGAATATAATGGAATATCTTGTTTATGAATATTTAATATTGTGATGTGGTGTGAATAAAATTATGTAATATTAATATAATTGGTGTGTGGTGAAAAATGCCGCCAAGAAAAGATACCCAACCAGTACAAAGAACTCCACGTGTTGGGCGACTAAGAACTAGGTTTGTAGAAGAAGCCCCACTAGTAAGCACTGCCACAAATGAGGACGAGAGGATTTCTCGAATAGTAACTCGACAGCTGGAAGCCGCAATGCCTACTTTGGTGACTCAGCTGCAGCAAGCTTTTAATGTTGAAAGAGTGCTGCCTGGAGATAATGGACCAGTACACACTAACGAAGAGGAGAACCATGAAGGGGAAGCCATAAATGAAGCTAGAAAAGGATGCTCTTATAAGGCTTTTATGTCTTGTAAACCCCGAGACTTTTACGGAAAAGGTGGAGCGGTGCAAGCCTTACGCTGGTTAGAGGAAATGGAGTTAGTTTTAGACATCAGTGATTGTGCTGATAACTACAAAACTAGGTTTGCTTTGCATTCTCTTAAAGGAGAAGCACAGTCTTGGTGGAAAATGGAAATACAAACAAAGGGAAGGAATGTTGTGAATGAATTACGTTGGGAAGAATTTAGGAAACTAATGATTGAAAAATATTGTCCTTATAATGAGTCAGAAGGATAGAAGTAGAATTTTTTAGCACTAGAAATGAAGGGTGCTGCTATTCAGGAATATACTGATAAATACAATGAATTTTCTAGATTGGTGCCACATTTAGTGACTCCAGAAACAAAAAGAATAAGAAGATACATCTAGGGTTTCGTACCACAGATAAGAGAAATGGTGAAATCTGCAATGCGAAAAACGTTTCAAGATGCAGTGACTCTAGCAGGAAGTTTGACAGATGAGATGATTAGGAATGGATCGTTAACTACAACCAAGTTAGGAGAGAAAAGGAAATGGAGCAATAACATAGGAAAGAATTTTGGTGTAAGCTGGAACAAAAAGGCAAACAAAAACCTAGAAAGAAATTATACGGGTATCATGCAGGAAGAAAGACGACGAATAGAAAGTCAACCTTGGTGCAATACCTGCAAAAGGCATCATGTTAGGAGATGTATGCTGGGAAAAGATGATCACCTTTGCAATGGATGCCCAGAATTAAAAGGGAAGACTCCAAGGAATCCCAATAAGGCACATGGTCGAGCATTTGTACTTCAAGCTGAAGGAGCAAGACAAGAACCAGAAGTGGTGACGGGAACGTTCCTTATTAATGATCAATACGCAACTGTATTATTTGATATGGGAGCAACCCGAAGTTTTGTTGCAAATCATTTCAAACCCCTACTTGGATTAACATTTGAGAAACTGAAAAATAAGTATACGATAGAGTTAGCTGATGGTAATATGATAGAAGCTAATGAAATTATTCCTAACTGTATTCTAAACTTAGAAAATCATTGCTTTGACATAGACCTGATCCCTGTTGAATTAGGAGGTTTTGATATTGTAGTAGGTATGGATTGGTTAAGTAAGAATCAGGCAGAAATCATTTGTAGAAAACAAATGATCAAAATACCTCTAACTTCAGATAACCAAATTCTTGTCATACATGGTGAGAAACCTAGAGGCCCTATCAGAATGATTTCCTGTATGAAGGCTCAGAAATATTTGAAAAAGAAATGTTTAGCATTTCTGGCCCACATAGTTGATACCAAATCAGTCAAGCAAAATTTGGAAGATGTTCCTATTGTTAGAGAATATCCAAGGGTATTTCCTGATGAGCTACCAGGATTGCCGCCTCCTCGTCAAGTAGAATTCAAAATAGAATTAGTACCTGGAACAGCACCAATTGCCAAATCTCCGTATCGGTTAGTGCCATCAGAAATGAAGGAATTGATGAATCAATTACAAGAACTGTTAGATAAAGGATTTATACGTCCTAGTGTTTCACCATGGGGAGCTCCAGTCCTGTTTGGGAAAAAGAAAGATGGAACCTTTAGAATGTGCATCAACTATAGAGAACTTAATAAAATAACTATAAAGAATAGGTACCCACTTCCTCAAATAGATGATCTGTTTGATCAATTACAAGGATCAAGTTATTTCTCAAAAATTGACTTGAGATCAGGATATCATCAGTTAAGGGTACAAGAAGAGGATATACCTAAAACTACATTTAGAACCCGATATGGTCATTATGAGTTCCTTGTGATGCCATTTGGGTTAACTAATGCTCCAGCCATATTCATGGATCTAATGAACAGAGTGTGTAAACCTTACTTGGATAAATTTGTCATAGTCTTTATAGATGACATATTAATCTATTCTAAAAGTAAGGAAGAACATGAAAAACATCTAAGGCTAACTTTGGAGTTACTTCAAAAAGAAGAATTGTATGATAAATTCTCAAAGTGTGAATTCTGGAAGCGAGAAGTACAATTCTTAGGAAATGTGGTTAATCAAGATGGAATTCAGGTCGACCCAGCAAAGATTGATGCAATTAAGAAGTGGGAAGCTCCGAAAACACCAACTGAGATACGTCAATTTCTAGGCTTGGCCGGTTATTATAGGAGATTTATAGAAAATTTCTCCCGAGTAGCCCAACCTTTGACAGAATTGACTCAGAAAGATAAGCCATATGTTTGGGGAGAGAAACAGAACACTGCATTTGAGATTCGGAAACATAAATTATGTAGTGCTCCTATTTTAGCTTTACCAGAAGGCACTAATGATTTTGTAGTATACTATGATGCATCACATCAAGGTTACGGATGTGTTTTAATGCAACAAAATAAAGTAATTGCATATGCGTCTCGACAACTTAGAGGAAGTGAAAGGAATTATACTACTCATGATTTAGAATTAGGAGCAGTAGTATTTGCACTTAAGATTTGGAGACACTACCTGTATGGAACCAAATGCATAATTTATATAGATCATCAAAGTCTGCAACATATATTCGATCAAAAGATGTTGAATATGAGACAGAGAAGATGGGTAGAGTTACTGAGTGATTATGATTGTAAAATCAAGTACCACCTAGGTAAAGCAAATGTAGTGGCAGATGCCTTAAGTAGGAAGGAAAGAACCAATCCATTAAGAGTTCGTGCTATGAGAATGGAGTTACATTCAGAACTAATAAGTCAAATCCGAGATGCTCATCAAAAAGATGAATTGAGAAGTGTAGTGGAACAGAATGAACAAATGAAAGTTATGTCAGATGGAATCTTGAGATTTAAAGGAAGAACTTGGATTCCTGATAATGACATAATTAGAGAAAACATTCTGAGTGAGGCACACGGGTCAAGATATTCAGTACATCCAGGGAATAATAAGATGTACAAGGACCTGAGAAACCAGTATTGGTGGCCAGGAATGAAGAAGTCAGTTGAAAAATTTGTAGAAAGATGTGATATTTGTTCAAGGGTTAAAGCTAAATATCAAAAACCCTCTGGACATTTACAACAACCAGAAATCCCTAAGTGGAAACGAGACCAGATTACCATGGATTTTGTGACCAAACTACCTAGAACCCTAAATGGGTACGACACGATATGGGTTATAGTTGATAGACTGACTAAATCAGCTCATTTCTTACCAATCAGAGAAGATTATAAAATGGAAAAATTAGCTAAGATTTATATGAAGGTGATCGTGTCTAGACATGGAATACCAATGTCAATTATATCAGACAGAGACAGCCGATTTACTTTAAAATTTTGGCAGACCCTATAAAAAGCATTAGGAACAAAAATAAATATGAGTACAGCATATCATCCACAAACAGATGGACAGAGTGAGAAAACTATCCAAACATTGGAAGATATGTTGTGAGCTTGTGCATTAGATCTTGGTGGTAGTTGGGAAACGCACTTACCTCTGATAGAGTTTTCATATAACAATAGCTATGATACCAGTATTGGGGCAGCTCCATTTGAAGCTTTATATGGAAGAAAGTGTCGGTCACCTTTGTGTTGGAATGAATTAGGAGATAGACAGCTGACAGGACCAGAACTTATACAAGAAACCTCCGATAAGATCTTCGAAATTAATGACAGATTGAAGGCAGCACGTGATAGACAGAGAAGTTATGCTGATAATAGAAGAAATTCGTTAGAATTTCAAACCGGGGATAAAGTGTATTTGAAAGTATCACCTTCAAAGGGAATTATCCGATTTGGAAAAAGAAATAAGTTAAACCCTAGGTAGCACCTTTTGAGGTAACTGACAGGATTGGTCTCGTAGCATATAAGTTAGACTTACCTCAGGAATTAAGTAGAATACATAACATCTTCCATGTATCTAACTTGAAGAAATGTCTGAGTAATGAGACATTAAAGATACCAACAAAAGAAGTCAAAATAGATAAGAAACTTCATTTTGTGGAAGAACCAGTAGCAATCATGGATAGAGAACTGAAGAGATTGAAGAGAAGTAAGATCCCAATAGTAAAGGTCAAATGGAAATCAAAACAAGGACCTGAATTCACATGAGAATGAGAAGATGAGATTAAGAGAAAATATCCCCATTTATTTTTAGGTTAAGTTGGATCAAAAGGATAGTTATAAGAAATAACTATTCTTACCATCAAGACGAATTTCGGGACGAAATTATTTTTACGGGGAGAGAATGTGACGACCCTTAAACAAAGGTTAGAAAATTTAAATTGCTAAGATTCTACATGAATTAAGAATATCATACAACTATGCATATTTCTAAGATATCTTATGTGATTATATATGTGCTAACATGTATAAATTTATGTGTGCATATTACATAAATGTTATCTATATGCATGATTCTTTTTCATATGAATATGCATCTATGTTATAATCTTGATAAGATGTTTAGAAACTAAGTTATATGATCTTATGCTTAGTTATATGTATCATATACCTAACATTATCTAATGATCTAAGTTCACTACAAGGCTATACAATAATCTCACTACAACACTTCATTGATATCAATCTTTTAAATGACCTTACCTTAACCAACAACATAAACACCAAACAAAACATCTAAGTGAACGTTTGATACACTTTAAAACCCTTTAAACCAAACTACACCACACTTATTGACACCTTCGGCCATTAACTTCATTATCTCCTTAATCATTAACCTAAAACACTAAAATAATTAACCTTAATCACCCTTGCACTATCCTCGGCCGATCTATGCCCATCACCAACTTGAAGACATTAATCACCTTCTTAAAGTGCCACATAAACCACCATTATTACTAGTGATAGGTGACAAGTTCTTGTACCTTCGGCCGACCCCCCCCCCCCCCATGATTACCATAGTCACTAAGATTACCTCTCCTAATGACACCTCAACAAATGAACATCATTACTAGGAGATAATGTGGCAAACTCTCGGCTAAACCATGTGTGGACTGCCACCACCACTTACACCTTAACACTTTCATCTCTTCGGCTATTAGTAACTTCCGAAAGCAATGTAATCACTTTCCTTCTTACACCATCAAAACAGTATCATACTTCTTCAAAGTTCTCTCAAAACACAACAGATAAACCGCCATAAACACCTTGTATCTCTTAGTTTTCATCTCATCAAAGTATCAAGTTTTAAACATCAAATTCTTTAGAAGATAATCTCAAGGACAAAGTCCTTGGAATCTAGAAAGTTGGAAGTCATCTTTTAATCATCTTCAGCCTTTTCTTTTAATCCAATTACAAGGTTTTAATCCTTATAAACTATCTTGAAAACAAGAGGTTACACATGTGTTATACATACATATGTAACTAGTTTGATATATATAAACATCAAACTATTCCCAAAACATCTTTAACATCTGATTTTCATCAAATACAGTAACAAAGAATTCTAAAACTGAAAATGTAAAGAGACTTATGATAATCAAGATTTTTGAAATAAGATACGAAGATTGATTCTTGAAATATTAAGTAAAATGAGTTAAAGAATTAAATGACTGTGATTGTAGGAAAAATATAAAAAATCAATCAGAAAATACTAAATATAACAATCTGAAAATTTTCAGAATTTATTATTTGATGTAGGAATTTATATGATTATTCCATGAAATAAGAGAAAAATGTTCAACAAAAGATTTAAAGGTGATAAAAATCTGGAATCATTTTATAATGATATCTATATTAAGTTAGATTTTCAGAATTATTTTTATGAATTAATTCGTTAAAATAATAAAGTTATGTATTTTTGAAAGTATAATCTGAAGAAAATCAGATTAAATAGTTAAACAGTGTGAAAAATCATGAAAATTTTATATGAGACTTTAAATATCATATATGACCTTCTGTACAAATTTAAGTATTTTTAGAGGTCCAAACCCTATTATGCTATTTTATGGGAATATTATAAAAATTCTAGAAAAATGATTTTTAAAGTTTATTTACTGAAATTATTTATATAGTAAACTAAAATTTAGATCTTACCTTTGGTTAATTTAATGAATTTTTGATTGATTGTTATAATTTTGTCTTGTTTGTTATAACTTAAAGTGCTTAAAATTTTAAAGAAATAAATTAATTTATTTCTAACTTATAAATTAATTTTTATAGGATATTGCTAGAAATTAAGGTGAGTTTCATAGCCCCGTTTTTATATCTATGATTTTTGGGGGAAAAAGCATACTGTTTTTGATTGATGTAAATTTTAAATAATATCTTTTTGAGATATACTATCGTTATGCCGTAAGTTGCAACCATTAATTCGGATGAGGAACCGTCTGATAATGTAGGTAGCACTACTTAGGAAAATATTTCCTGCACCAACAGGATGAGTGTTGTGATGCTATGTTATCTGATTTTGTGATTTGTATTTGTGACAGTTATAAATCACCTGGCATATAAGTAGGTTTGGTTGTATTCTTATTTATATTGCATCAATATATATTTTGTGAGTCATTAAACCTATGTTTTCACCAACATTATGTTGACAGTTTTGAGTATGCTTTTTCAGGTACTCAGAATGACTAACAGTGTTATACTTTCATTTGATGTGTATAATGGTTGGTATGAAGTTATTGGGAAGATGTGTGTGAAAGTAATCATGAATTTGAATGATCTTAGCATATCAATGGACGCACATATCCACTATTACTGAAAGATTGAAGCGGTTACTAGTACTTTGTAATAGGGTTACACTAGATTTTGTAAAAGTCATTATGTTGGCTAATTTTGTATATGTAAATCTTGTATGTAACCCGAATATATCTATGAATGGATGATGTGCTATTATGTTAAGTTACTTATTATGATTATTTGTATCTGTAATCAATGCGTTCCGAACCGATAAGTCACATCAAGCATTTCACGCTTCCGCCGGGATGTGACAAATAGAAACTTTCCAAAAATAGATTTCCAAAGTGAAACTTTATGTGAATCATTATTTGAGCTATTTGAGCATGACTAAACATGTTTTCGCTTATTTGAGTCACCAACGGGTCGTCGGGTCAGTCCGGTCAACTTTGGAAAACAAAAGTCAACTTTGGTAAAAAAAAGTAAACTTGTCAAACATTTCTCAAACACGCTAACAGTTACGTTGTTTGGATACAACGGGGTTCATCTTGACCTTTATGTACACACACTCATGGACATACATTTGTTAGGTAACAATTCTTTTGCCTTATATGCTTCACATTTTTCCTATGCATCTAAGGTGAGTCTTCACGACCCCATTTTACTTACTTTCCTTTTTGGGGGAGAAGCATTCAAACTATTTTAATCTGGTTTGGTATTATTGGTATATCACTTGTTACTTTAGTGCAAACATTATCACGCAAGTCCTTACACACTCGAACCGTTAATAACGAGATAGCGAGGTAATTTTGGATAGTACTACTTGACAAACATTATCATGCAAGTCCTTACACACTTTAGGAAGTTCATTTACATTTACTACTTTTCATTGGGCGCCATGTTTTACGCATTCATTACTCATGCTTTTAAAATGTTTACACTACCGTATTGATTACACTAAGAACTGTGTTTTACTCTGATTTGAGGTCAAACGCTTATTTTAAATCGCATATAGTGTCATTTGATATGACTGTGTCTGAGATCCTGGTTTGTCACACGCCTCGTGGTAGAACCCCGCTGGTGGATTTTGAGGGTGTGACACTGGGAAAGCCAATGTAGTGGCTGATGCCCTTAGCCGAAAAGAACGAATCAAACCCTCACACATTTGTGTAATGGAAATTATTGTTCAAACCAGCCTTAAGGCCATGATCCATCAAGCTCAATAAGATGTTCTTGCCAAAAACGAGTTGAAGAAACAGTTGGATTGTAGTGCTGAAAAGCATTTAGAGTCCAAGTCTGATGAAATTCTTTATTTTATGGGACGATATGGATTCCCGACTCCAACCCCTCCGTAAGCTCATTCTTGATGAGGCGCATAAAACCTGATATTCTATTCATCCTGGTGCTGATAAAATGTATCATGATCTCAAAGAATTTTATTGGTGGTCGAGGATGAAGAAGGATATATCTCCTTATGTGAGCAAATGCCTTACATGCTTAAAAATCAATGCTGAGCATCAAACACCTTCGGGTCTTCTTCAACAACCCGAGATCCCTCTCTGGAAATAGGAGCAAATTGCCATGGATTTTATCACCAAACTCCCTAGAACTCCCCATGGGCACAATTCGATTTGGGTCATAGTTGATCGTTAGACCAAATCAGCTAACTTTCTTCCGATACGTGAAGATTTCAAGATGGAGAAATTTTCAACGCTCTACATCAATGAAATCGTAGCTAGTCACGGTGTGCCTCTTTCTATTATATCGACCATGACCGTTGTTTTACCGCTCGCTTTTGGCAATCCTTACAAAAATCCTTATGAACTCGTTTGGACCTTAGCACGGCTTATCATCCTCAAACTGATGGCCAAAGCAAAAGGACCATAAAAACCCTCGAGGACATGCTTCGTACCTGTGTGATTGATTTTGGTGGAAGTTGGGATAGCCATTTGCCTTTTGTGGAATTCTCTTACAACAACAGCTACCATACAAGCATTAAATGTGCTCCCTTGGAAACTTTGTATGGTAGGAAATGTCGTTCACCTGTATGTTGGACCAAAATTGGTGAGTCTCAAATTACCGGTCCCAACTTATCCAAGAGACTTCCGACAAGATTTTCTAGATCCAAGAAAGACTGAAGACTGCTCGTGACCGTCAAAAGAGCTATGCCGATAACCGAAGGAAGCCTCTTGAATTTAAATTTGGTGACAAAGTCTTACTTAAAGTTTCCCCTTGGAAAGGATTGGTTCTTTCGGGAAAAAAGGAAAATTAGCACCTAGGTACGTGGGTCCTTTTGAAATCCTTGAAAGGATTGGTCCCGTAGCTTACAAGTTAAAGTTGCTAGCTGAGCTCAATAATGTGCATAACACATTTCACATGTCTAACCTCAAGAAATTTCTTGCCGATGACACCCTTCACATTCCTTTAGATGAGGTTCGTATTGACGACAAGTTGCATTTTGTGGAGCAACCCATGGAAATTATGTACCATGATGTTAAGAAACTCAAGCGTAGCCGTATTCCAATTGTGAAAGTCCATTGGGACTCTAAGCGTGGTCTTGAGTTCACTTGGGAACGTGAGGACAAATGAAACTCAAGTACCCACACCTCTTTTTTTAATCTGTAGCCTCCACAAGTTGAATTTTGAGGACGAAATTCCTTCAACTCGGGGATACTGTAACATCCATGACTTTTGTACTTATGATTTCTATTTATATCAATAAGATTTCATCTATTTTAAGTATAACAATGTCATAACATGATTACATATTTCTGTAAGTAACATGAAAGTTCACATGTGAAAGTTGTCACATGCTTTTATTATTTTAAGTTATACTTTATATATTATGTGCTTATTATAACATATGACTTATTCATTTTTATTTGAAGCTTAATTTATTTATTTTATGGCCTAAAAGTATTTATAATAACCTTATATTAATTTAATCATCACACAACATGTTACATTGAACATCCTAGCCTACTTTCATTTTGTAAAACATTAAAAATATGTGTGTGACACATTTAAAAAGTTGTCACAAGTTTTCCCCCCAAACCATTTTAAAAATTCCCCTTCATTTCTACTTACCATGTTTAACGCCTTCAAATCTAACTATAAATACAAGGGCTTCCTTCCCTTATTCCTTGCACCTTTTCTCTACACCTTTCAAGAGAAAACAATTATTCTTCCTCTCTCTCTATAATCATCTTACTCAAGCATTTCAACAGATTTTAAGATGTAAAAACCTTTAAGGTTCTTAGAAGGTTGGTTTTAAGTTTATAGTTTAATATTATTTTTTTTGTACCTTGTTCATATAATCATTATAATCCACTCATGTTTATGACTCAATCAAATCCTTACACCTTGGTGTATTGGTGGACGAGACAAAGAACACAAGTGAGATGATCAAATTTATAAACTATGGTCACCATTAATGTTCTTACATCATATTTTGTTTAAAGCATTAAAGTTTTCAATAAACCATGGCATATGTTGATTCTATGATTATATGTAGTAATCATTCTACCACACATGGCTTATATTTTTATTATATCTAAAACACCAAAACACCCAAACATGACTTATGTGAATGTTTCTGTTTTGGACAGCAAACTTAGATGAACTTTATTATACAATAACTTTTTCATAACAAAATAAATAATATAAACTCTAGTTCCATGAGTTAGTTAGTTTAAGTTCCTTTCCAACAGTGTACTAAACGCTTTGAAATCATTTTGTTTGATCACTTAAACAGCCTAAACAAATCAGATGTGCAATTCTGGACATTCTAATTTGGATGACTGTTTAGACGCATTTCTGGGATCCAAATAAAAACTTTTCTAAATGAAAGTTTTGTGAAACACTTCAATCTATCATTCTATAAAATTTCATAATTATTGAATGTCATTTATTATTTTTTAAATGCATATAAAGTTTATCACAGATTGCTAAAAATTCTGATTTGCAGGACAGCCTGTAAAGATTTACGATTTTGACCTATTTTCGGGTCCCAAATTGAAAACATTCCGAATTAAAAATTGTTCACAACATATTAATTTAGTTGACTGGTAATTTTCATAATTTTTCATAAATGTTTGCTATTTTTAACACATATCCAAAGTTTTTTTAAAAACTAACATTTCTTCTCTTATGCTTTGATCATCTTAATCAACTAACAACACCGTATTTTCATATAACCTAAACTAATATTTTCTATCACCTGGGGTTTTCATCCTTAACCGTCAAACACACACCAAAAACTCAAGAACTCATCAAAATCAGAAAGTGAGATTCATAGCCCCCTTTTCAACTTTTACACTTTTGGGGATGGAACATGTATACGTTGGCCATATCACATAAACATTTTCAACAAACAAATTCTTAAACAAGTAATATCAACAATGTGCTTAGTATTTGAACACTATATGATAGTTTTGCAATCACTAACTTAGGTTCAAGCCTAAAGAAGTACTAATATGGGCCATATGTGGGAAACCGATATATCATATAACATAGCACAATCTTGGGTTTGTGGACACAATGATAACAACAGAACAATCTTTGAGGATTGTGGATGCAATATAACAGTGACAAAATAGGTTTGATTGCGTATATCTTGTGTTAATATTATTGCAGATGTGCTGAACTTGTATGAATTTATAACCTTTTATGCCAACATGCTTTTATATCTTTACAAACCTATGTTTCTCACCAACAATATTGTTGACCCTTTTACTTTATATGTTTCAGGTGATGATAACTAGAAACTTGGATCTTCACTTAAGAATGCTTAAGGACCTAGACTTAAGAAAATATATATTATTTCCTTTGTTATGTTTTGGTTGTTTGTTTCATTTAAACATGTGTTGGTAAAACTATAAATCTAATAAAGTTGTGTTGACTTAGTATTTCTTTATGCCATGAGCTATGTGCTATATTTGTGACACCTTGTGTTTCCTCCTTGACGGGGTGTGACAACATGTATGTCTTTTTATGCACGACTACCACAAATTACCAACTACTGAACATATACGAAACAAGAATCAAGATCCAGAACTATATTCTCCTGTAAGTGAGTTCATGATACATGGTCCTTGTGGTATCGAGAATATGAAATGTCCATGCATGATCGATGGAAGATGACCGAAAAAATTCCCTAAAAAGTTCCGACAAAAACACATGCATTAACTCTGATGGTTTTCCAATGTATAAAGACGGAATTCTAGTTTATGTGTAGAAAAATAAGGTGTAAAGTTGGATAACAGAAGCGTGGTTCCCTACAACAAAGTACTTTTCAAAAGATATCAAGCACACATAAATGTGGAATAGTGTAATCAAGCTGGGTCGATCGAGTATTTGTTTAAGCACATGAAAAAAGTTTATGGCAGAGCGATCGTTTGTTTTGTTTCATTTAATGAACAAAATGGAACCATTGATTCAATTGACAAAATTAAAGAGTATTACAACTGTATGTACGTATCTTCTTGTGAAGCTTTTTGGTGTATTTATGGATATGATGTTCATTATAGGACTCCTTCAGTTATTAGGCTTTAGTTTCATCTGTCAGGTCAATAATAAGTTATATGCAATGTAGATGATCATATAGAGCAATGTCCTAGAAAAACAATCTACGTCTACGTCAATGTTTACTAAGTGGATGAAAAGCAATAAAAATTATGCACATGCATGTAAACTTAATTATGTTGAATTTCCTACAACGTTTGTATGGAAAGCTTAAAAACATACTTGAGTACCTAGGAAGGTCGGTTTTTTGATTGGTAGAATACATTCAGTATCTCCCTCTCTTGGTGAAGCCTATTATTTGGGAATTTTGTTGAACAAGGTTAAAAGGCCAACTTCTTTTGAGGAGATTAGAACTTTTAACGGTTTGATGTGTCCTATGTTTAGAGATGCATGTTTTTCAATGGGCCTTTTGGATGATGAGAATGAGTACATTGAAGCAATTGAGGAAGCTAGCATCTCAAGGGCAGGTTATTTTTTACGAAGTTTATTTGGTATGATGTTAACGTCTGATACCCTTTCTAGGTCCGATTTTATTGGAGAAAGAACATGGAATTACTTGTCTAATGGAATACTCTACAACCCACAGGTTACTTAAAGCATCCTGGTATAATAAATTAAATGTATTTTAAATTAGATGATTTATATAAAGTTACTATTTATTATCTCATACCATTTTATGTTATATATATATTTATAGGTTTACTACTCTCAGTAGAACAGATTAAAACCTTACATTCTATGAGATTGAAAAGTTTTTGCTTCGTAATAATTCAACTCTACAAAGGTTCTTAACCATGCCTTTTCTGGATGATAATCGTATATCTTCTACAAACAATTTGTAACTTATGAAGAACTAGCATATAACAGTGATGTATTGCAAGATGAGTTTGTAACCTTTACACTTCCTTGACTTATGAACAAAGACAAATTTATAACAAAATAATGGCAGCATTTTTAAGGAATAAGGTGGAGTGTTTTTTGTATATGGTTACAGTGGAACAGGAAAAACACATCTATGGAAAACTTTATCTGCATCTGTAAGATCCGAAGGAAAGATTGTACTAGCATTGCTTCAAGCAGAATCGGATCTCTTTTGCTATTAGGTGGTAGGAGTGAACATTCTAGATTTATTATTCCTTTGAACATAGCTGAGGATTCTTTTCGCCATAATAGACTAGATAGCGATCTTGCACATCTACTTAAAAAAATCACTGGTTAGTTGGGATGAAGCACCAATGATACATAAACACGAATTTGAAGCTCTTGATAGATCATTAAAAGATATATTTTCTTATGTATCAGGATCGTCATGCACTTTACCATTTGGTGGGAAGGTAATTGTTTTTGGAGGTGATTTTGTGCAAATTCTATCGGTTGCCCCAAGTGGTAGTAGCCAACAAATTGTTGATTCTTCTTTGAGTTCTTCTTACATTTGGAAAAATTACAAGGTACTCAGATTGACAAAAACCTCAGGTTGACTACTAGTAATGATTCATCTAATATAGATTCAGTACATCCAATTTCAAAGTTGATTGATTTTGTATATCCTTCTATTTTGAAAATTATAAACAACCAAATTACTTTCATGAAAGGGAAATTTTAGCTCCAAAGACGAGGTGGTGCATGAGATAAATGAAAGATTATTTTCAATTTTTCTGAGTAAAGAAAGGGAATATCTCAGTTCTGATTCTATATGTCAAATAGAAATGTTGAATTCTATTTTGGATGAAAGTTTATACTCTCCAGATATACTCAATGGAATAAAAATTGGTAGTTTGCCTAATCACAGGTTAGTGTTACAAGTTGATATTCCAGTAATGCTTCTCAAAAACATTGACCAAAAAAGTGGGTTATGTAATGGAATGAAACTACAAGTTGTATTATTAGCAAATCGTATTATAGAAGCAGAGGTTATATCTGGTAGTAACATTGGAGAACGTACTTTTATCCCTAAATTTTCTTGATACCAACAAACAAGATGTAAGGCCCCGTTCTCGGGACGCTTACAGCTGGACCGTCATCGCATAAAATATTCAAAATAACCATTTCTTTGCAGCGGAATTTAATAACTTTCATTTATAATTAAAACATGTTATCTCATTACCTAAATCCTTTACATATCAAAATACAATAACATGTCTAAAATGTGGATGCCAGTCTTCAAAACACTCCCAGTAGCTTACACATCCATGCCTGCAACTCCTCAGCATAAACAAATACCCGCCAACTATTATGTATACAAAAAGTCAGTGACGCTGAGTGTTCTAGTTTTATAAATAAAATACGTTTTCTTCCTTTAAAAACATAACCTTCACAATCGTACGCGATCACACATCATACGTACACAATTGATAATAATATTTATTATCTTCATCATCGTTCATCAAACAAGACATTACATCCCTTACCATCATCCAGATCCTTTCTCATGCAATACCCCCGACTCGTGCTCGAAAGCTGATACTGTGCCGGGGCCTGTAAACAAACCCCCGACTGGTGTCCGAAGACTGACATAGTACCGGGGTATGCGACAAGGATCCCATCTCATATGCAACACCCCCGACTCGTGCTCGAAAGCTGATACTGTGTCGGGGCCTGTAAACAAACCCCCAACTCGTGTTCGAAGACTGACACAGTACCGGGCTAGAAACAAGACCTCATCTCATGCCATCCTGTCTCATGCAATACCCTCGACTCGTGCTCGAAAGCTGATACTATGCGGGGCCTGTAAACAAACCCCCGACTAGTGTCCGAAGACTGACACAATACCGGGGTACGCAACAAGGATCTCATCATCCGTTACTTCCATACTTATCATTCGTTATCTTCCACTTTCATTACATAATACTTTACATTCATTCATACATCAAACCATGTAAAGCCATACATGATACATAACGTATAATAAACAAATACATACGTTTTGAAAACCGTTAACAAAGAAAGACAACACACCACACACACAACATAAACCACAACACAACACATACCTAAGCCACCACATCCCAACGTGACCTATCTCAAAAATCACCTCTTAAAGCCCCTAAGAAAGCCTTAAGTCTAAAAAGAGGCACATAAAACATTCTAGGCGCATGAGCAGAAAATTCTAAGTATAAAAGCTTCTGGGCGCATCAGCACTATTTGGGCGCATGAGCCCTATTCAGGCGCCTCAACACTTAGTCGCAGGAACAATTCTAGGTGCATGGGCACTATGTAGGCGCATCACCCATACTTAGCCATTTCCATACTTTCTGGGCGCATGAACCATTGTTTCAGGCGCACCACCTACACTTAGGCGCATGGGTACTCTGGGCGCTGGGCACTATGTAGGCGCATGGCCACTATTCGGGCGCACCACCTTGACGCATCAGCACCCTTGGGCGCATGAGCAACACAGGCTCACGGCCAACTTTTGGGTGCATGAAGGATACTGTTTGGGCGCATGTACCCTGTTAGGGCACTTGTCCCTGGGTGCATGAAGACAGTTGGGCGGATGGGAACATTCTGAACATCTAATCTGCCAGAACACACCCAAAACATTTCTAGCCTAACCCAAACACAGATCTTGCATACTAAGGGCATCTAAATATTCTGACAACTATTCTAACCTCAAAACAAGCATCAAAAACATAAAACCATTGAACACCATACGAACCACAACAAGCTAAAAATACGGTTATCTTTAAAAAAAACCTTTTCTACGTATGCATAATACCCCAAACACTTTAAAATCTGTAAAGATGGGTCTAGAAACTCACCTGAAGCAGATCTTCAAACCAGGTACTTCCACCTATGATTTCAGCTTCAAATTCCCAAGAACAACTTCAAAAACATCAATAACTTTGGTTTAGGACTTAAACCCAACTGAAACCGAACTCGTGTTCATGAGAACTCACCTTAGCAGCCTTCTTCTTTTCTTTCTCCGAAAACCCAAGCCCTTTCACCTTTTTTCTGCTTTGGCCGAGGGCCGAAAGCAGATCTCTGCTTTTAAAGAGGTGGCCATACCTCTTATATTATTAAAATAATGAAGTTTGTGCACTTTTGCACTTTGCCCCCTTCAACTTGTACCCGTTATCTTTTCTTTCTATAACTTTCCATTTCTCGTCTTTAAAATAAAAATTCAGGGTGTTACAAGTCCACCCCCCTTAAATAGGTTTCGCCCGAAAACCTATCGCTTTTTGAAAAGTTACGAGTAATTGTCCCCTTCTGGCTCCAGTGTACTTGCGCAAGTGAAACCATTCTTCTTATAGCTCTTTCTTCTTCTATCAGAAACATCCATCAGTTGCTTCTCATAGTAAATCCTTTGTCCATCTCAGTATTCTCTAGTGGCACGATCATATCCTCATCGATTAAGCACTTTCTTAGACGAGATACATGGAACGTCGGATGACTTCCACTTAACACGTCGGTAGCTCCAGTCGACATGCCACTTCTCCTACCTGAGCAACAATTCAGATTGGTCCTTTATTCCTTAGTACTAGCTTCACTCACTTTCGAAATTGGGTGATCTCCTCTCTCAAACGAGGCCTTCATCATTACTTCATCATCGCGGTTGTTCAAACCACCTTCTTGTAACACTCGGCGTTTGGCTCATAGGTTACTAGCCAATCCTTCCGAAGGTGCACGTCTATCCATCCATGTCTGTCCTGAACAGTCTAGCAGAAAATTCATGCTCTCTTAATTTTATCGTGCAATCCTTTTAGGATATTCGGTAACCTAGGGACTTACCAATAGCAATTCTACCTCGAAGGCTCATCTATCTTCCTACTCTAACGTGCAACTTACCACAAAGCAGCAGGAATGAAACTACTACTAGCACCACAATTAAAGCATAGATGCATAACTTTAAATTACCAAAAACGTACCTGACGTCGCATCGAAGTCCGCCCTAGCCTCCTCCCGTCAGGGAAAATGCTCTAACCTTCATCCTCTGTTCTCCTTCCTTGCATCGGAGCTCTCTGCCCTCTACTTGTTGCAGTCTCTGCTCATATTGACCACTCTTGCCACATCTGTAACATTTAGCCATGTGACAATCCCTCGCCCTGTGGCCCTCTTTCCACACTGGAAGCAGATGTTCAATCCCCATTTACACCCCCCCTCGTGGCCTCTGCCACACTTCTACACACCTCTTCTATCCCTGTTATCCTCCTCCGATCATCGAACTTCATCATCTTACCTCTAGCCATAAATTCGCCGTCATCATCCCATCTTCCACTTTCATCCCTATCATAGCTCCGCTTCTCCTCTTCATTCGTTATCGCCACCGCCTCACGCTCGTCATACAACCTCCCCGCCAAATCGACTGCTGACCTAAACGTGCCTGGTCAGGCAGTAATCAGATGTCTGCGGATATCTGTTGGCAGACCTTGAATATACCTTTTGATCTTTCGTGACACAGGCGTCACCTGATCTGGCACCAGCCTTGCCATCTCGTTGAACTTTGTGGTGTACTGTTGGTGAGTCATCATCCCCGACTCCAGCTGTAGGAACTCCCTCTCACTTTGTCAAGCTCTCTATGAGGGAAAAACTCCTCGATTACCAACCTCTTCAGCTCCTTCCACCTCATCCTCTCGATTGCCCTGGTGCCCTCAGCCTGGACAATGTTGTCCCCCCAGCACAAGGCTGAATCCACAAATGTGGGTAGCAAACTTAACATTCTGATCCTTGCGGCACTCGCTAATTTCAAGTACCACTTCCATCTCTCTCACCCAACATTGTGCAGTAGAGCACTCCCTTCCCATCAAACACAGGAGGCCTACACCTTTGGAATGCTCCATAGATACATCCCTTCGAAACCTCCTCCACAGGTCCTCCTCCTCATCACCACTGGAGACAACCATGTCAGCATCGGGTTGCTCCATATCTCTAGAACCTCCAGCTTCACCCTCCTGGTCGTGCGGTCTTTCTTTTCTCACTCTCCTCTTCTCATCCTCCTTCACAGCTCTAATGACCTCGGTCACTACAGTAAGCAGAAATTGTCTGCATGACCTGATGGACTTCCTCTGCTACTACCTCCTTCATTGAGGCTCTCAAATTAGCACTTCCGTCCTCACCATCCTGGTGATGAAACTCTGGCTCTTCAGTAGCCGCTTCAGCAGTCATAGCCCTACTCCTCGTGGCACGCGGCCTAACACCACGTCCACCCTGACCTCCACCTCGTGAAGCCTCAGAAGACCTCCCGCCAACCATCTAAAACACTACAAGATTCAAACACCAACACGGTCAATCAAGGTAATAGCTAAAGTTATGTCAAGTATAGTAAGTCCCTAATCACAGTGGCCAGTTGTGTTTAGCCACTTAAGTCCCTAATCACAGTGGCCAGTTGTGTTTAGCCACTTACTTTACTCTTCATTCCTCAAGCATTTCCTATCCTGACTACATCATTATCTAAATCTACACAAAAGCACACAAGCGACATAACATGCGCACATAATACCGGTTAACATTAACTTACATAAAACCTTTACTTAAAACTTTTACCTGCAATCCATTTTCTTTTATCCCATTCTAAGTTTAAGATTAGATTTTTGAAAAATATTTACCCAATTCCCTTAAAGTTTAGCTCTGATACCAACTTGTATGCCCCGTTCCGGGACGCTTACAGCTGGACCGTCATTGCATAAAATATTCAAATAACCATTTCTTGCAGGAAATTTAATAACTTTCATTTATAATTAAAACATGTTATCTCATACATAAATCCTTTACATATCAAAAAAAAGTCAGCGACGCTGAGTGAGTTCTAGTTTTATAAATAAAATACTTTTCCTTTAAAAACATAACCTTCACAATCGTATGCGATCACACATCATACGTACACATTGATAATAATATTTATTATCTTCATCATCGGTCATCAAACAATAATTACATCCCTTAAGATCATCCAGATCCTGTCTCATGCAATACCCCCGACTCTGCTCGAAAGCTGATAAATGTCGGGGCCTTAACAAACCCCCCGACTCGTCTCCGAAGACTGACACAGTACCGGGGTGACAAGGATCCCATCTCATATGCAAACACCCCCGACTCGTGCTCGAAAGCTGATACTATGCCGGGGCTTGTAAACAAACCCCGACTCGTGTCCTAAGACTAACACAGTACCGGGCGAGAAATAAGACCTCATCACATGCCATCTTGTCTCAAGCAATACCCCCGACTCATGCTCGAAGCTGATACTGTTCCGGGCCTGTAAAAAAAAACCCCCGACTCGTGTCCGAAGACTGACACAGTACCGGGGTCGCGACAAGGATCTCATCATCCGTTACTTCCATACTTATCATTCGTTATCTTCACTTTCGTTACATAATACTTTACGTTCATTCATACATCCAACCTCGTAAAGCCATACATCATACATAACGTATAATAAAACATAATACATACGTTTTGAAAACTCTGTTAACGAAGAAAGACAACACACCACACACACACATAAACCACAACACAACATCATGCATAAGCCACCACATCCCAACGGGACCTATCTCAAACATCACCTCTTAAAGCCCCTAATAAATCCTAGTCTAAAAACGAGGCACATAAAACATTCTAGGCGCATGAGCAGAAAATTCCTAAGTATAAAATCTCTTGGGCGCATCAGCACTATTTGGGCGCATGAGCCCTATTCAGGCGCCTCAACACTTAGTCGCAGAACAATTTGTAACACCCGAATTTTTATAAGGACCAAAAGTGTAAAAGAAGAAAATAATCTTGAATAAAGAGGCAATGACAAAAGATGAAGGGTGCATTGTGTAAATATGTATAAAAGTCAAAAAAGTATGAGTATAAGAGCATGGTTCCCATGCTCTTATCTTTCTGCTGCTGCTATGACCGAAGAAGAAAGGGTTTGTTTCTGGTTTTCTCTCAGTTTTATGAGGAAGAAGAAGCTGGAATCTTAGAGGTATGTGTGTTTTACATGTTAATTGGTTGTTGTTCTTTGAGGTTTTCCACCTTAGAAACCAATTTCTATATTTTTTGTTGTTTTAGTTCTTGTTTATGTTGTTTAGGTGTCGTGAACTCAATGCAGCCAAGTTTGGTAGAGTTTTTACTTGTCTTCTGTAAGAGGTGAGTTCTAGACCCCGTTTACATGTATTTTAAACTGATTTTGGGCTGAAAATGCATGGTTAAAAGATTTTATGTATGTATGTTTGTACCCGTGAGCTTGTATAGTATATGTTCATGTATGAAGCTTGTTTATGTGTTAGGAATGCTTAGAAATGTTTATTTAGGCTTTGAATAGGTGCTACAACACGTTTAAACTGATTCTAAATGCAGAGGTGCACAGCAAGAAGTCAGGGCCCAAACAGGGCCCATGCGCCTGGGAACAGGGCCCATGCGCCTGGGAACTTAGTGAAATATGTACAAGTACAGTCATGCGCCCAAACAGGGCCCATGCGCCTGGAAATTTCCTTAGAAAATTCTAAGTAGGGTCCCATACGCCCCAATAGTGCCCATGCGCCCAAAAGTTTAGCCTAAGTGTTCAAGTGTAGGTTCATGCGCCTGAACAGTGTCATGCACCCAAGACCTTCCTCAGGAGCCTAAGTGTTTGCCCATGCGCCTGGGAGGCTCATGCGCCCAGAAATATTGCGAAAATGTCTAAGTGTAGAAACCATGCGCCCAAATAGTGTTAATGCACCCATGCGGTACTGATGCGCCTGCATAGTTCCCATACGCCTAAGACACTTAGAAAATTTTCTGAAATTTTGGAGAAAGCTGAATTTTAGGGTTTAACCTAGGGTTGACCTGTGATTATCATTTGATTATTCTATTCATGTTTTATTATCGTTCTTGTATTCCTTTTACTATATAATATGACTTTATGCGGATTGCTTATGATCATAAAGTATCATTAATAAAGGGAAAGATTAATGTAATGAAAAGTGGAACATAATGAACGAATGAACGAATGAAAAGTCTTGCAAGCAAATGAAAAGGAGGTTCACAGCCAGGGTTATTAGCTCAACTGTGTGCGGTTTAGCTAACCCATGAGGATGCACGCAGGAGTCAATCTTTGAGATTGACTAATATGTACGAAATGGGATCCTTGTCGCTTGACCCCAAGACTGAAGTTGCTTTATGCATAACAATGAGGCATAGCATATGACAGGATCTAGATTACAGTGAAAGATAATAATGAAAGTACGAAACGAACGATTATGAACGATGATGAAAGATGATAATGATATAACCTCGATGTATGTATGATGTATGATCACATTCGAAAGAAATTTATCATATTTTGGAAGAGTATTTTCATATACAACTCTTCCGAGGTATTTTTATGATTTTAAAACTAGAACTCACTCAGCAAAGCTAACTTTTATGCATTTTCAGTTGGCATGTAATATTGCTGAGGATGGCACTCGGGGAGGCTAATCGTTGGGGCAGGCTGACATCCATTCATGATCTATAACATTGTTGTTTTGTAATGCAAATTAAGGATTCTTTTGTAACTGTTAACAAACCTGTATTGCTTAGCAACAGTGCTTATAAACTAATGAATGGCTTTTGATGTTTAATTCCGCTGCATGTTTTAATGGATTATGAAATATTTATTTTAATTATGCTATAATTGCCCAACTGTGAGGTCTCCGGGAACGGGGCCTTACAAGTTGGTATCAGAGCCAAAGTTTAAGAGAATGTGTAAATATTTTCAAACAAAATCTAAACTTAAACTGAAAATGGGACCGAATGGAGGGATGCCAGCCCGAGTAGCTACGTGCCATCAGGTATGTCCTTTTTTATAATGTTAAACCGGCATTAAGTGCGCATGCTATTTGATTTAGTGCTTTAGTAGATTTGAATACTGATGTAGTTAGGATAGGAAATGCTTGGGGGATGATGTAAGGCCCCGTTCTTGGGACGCTTACAGCTGGCCGATCATTGCACATATATAACACATATTTAAGTGTACTAAAACAACGCATGGAATAATTTAAAATCATTTCATTCATTGCTTTTGCAAAATAATACAACATTCATGATCGTCACAAAATATTTTTGTTCGCATTACAATGCAAAAACGTCATAATTTAAACAATGGATGCCATCCAAAAATGCCAAGTAGCTGCCCCGTGCCATCCTCAGCAACATTACCTGCCAACTGGAAACACATAAAAGTCAGCGTTGCTGAGTGAGTTCTAGTTTTATAAATAAAATAGTTTTCTTTCGATTAAAACCGTACTGTACTTTCGTAAGCGATCATACATCATACGTACAAATAGATAATCTCATTATTATCTTTCATCATCGTCAACTTACATTCATGCATTATTACTTATCGTACATTTCATTCGATCATATACTTTCCTTCTCTATGCTCCAGGCTAATGCCTCGAGCCCCATACCCAAATCATACACAATGCCAAGGTGGGTACTGGACCGAAGACTAAAATAGACTTCAAACATCATGCCCAAGCGGGCCCAGCACCGGGGTATCATCATTTGGACCATGCCATGTGCTATACCCCAAACATCATGCACAAGGCGGGTACTAGACCGAAGACTATAAATAGACTTCAAACATCATGCCCAAGGCGGGCCCAGCACCGGGTAAGCGACAATGGTCCCGTACGTATGGTCAGTCACAAAGACTAGACCCATGTGCATCCTTTTGGGGTGCTAACCCGCACACCGTTGAGCTAACACCCTTCACTGGGTGTGAACCTCCTTACAGTGCTTGCAAGACTTTCTTACTTCCGATCGTTCATTAATGCATGCATTCGTTCTTACTTCTCATTAGTTATCTTCCACTTTCGTTAAGTATACTTTACATAAGCATATACATACGTCATATCACGTAAGGTCACGACATAAACATAACATGGAACAACATCATCACAGCAGCATACAAAGCATGGAAAACAAAAAACAAGCACAGACCCCCATAAAACCTCCTTTCTTAACACTTAAGCTCTACATCCCAAAATCTCATAAAATTCTGTCTCCTTAAGAATGCGGATGAGCAAAGGAATAAACAAATGCGGATGAATAAACAAATGCGGATGAAAAATATTCCAAGTGTCCCAAAGAATGCGCATGAACCAAATGCGGATGACTGAAGCAAATGCGCATGGACAAACAAATGCGGATGAACAACACTTATGCTAATATTCAAACTTAATGCGATGATCAATAACCTGAAACCGCATCTTATACTAAATCAGTTCCCAATCCTCATTCTTATACATTCATTGCACCGATCGAGCATGCTAATCTCTTTAGAACAAGCATACAACCACGTAAACCGAGCAAAACATGCAGGCCCTAACACACCCAGTAAAAGAACAGGGCCAAACTTACGGTACAAATACTGGACATATTAAAAAGTTAGTTACATGTATTCCAGCCTCAAAACAGGTTTAAAGCATAGAAACCGGGGATCTAGAACTCACCTTAGCAGCCTTAGAGTATGACTTCCTTCAAACCCGTTTGCACAATGAGTTCAACCACCTAGAAACCCACCAAAACACACCCGAACACAACAAACACACATAAGCACACAACCAAGGCATAGGCCGCCAAGAAAACTTAAATGATGAATTCTTACCTTGAATTCGAATTCCTTGTTCTTCTTTCTTCAGAACCCGAGAGCTCCGCTCTGCTTCTTTCTCTCTCTACAATCAGCAGAAAAGGTGAAAAGTAATATGGCATGGGCGGCCATGTTGCTTTATGCACCCACTTCTTAATCTTTTTGTCCTTTGACATATTTACCCCTCAACTTGGGTTAAATTGTGTTTTCTTTCTTTTATACCCGTTTATTTCTTCTTTCTCGTCTTTTAAAATTTTCGGGTGTTTACAGATGAAGAGTAAAGTAAGTGGCTAATCACAACTGGCCACTGTAATTAGGGACTTACTATACTTAACATTAACTAAGGTATTACCTTGAATGACCATGTTGGTGTTTGAATCTTATAGTGTTTAAGAGGATGGTTAGTGGATGATCATCGAAAGCTTCTCGTGGTGGAACGCGGGGCGTTCGTGGTAGGCCACGTAGTACTAGAAACAAGACCAAGACTACAGAGGTGGCTCATGTTGAGCCCGATCTTCATCACCCGGAGGGCGGTGATGAGAGTGCCAACTTAAGAGCCTCGGTGAAGGAGGCAGTGGTGGAGGAGGTTCACCAAGCCATGCAGATGATCCTACCGTCTGTCGTGACTAAAGTGATCCGAGCTGTTAGGGAAGATGAAAAGAAGGAGAAGGAGGAGGGATGGAGAACTACTGCTGGTAGGAGGGGTGACGTAAGGAATCACACTGAGGAGGAGGAGTTGGATGAAAGAAGGGGAGCCTCTAGTGATGATGAGGATGTGATAGTGCAGGAAACCGTAAGGGGATGTAGCTACGGGGCATTCCAAAGGTGTAAACCCCTACCTTCGACGGCAATGGCAATGCCGCAGCTACTCACCGCTGGATACGAGTGATGGAAGCGGTGCTAGAGATTAGCGAGTGTCGGGAGGATCAAAAGGTGAAGTTCGCCACTCACTCCTTCGTTGACACTGCGCTGTGTTGGTGGGACAATCTTGTCCAAGCCGAAGGCAACCAGACCATCGAAAGAATGAAGTGGGGAGAGTTGAAGAAGCTGGTAATCAAGGAGTTTTGTCCTCATCTAGAACTCGACAAGATCGAGAGAGAGTTCCTATAGCTGGAGGCAGGCACTATGACCCACTAGCAATACACCGCCAAATTTAATGAGATGACGAGGCTGGTGCCTGATCAGGTTACGCCGGCATCAAGGAAGATCAAGCGGTATATCTAGGGGTTGCCAGCTGACATCCGCAGACACTTAATTGCTGCCTGACGAAGCACTTTTAGGTCGGCAGTGGAGTTGGCGGGAATGTTGTATGACGGAAGGGAAGTGGGAGTGGTTGAGGTGAAGAAGACTGATGGTGGTGGTAATAACTGGAGAGGAAAGAGATTCGGGCATGGTGGTTTTACCCCGAATAACAAGAGGCGAAGGGTGGATGACCGCCGAGTTGTTACTGCAGGCTCGGGGTCGAGGAAGTGTGACAAGTGTGGAAAGGAGCACAGTGGGGAATGCCTCTTGGGGTCGAATATTTGCTTCAAGTGTAGGAAGCCCGGACATATGGCAAAGATGTGTGGGATCCCATTGTGCTTCAACTGTGATGAGGACGGCCACATGAGCAGAGACTGCAAGAAGCCAAGGGCAGAGAGCTCCGGGGCGAAGAAGAGAGCCAAAGAAGGAGGGCAGAGGGCGAGTGCTAGAGCCTTCACTATGATGCGGGAGGAAGCCCGGGTAGACCCCGACGTCGTGTTAGGTATGTTTCTAGTACATCACACTTGTGCCTCTGTATTATTTGATTCTGGTGCTAGTAGGAGTTTCATATCTGCTACTTTATGTGCTAAGTTGCCTATTATTAGTAGATGTATTGATGAGGCTTTTGATGTAGAAACTGCTATTGGTAAGTCAACCAGAATTTCTTGTATGATTGAAGACTGTGGCATAGAATTAGAAGGTCATAGGTTTGCTGCTAAGCTATATGTGATGCCCCTAGGAGGATTTGATGTAGTACTAGGGATGGATTGGCTAGCAACCTACGAGGCAAACATCGTGTGTCGCAAGAAGATGATTCAATTAGTTGCGCCCGATGGAAGTTCGGTGACGGTATATGGTGATCGCGTCACTACGGTCCCAACGGTGATTTCGATGGCGGTGGCGGAGAAGTGCATGAGACGCGGATGTAGTGCCTACCTGGCGTATGTAAGGGATGTGGACGCGTCGATACCACAATTGTCTGAAGTGCTAATGGTGTGTGACTTCCCGGACGTGTTCCCAGAAGACTTACCAGGTGTGCCACCTGACCACGAGATCGAGTTTCAGATTAACCTGATACCGGTGCACAACCCGTTGCCAAAGCACCGTATCGGTTAGCTCCGACCGAGAGATGAAAGAACTAATGGTTCAACTGCAGGAGTTGATGGATAAAGGATTCATCCGACCAAGTAGGGTGCTCCGGTACTATTTGTTAAGAAGAAAGACGGTAGTATGAGGATGTGTATAGACCACCGTGAGTTGAACAAGTTGACGGTAAAGAACCGATACCCCTACCGAGGATAGATGACTTGTTTGACCAGCTTCAAGGAGCCAGTTGGTTTTCCAGAATAGATGTTCGATCAGGTTATCATCAGCTAAAGGTGAAAGAGCAAGATATCCCTAAGACAGCGTTCCGTACATGCTATGGACTTACGAGTTCCTCGTTATGTTGTTCGGTTTAACTAATGCGCCAGCTGCCTTTATGGATCTGATGAAACGAGTGTACTGGCCGATGTTGGATAAATCGGTGATTGGGTTTATTGATGATATCCTGATTTATTCGAAGAGCAAGGAAGAACATGCTGGTCACATACGCGAAGTGTTGGAAACACTTAGGAGAGAAAAGTTATACGCCAAATTCTCTAAGTGTGCTTTTTGGTTACTAGAAGTTCAATTCCTGGGTCACGTGCTGAACACTGAAGGAATTATGGTGGACCCGGCGAATGTTGAGGCTGCGATACAATGCAAGTCTCCAAAGACGCCATCCAAGATTCGATGCTTCTTGGGTTTGGCGGGATACTACCGGAGGTTTATTTAAGACTTCTCCAAGATAGCCTCACCTTTGACCAAACTGACTCGCAAGGATGTGAAGTTTATATGGGGTCGGGAACAAGAGGATGCTTTTGAGGAGTTAAAGGCTAGATTGACTCAAGCTCCTGTCCTGACATTACCCGAAGGAAGCGAAGACTTAGTGGTCTATTCAGATGCTTCATATTCGGGACTGGGTTGCGTGCTAATGCAACGTGGAAAGGTAATAGCGTACGCATCCCGACAGCTAAAGACCACGAAGTTAATTATCCCACTCATGACTTAGAGTTAGCTTCAGTGGTCTTTGCATTGAAAATTTAGATGCACTACTTATACGGACAAAGTGCACAATCTTCACCGACCACAAAAGCTTAAAGTACTTCTTTGAGCAGAAGGATCTCAACATGAGGCAAAGAAGGTGGTTAGAGCTGATCAAGGACTATGACTGCGAGATCCATTACCACCCGGGCAAGGCCAACGTAGTGGCCGATGCCCTTAGCTAGAAAGAGAGGCCTGAGCCGATTCAGGTGAAGGCGTATCAGTTGGTGATGACCTCAGACGCGATGACACAGGTCAAGGAATTTCAAAATGAGGCATTAAAGGAAGAACACCTTAACTCTGAACAAATGAGAGGTCTAGTTGTGGAGTTGGGTGAGAACACCCACGGGGTTAAAACCCGCTTCAGACGGATATGGATTCCTCGATACGGGGATCTACATGGGCTAATTATGGACGAAGCTCATAAAACTCGATACTCCATTCACCCCGATGCTACCAAGATGTATCAAGATATGAAGAAGGACTACCGGTGGTCGGGTATGAAACACAACATGGCGGAGTATGTGAGTAAGTGCCTTACTTGCTTGCAAGTGAAGGCAGAACGTCAGAAACCATACGGGAAGATCCAACCATTGGATATACCCGAGTGGAAGTGGGAGCACATCACCATGGACTTCATCACGAAGCTGCCCCGTACTGCAAGGGGGTACGATACCATTTAGGTGATAGTCGACCGCTTGACGAAGAGTGCTCACTTCCTACCGATCTGCGAGACGTATTCATCTGAGAGATTGGTGGATCTGTTCATCAAATAGATTGTAGCCCATCATGGCGTGCCGGTGTCTATTGTGTCAGATCGTGACACCCGGTTTACGTCTAAGTTCTGGAAGAGGTTTCATGATGCCATGGGGACAAGGCTACACATCAGCACAGCTTATCATCCTCAGACAGATGGTCAGTCTGAGCGAACAATTCAGACACTGGAGGATATGCTTCGTGCATGCGTGATTGACTTTGGAGGAAGTTAGGATGATCACTTACCGTTAGCAGAGTTCTCGTACAACAACAGTTATCATGCCAGTATTGGCATGCCACCATACGAGATGTTGTACGGTAGGAGGTGTAGGATGCCCGTATGTTGGGGAGACATTAGCAGAAAGAATTGGGAAGCATTAAGGTGATTGAGGCTACGACTGAGAAGCCAGAAAAGATCAAAGCCTTTATGAAGGCAGCCAAGGATAGGCAAAAGTCGTATGCTGATAAGAGGCATACCCCAATTGAGTTCAACGTGGGGGATAAGGTCATGTTGAAGGTCTCGCCTTGGAAGGGAATCATTTGATTCAGGAAGAGGGGCAAGCTGAGCCCGAGATACATAGGGCCTTTCCGAATCGTTGCACGAGTAGGAGAGGTAGCCTATCGGCTGGAATTGCCTGATGAGTTAAGTGGAATTCATCCGACATTCCATGTATCCCATCTAAGAAAGTGCTTAGCCGACGAAGACATGATTGTACCACTGGAGGATATCGAAGTGGATGAACGGCTCAACTATGTGGAGCAACCGGTGGCAATCATCGATCGGAAGGAGAAGAGGTTAAGGAATAAAGTGGTTCCACTTGTGCGGGTACAGTGGAAGCACCGAAAAGGATCTGAATCTACATTGGAAACCTAGGCAGAGATGAGGCAACACTACCCATAGTTATTTGAAGAATGACAGGTTTCTGGGATGAAACTCTTTAAGGGGGGTAGACTTGTAACACCTGAATTTTATAAGGGCCAAAAGTGCAAAAGAAGAAAAGAATCTTGAATAAAGAAGGCAATGACAAAAGATGAAGGGTGCATTGTGTAAATATGTATAAAAGTCAAAAAGTATGAGTATAAGAGCATGGTCACCCATGCTCTTTCTGCTGCTGCTGTGACCGAAGGAGAAAGGGATGTGTTTCTGGTTTTCTCTCGGTTTTGTGAGGAAGAAGAAGCTGGAATCTTCGAGGTATGTGTGTTTACATGTTAATTGGTTCGGTTTCTTTGAGGTTTTCCACCTTAGAAACTGATTTCTATGTGTTTTTGGTGTTTTAGTGCTTGTTTATGTTTGGTTTAGGTGTCTTGAACTCTAGGGCAGCCAAGTTTGGTGGAGTTTTACTTATCTTCTGCAAGAGGTGAATTCTAGACCCCATTTACATGTATTTTAAACTGATTTTGGGGCTGAAAATGCATGGTTAAAAGATTTTATGTATGTATGTTTGTACCCGTGAGCTTGTATAAGTATATGTTCATGTATGAAGCTTGTTTATGTGTTGGGAATGCTCAGAAATGTTATTTAGGCTTTGAATAGGTGCTACAATAGGTTTGAACTGATCCTGATATGCAGAGATGCACAGCAGGCAGTCATGAGCCCAAACAGGGCCAATGCGCCTAGGAACTTAGTGAAAATATGTACAAGTACAGATCATGCACCCAAACAGAGCCCATGCGCCTGGAAATTCCTTAGAAAATTCTAAGTAGGGGCTCATGTGCCCCAGTAGTGCCCATGCACCCGAAAGTTTAGCATAAGTGTTCAAGTGTAGGTTCACGCGCCTGAACAGTGTCATGCGCCTAAGACCTTCCTCAGGATCCTAAGTGTTTGCCCTTGCGCCTAGAAATATTCCGGAAATATCTTGTAAGGCCCCGATCCCGGGACTCTCACAGTTGGACAATCATCGCACATAAAACATATAATTTACATTTACAATTTCTAAAACATTGCAGCGTAATTCTTTTAAACAAACCATTTCATATATATATATATATTTGCTTTTGCAAAATAATACATCGTTGACAGATTAAAAAATATTACTCGTTACATTACATCACAAAAACATTAAATTTAAACAACGGATGCCATCCAAAAATGCCAAGTAGCTGCCCCGTGCCATCCTCAGCAATATTACCTGCCAACTGGAAACACATAAAAGTCAGCATTGCTGAGTGACTTCTAGTTTTATAAAAATAAAATACTTTTCTTTCGTTTAAAACCATTCTTTCTTTACTTTCATACGCGATCATACAACATATGATAGATAATAATTTATTATTATCTTTCATCGTCATTCATTAACTTCCGTTCATTCATCCTCGTACGTCAACTTTATCCTTCGTTATCTTTCTTTCCGTACTATGTGTACATTAATTAACTTCCGATGACAGGTACTGTACCCTGAACATTGTGCACGAAGCTGACTCAAGGGCCTAGGGCAGTACACACATCATTATCATTCATCTTTCATTCCGGACCAGTGCCATGTGCTATACCCCAAACATTGTGCACGAAGCTGGTTACTGGGCCTGAGGTCTATCATAGACCTCGAACATTGTGCACCAAGCTGACTCCAGTACCTAGGGAAAGCGGCAAGGGTCCCATACATATGGTCAATCACAAAGATCAGACCCCTAGTGTGCATTCTTCCGGGGTAGCTAACCCGCACACAGTTGAGCTAACACCCTTCATTGGGTGTGAACCTCCATACATTGCTTGCAAGACTTTTCATTACATCATTCATTAATGCATGCATTCATACTTTACGTTCCTCTTTTCATTATCTTCCGCTTTACGTTACATAATACTTTCCATTTACTTTTCATAATCATACCACGTAAAGCCATGGAAAAATAAACATACATAATAAGGAACATAATATAAACATAACCAAATCATACATAGCATCATCAAATCACATATGACATCATAAGCCAACTTACATCACCCCTGGGAACCTCCCAAGTCAAAGCCTACACTTTACATTTTTCCCAAAATTTCAGAAAATAATCTAAGTCTTAGGCGCATGGGCACTATACAGGCGCATGGCCTTCTGGGCGCATGGGAACACTTAGGCGTATGGGAAAGGTTCTGGGCGCTTGGGCACTATTGGGGCGCATGACCCAACAGTTAGTCATTCTGGGCATTTCTAGGCCATGGGCACTATGCATGCATATGAGTGCCTAGGCGCATGGATACTATTCGGGCGCATGGGTTTTGGGCGCATGGGTTTTGGGCGCATGGGACTACACTTAGGCAATTTGACCGTTGGGCGCATGGGCCAATTTCAGGAGCATGGGCAACCAACACATACTACTAACATCATAATCAGTCCCAAATCATCAATTCATCATGTTCTAACTTAGTTCTAGCATTCTAAGCATCATAACATGAACATGGCATCATCATAACATCACCCAAATCATAACCCACCCACATTCACACAACACATACATACGGGTACAAAACCCATTTTCGTAAAAACATACATACATGCATTTCTAGCCCTAAAATCAGTTAAAACATGTAAAAAAGGGGGTTCTAGAACTCACCTTTGACAACCTTCGAGTATGACTTCTTCAACCCGTTTGCAAATGAGTTCAAACACCTAAAACTCACCAAATCACACAACCCGAACACACAAACAAACACATAAGCATACAACCGAGGCATAGGCCGGCCAAGAACAACTTAAAATGATGAATTCTTACCTTGAATTTGGTTTCTTGTTCTACCTTCTTCAAAATCCAAACTCTGCTCTTTCTCTCTCTAGAAAACCGACTACAAAAAGGTGAAAAGTAACATGGCATGGGCGGCCATGTTGCTTTTGTACAAAATTATATTATATTTTGTACTTTGCACACTTTTAACCCCTCTATTTGTGTTTTATTACATTTTCTTCTTTTCTTCACTTTTATTCTTTCTTTCTCATCTTTTAAAATTTTCCGGGCGTTACAAGTCCACCCCCCTTATATAGGTTTCATCCCTGAAACCTGTTATTCCTCAAACAGATGTGGGTAATACTGCCTCATCTCTTCTTCAGTCTCCCATGTAGACTCGGATCCCTTTCTGTGCTTCCACTGTACACGCATAAGGGGAACCACTTTATTCCTTAACCTTTTCTCCTTGCGATCAATGATTGCTACTGGTTGCTCCACATAATTGAGCCTTTCATCAACTTCAATATCCTCCAGTGGTACAACCGTATCCTCGTCAGCTAAACACTTCCGCAGATGAGATACATGGAATGTCTGGTGAATTCCACTTAACTCATCGGGTAACACCAACCTATAGGCCACCTCTCCTACTCGAGCAATGATTCAGAAAGGCCCTATGTATCTCGGGCTCAACTTGGCCCGCTTCCTGAACCGAATGATACCTTTCCAAGGTGAGACCTTCAACATAACTCTGTCACCCACCTTGAACTCAATCGGTCTACGTCTCCTGTCGGCATACGACTTCTGCCTATCTTTAGCTGCCTTCATAAAGGCTTTGATCTTTTTGAGCTTCTCAGTCGTAGCCTCAATCACCTCAATACTTCCCAACTCCTTTTGACCAATATCACCCTAACAAACGGGTGTTCTACACCTCCTACCATATAGCATCTCATAAGGGGGCATACCAATACTGGCATGATAACTGTTATTGTATGAGAACTCAGCTAACGGTAAGTGGTCATCCCAACTTCCCCCAAAGTAAATGACACATGCCCGAAACATATCTTCTAGCGTCTGAATAGTCCTTTCCGACTGACCATCCGTCTAAGGATGATAAGCCTTGCTAATGTGTAACCTTGTCCCCATCGCATCTTGGAACTTCTTCAAAATTTAGATGTAAACCGGGTGTCACGATCAGACACAATAGACACCGGCACACCATGACGAGTTACAATCTCTTTGATTAATAGATCCGCTAATCTTTCAGAGGAGTACGTCTTGCGGATCGGTAGGAAGTGAGCACTCTTTGTCAAACGATCAACTATCACCCATATGGCATCATACCCTTTCACGGTACGCGGTAACTTCGTAATAAAGTCCATGGTGATATGCTCCCACTTCCACTCTGGTATATCCAATGGTTGGATCTTCCCGTATGGCTTCTGGTGCTCGGCCGTCACTTGCAAGCAAGTAAGACACTTACTCACATACTCCGCTACATCGCGCTTCATACCCAGCCACCAATAATCTTTCCTCATATCTTGATACATCTTTGTAGCACCGGGATGAATGGAGTATCGAGTCTTATGAGCTTCATCCATAATCCTCCCACGTAGATCCCCGTAACGAGGGATCCACATCCGTCCGAATAGGGTTCTAACACCAAGAGTGTTTTCGTCCAATTCCACAACCATACCTCTCATCCTTTCAGAGTTAAGATGATCTTCTTTCGATGCCTCATCTTGATACTCCTTGACCTGCTTCATCACATCAGAGGTCATAATCAACTGAACCTTCACCCGAATCGGCTCGGCTCTCCTTTCGGCTAAGGGCATCCGCCACTACGTTGGCCTTGCCCGGATGGTAATGGATCTCGCAATCATAATCCTTTATGAGCTCCAACCATCGCCTCTGCCTCATGTTCAGGTCTTTTGCTCGAAGAAGTCCTTCAAGCTCTTGTGGTCCATGAAGATTATGCACTTCGTTCCGTATAGGTAGTGCCTCCAAATCTTTAGTGCAAAGACCACAGCTGCTAACTCCAAGTCTTGAGTAGGGCAATTCACCTCATGAACCTTCAATTGTCGAGAAGCGTATGCTATCACCTTTCCTCGCTGCATCAACAAGCAACCCAACCCTGAGTAAGAAGTGTCCGAATAGACCACTAAGTCCTCGCTTCCTTCAGGTAATGATAAAACTGGAGCTTGAGTCAACCTTGCCTTTAACTCCTCAAAAGCACTCTCTTGAGCTTGACCCCATACAAACTTCACATCCTTGGGGTCAACTTAGTTAACGGAGAAGCTATCTTAGAGAAGTCTTGAATGAATCTCCTATAATATCCCGCCAACCCCAAGAAACTACGAATCTCGGATGGCGTCTTTGGAGACTTCCATTGCATCACCACTTCCACTTTTGCCGGGTCCACCATGATCCCTTCCGGATTCACCACATGACCCAAAAACTAAACTTCACGCAACCAGAACGCGCACTTGGAGAACTTGGCATACAACTTCCCTTTTCTCAACGTCTCTAACACTTCCCGAATATGACCGGCATGCTCCGCCTCATTCTTCGAATAAATCAGGATATCATCGATAAACACAATCACTGATTTATCCAACATCGGCCGACACACTCGATTCATCAGGACCATAAAAGCAGCTGGCGTGTTGGTCAAACCAAAAGACATAACGAGAAACTCGTAGTGTCCATAATGCGTGCGAAAAGCTGTTTTAGGAATATCTTGCTCCTTCACCTTCAACTGATGGTAGCCAGATCGAAGGTCTATCCTTGAGAACCAACTGGCACCTTGGAGCTGATCAAACAAATCATCAATCCTCGGCAATGGATACCGATTTTTCACCATCAACTTGTTCAGCTCGCGGTAGTCTATGCACATCCTCATACTACCGTCCTTCTTCTTCAGAAATAAGATCGGAGCACCCCATGGAGAGATACTCAATCTAATGAACCCCTTATCAAGCAACTCCTGCAGTTCCTCCATCAATTCCTTCATCTCGGTCGGAGCCAACTGATACGGTGCTTTAGCAACAGGCTGGGAAACCCGTATCAAATCAATCTGGAACTCGATCTCGCGGTCCGGTGGCACACCTGGTAAATCTTCGGGAAACACATCTGGGATCTCACACACAACCGGTACATCCGACAGTTGTGATGTTAGCGTATCTACATCCTTCACATAGGCCAAGTAGGCGCTACATCCACGCCTCATGCACTTTCCCGCCACCACCATCGAAATCACCTTCGGGATATTCGTAACTCGATCACCGTAGATCATCACCAGACTCCCATCGGGCGCTGTCAGTCGAATCATCATCTTACGACACATGATATTCGTCTCATAGTCCGCCAACCAATCCATTCCTAGGACTACGTCAAATCCGCCTAAGGTCATCACGAATAGTCTAGCAGGAAATTTATGACCCTCTAATTCTATATCGCAGTCTTCTATCAAGTCAACAATCCTGGTAGACTTACCTATGGCAGTTTCTATATCGAAGGGATCATCAATACTTCTACTACTAACAGGCAACTTAGCACAAAAAGCAGCAGAAATAAAACTCTTACTAGCACCTGAATCAAATAGCACAGAAGCAAGAGTTTGGTTTACTAGAAACGTACCTGACACAACATTGGGGTACGTCCTAGCCTCTTCCTGAGTCATCGTGAATACCCTGGCGCTCGCCCTCTGTCCCTCGGTCCCGGTCTTCTTCCCTGCCCCAGAACTCTCAGCCCTTGGCTTCTTGCATTCTCGACTCATGTGGCCCTCTCCACCACAGTTAAAACACCTTGCCACCTTGCACTCTCTTGCTATGTGGCCAGGCTTTCCACTCTTGAAGCACACATTCAATCCCCACCTACACTCCCCTGTGCGCTCCTTCCCACACTTGCCACACCTCTTTGACCCCGCACCAGATCTGACCACACGCCAGTCATCCACCCGTGCATTCTTTTTGTTTGCCGGGGCACCACCCCGACCAAACATCTTCCCATTCCAGTTTCAGTCACCACCGCCTTTCGTACTCACCTCTACCACCACCACTTCCCTCTCGTCATACAGCCTTCCCGCCAGATCGACCACCGACCTGAACGTATTCGGCCGGGCGGCGATCATGTGCCTACGGATATCCACCGGCAAGCCCTGAATATACCTCTTGATCTTTCGCGACAGAGGTGTTACCTGATCTAGCACCAGTCGTGCCATCTCGTTAAATTTGGTGGTGTATTTCTGATGCACCATGGTTCCCGCCAACAGCTGTAGGAATTCGTTTTCAACCTTGTCGAGCTCCCTATGAGGATAGAACTCCTCGATCACCAGCTTCTTCAACTCTGGCCACCTCATTCTTCCAATTGCCCTACTACCCTAGGCTTGGACGATATTGTCCCACCAGCACAGAGCCGAGTCCACAAATGAATGAGTGGTAAACTTCACCTTCTGATCCTCCCGACACTCGCTGATATCAAGTACAGCCTCCATCTCTCTCACCCACCGGTGAGCAGCAGTAGCAGTGCCATTTCCGTCAAAAGTCGGGGCTTGCATCTTTGAAAGGCCACATAGTTACAGCCTCGTGCTGCCTCCAGCACAGGCTCTTCTTCTTCTTCCTCATCAGTAGAGACAACCGTCTTAGTCTCCGGTTGCTCCCTTACTCCCGAGGACCTATTCCTTTCTTTCCTTTCTCCTTCTCTCACAGCCTTTATCACTTCGGTCACCACAGTCGGTAAGATCGTCTGCATAACCTGGTGAACCTCTTCCACCACTGCCTCCTTCACTGAGGCCCTCAAGTTAGCACTCTCGTCACCGCCCTCTGGATGAGGGGTCTCGGGCTCTTCATGAGCCACCTCTTCAGCTCTAGGCCTTCCTCTCGTGACCCGCGGTCCAGCACGCGTCCACCACGACCTCCACCTCGAGAAGCCTTTGAAGATCTACCACCGGCCATCCTCTAACATGCTATAAGATTCAAACACTAACACGGTCATTCAAGGTAATAGCTCAGTTTATGTCAAGTATAGTAAGTCCCTAATTACAGTGGCCAGTCGTGATTAGCCACTTACTTTACTCTTCATACCCCAAGCATTTCCTATCCTGACTACATCAGTATCTAAATCTACTAAGAAGCACATAAACCACATAACATGCGCACGTAATACCGGTTAACATCAAGAAAATACCTGATGGCACGTAGCTACTCAGACTGGCATCCCTTCCCTTTGTCCCATTCTGAGTTTAAGTTTAGGTTTCTTTTGAAAATTTTAACCAGGTTTCACTTAAACTTTGGCTCTGATACCAACTTGTAAGGCCCCGATCCCGGGATGCTCACAGTTGGACAATCATCGCACATAAAACATGTAATTTACATTTACAATTTCTAAAACATTGCTGTGGAATTCTTTTAAACAAACCAATTCATATATATATATTTGCTTTTGCAAAATAATACATCGTTGACAGGTTACAAAATATTACTCGTTGCATTACATCACAAAAACATTATAATTTAAACAACGGATGCCATCCAAAATGCCAACTAGCTGCCCCGTGCCATCCTCAGCAACATTACCTGCCAACTGGAAACACATAAAAGTCAGCGTTGCTGAGTGAGTTCTAGTTTTATAAAAATAAAATACTTTTCTTTCGTTTAAAACCATTCTTTCTTTACTTTCATACGCGATCATACAACATACGTACACATAGATAATAATTTATTATTATCTTTCATCGTCATTCATTGCCTTCCGTTCATTCATCCTCGTACGTCATCTTTATCCTTCGTTATCTTTCTTTCCGTACTATATGTACATTCGTTAACTTCCGATGATAGGTACTGTACCCCGAACATTGTGCACAAAGCTGACTTAAGGGCCTGGGGCAAGTACACACATCATTATCATTCATCTTTCATTCCGGACCAATGCCTTGTGCTATACCCCGAACATTGTGCATGAAGCTGGTTACTGGGCCTGAGGTCTATCATAGACCTCGAACATTGTAAACGAAGCTGACTCCAGTACCTAGGGCAAGCGGTAAGGGTCCCATACATATGGTCAATCACAAAGATTAGACCCCTAGTGTGCATCCTTCCGGGGTAGCTAACCCGCACAGAGTTGAGCTAACACCCTTCATTGGGTGTGAACCTCCATACATTGCTTGCAAGACTTTTCATTACATCATTCATTAATGCATGCATTCATACTTTACGTTCCTCTTTTCATTATCTTCAGCTTTACGTTACATAATACTTTCCATTTACTTTCATAATCATACCACGTAAAGCCATGGAAAAATAAACATACATAATAAGGAACATAACATAAACATAACCAAATCATACATAGCATCATCACATCACATATGACATCATAAGCCAACTTACATCACCCCCGGGAACCTCCCAAGTCAAAGCCTACACTTTACATTTTTCCCAAAATTTCAGAAAATAATCTAAGTCTTAGGCTCATGGCCTTCTGGGGGCATGGGAACACTTAGGCGCATGGGAAAGGTTCTGGGCGCATGGGCACTATTGGGGCGCATGACCCAACACTTAGTCATTCTGGGCATTTCTAGGCGCATGGGCACTATGCATGCGTATGAGTGCCTAGGCGCATGGATACTATTCGGGCGCATGGGTTTTGGGCGCATGGGACTACACTTAGGCACCGTTGGGCGCATGGGCCAATTTCAGGCGCATGGGCAACCAACACATACTAATAACATCATAATCAGTCCCAAATCATCAATTCATCATGTTCTAACTTAGTTCTAGCATTCTAAGCATCATAACATGAACATGGCATCATCATAACATCACCCAAATCATAACCCACCCACATTCACACATACACATACATACGGGTACAAAGCCCATTTTCGTAAAAACATACATACATGCATTTCCAGGCCCAAAATCAGTTAAAACATGTAAAAAGGGGGTTCTTGAACTAACCTTTGACAACCTTCGAGTATGACTTCTTCAACCCGTTTGCAAATGAGTTCAAACACCTAAAACCACCAAATCACACAACCCAAACACACAAACAAACACATAAGCATACAACCGAGGCATAGGCCAGCCAAGAACAACTTAAAATGATGAATTCTTACCTTGAATTTGGTTTCTTGTTCTACCTTCTTCAAAATCTGAACTCTGCTCTTTCTCTCTCTAGAAAACCGACTGCAAAAAGGTGAAAAGTAACATGGCATGGGCGGCCATGTTGCTTTTGTACAAAATTATATTATATTTTTTACTTTGCACACTTTTAACCCCTCTATTTGGGTTTTATTACATTTTCTTCTTTTCTTCACTTTTATTCTTTCTTTCTCGTCTTTAAAAATTGTCCGGGTGTTACATGTCTAAGTGTAGAAACCATGCCCCCAAATAGTGTTAATGCGCCCATACAGTGCTGATGTGCCTGCATAGTTCCCATGAGCCTAAGACACTTAGAAAATTTTCTGAAATTTTGGAGAAAGCTGAATTTTAGGGTTTGACCTAGGGTTGACCTGTGATTATCATTTGATTATTCTATTCATGTTTTATGATCGTTCTTGTGTTCCTATTACTATATAATGTGACTTTATGTAGAATGCTTATGATCATAAAGTATTATCTTTAATAAAGGGGAAAGATTAATGTTAATGAAAAGTGGAACATAATGAACGAATGAACGAATGAAAAGTCTCGCAAGCAAATGAAAAGGAGGTTCACAGCCAGGGGTTGTTAGCTCAACTCTGTGCGGTTTAGCTAACCCATAAGGATGCACGCAGGAGTCAATCTTTGAGATTGACTAATATGTAAGAAATAGGATCCTTGTCGCTTGACCCCAAGACTGAAGTTTCTTTATGCATAACGATGGGGCATAGCTTATGACAGGATCTAGATTACAGTGAAAGATAATAATGAAAGTACGAAACGAACGATTATGAACGATGATGAAAGATAATAATGATATAACCTTGATGTATGTATGATGTATGATCACATTCGAAAGAAAGTTATGATATTTTGAAAGACTATTTTCATATACAACTCTTCCGAGGTATTTTTATGATTTTAAAACTAAAACTCACTCAGCAAAGCTGACTTTTATGCATTTTCAGTTGGCAGGTAATATTTCTGAGGATGGCACTCGGGGAGGCTACTTGTTGGGGCAAGGCTGATATCCATTCGTGATCTATAACATTGTTGTTTTGTAATGCAAATTAAGGATTCTTTTGTAACTGTTAACAAACCTGTATTGCTTAGCAACAGTGCTTATAAACTAATGAATGGCTTTTGATGTTTAATTCCGTTGCATTGTTTTAATGGATTATGAAATGTTTATTTTAATTATGCTATGATTGCCCAACTGTGAGGTCTCCGGGAATGGGGCCTTACATAATTCTAGGCGCATGGGCACTATGTAGGCACATCACCCATACTTAGCCATTTCGACACTTTCTGGGCGCATGAACCACTGTTCAGGCGCACCACCTACACTTAGGCGCATGGGCACTCTGGGCGCATGGGCACTATATAGGCGCATGGCCAACACTTGGTCACCTGGGCACTATTTGGACGCATGGCCACTATTCGGGCGCACCACCTGGGCGCATCAGTACCCTTGGTCTCATGAGCAACACAGGCTCATGGCTAACTTTTGGGTGCATGAAGGATACTGTTTGGGCACATGTCCCCTGTTGGGGAGCATGTCCCTGGGCGCATGAAGACAGTTGGGCGCATGGGAACATTCTGAACATCTAATCTGCAAAGAACACACCCGAAACATTTCTAGCCTAACCCAAACACAGATCTAGCATACTAAGGGCATCTAAACATTCTGACAACAATTCTAACCTCTAAACAAGCATCAAAACATAAAACCACCGAACACCATACGAACCACAACAAGCTGAAACATACGGTTATCTTTGAAAAAACCTTTTCCCGGTATGCATAATAGCGCCAAACACTTTAAAATCTGTAAAAGAGGGGTCTAGAAACTCATCTGAAGCAGATCTTCAAACCAGGTACTTCCACCTGTGATTTCAGCTTCAAATTCCCAAGAACAACTTCTAAAACATCAAGAACTTCGGTTTAGGACTTAAAACCCAACTGAAACCGAACTCGTGTTCAAGAGAACTCACCTTAGCAGCTTCTTCTTCCTCTTTCTCCAAAAACCAAAGCCCTTTCACCCTTTTTCTGCTTTGGCCGAGGGCCAAAAGCAGATCTCTGCTTTTAAAGAGGTGGCCATACCTCTTATATTATTAAAATAATAAAGTTTGTGCACTTTTGCACTTTACCCCCTTCAACTTATACCCATTATCTTTTCTTTCTATTACTTTCCTTTTCTCGTCTTTAAAATAAAAATTCGGGTTGTTACACAAGAGGTTACCGTTTAAGTTTCAAAGAAAACAATTCCCCCTAGTTGTGTGTTTTTCCATGACTATAAAGAAAAGTCAGGGTAAATCTTTATCAATAGTTGGTTTGTTTTTAAAACAACTAGTTTTACACACAGACAACTTTATGTCTCATTGTCAAGAGTTAGTTATATTGGATGATAATGGTGAAATTTCAAGTAAAACCTCAAATGTCGTATACAAAGAGGTTTTTAGAGATTTGTAAATATTTAATTTTTTTTCCCAATGTATTATAGTTTTTATGTAAGTTTATTGTTTACATATTTTCTTAACTCTTATGTTCTTATACATTATTGTCTTATATTCTCGGCAATAATTAATTTTTTATTCTTTTCATGAAAATTTAATTTTCTCAACCCGTGTAACATATGGGTCTTTAGGCTAGTATGTATATAAATATATAACCTATAATAACAAAATGGGACCAGCTACTATATAAAGTGTAATTTTCTTGCGAAGCGTACGAAGTCACCAAGACGTGACACGTGTTTTTTGACGTAAGGGTAGTTTTGTCCACGCTATAATTACGCATAAAAGGTACATAATTACACAAGTTATATTCATAGTTATGCAAGTTATATATGTTATTACGCAAAGTTAAATTACTCATGTTATACAAAATAATTAAGCAAATTGTATTGATATTGACGCAAGTTATATGACAATTACACAAGTTATGTTTATAATCACACAAGTTATACGCACAACACATAGACGTTTTTTTTTAAAAGTGTTGTTTTTAAATTAAAAAGTATAGAAATACCAAACTCAAATTAAAGTGAATAAAATGCTTGAATTTCTGGTGTGAGTTTTTTTTTAAAATAACGTCGTATAAAAAATTTATACACGTTTAAAAAACTAGAGGAATTTAAAAAAAGTCAACAATTGTAGCCTATTTTCGAATTTACCCCTCCGGCCATCTTTACATACGTGATTATTTCACCTTTAATCTGAACCATCCATCTCTTAAATCAATGGTTTAAATTACTTCGCATATCTCGCATGATTTTTTAACTTTGTATAGTACATGTTCTCTAACTAGGTTATACACCTAGGCTCCAAATAGACTTTGCCACACACACACACACACACACACACACACACATATATATATATATATATATATATATATATATATATATATATACCATATTCACTTTTAAATTCTTCATTTTAACAACAAAGTGTTAATATCTTATTAAATAAAACAAACCAATTAGACAATTAGTATCCTTTCCAAATCTATTCATTTTCTTAAATATAATTAAATAGTTATAAACCATAAAGGCCTCGTAAATGCATTACTTTGAATAATTATAAATTTACATAACAAAATTAGAAGTTACTATATAATTTAAATATATTATTTTGTAGTATTAATATATTATCTATAATTACAAAAATTAATACGTTTACAAAAGTTTAACTTCTTCAATATGAAAAACTTACCTTTTCATATACCAGATTCATTTGAAAATAAAATCAAAATTAAGCGCAGGATAGTCTAATGGTTCAACAACAGTTTTATAGTTGGAGATAACACACTTACTAGATCAAATAGGGAACTAGGCAAAGAAACAATGAACAAAACAGGTAAGAACACTCAAGTAAGATTGGTTTTTAAGGATGATGTATATTGCTCTCAAGCGTTTTACAAGTGTTACAAAGCTTAGTCCTAAAGACTAATACATGAGATACTTTATACTACATCCTATAGCCGGCCATACTTTGAAGGCTAGCTGGACACTAATCTAGACAACAAGATCAATGTAAAGTTAAAAGGCAGATTGCCTTTTAACATCTGACTATGACATGATATAGCTATCATCCTATTGTATTACAATAAGGATAAAAGTACTAAAGTAGAAAGTTACAGATAAGAGACCATATTATACAGTTGACAAAAGTAAAAAGGTAATCACCAACTTATATAAGTTGGTGAGTCTTCAGAGCTGTCAACAGAAAGGTCTTCTTTTGTCAAAAGTGTGTCAGTAGACACATGTCTTCTTAGTATTCGAAAGAGTCCAGTCTTTCAGCTTTAGAACACTTTGTCTTCAAGCTTCGAAAAACTTCACTTTTGGCTTCGGAAGATTTCTATCTTTGGCTTCGAAAGATTTGACACTTAGCTATTTTTCTTTGTACATTGTCAAATCTTTTGAAGTACTTTCGTTACTTCATTGCATGCTAAGAGATCTTTGGTTAGCATCAGCCTCTAGGATAAACCTCTTGATCTTACATTAAGAAAGTAATAATTTTAGATTTGTTCTTTATGAATATGAAAAATGATTTATAGAACTCATTGTATTTTTTTCACATCATCAACAACTTACTTTTATAAAAAGTTTTATGTGTGTAAATATGTTTTATATTAGTTGAAGTTATTATTTAATTTGTATTATAAATGAATTCAAGTTATCCTTTTAGGAAACTTTAGTTTTTATTCTTAAAATGTTTTATGAGTGTAAATTTTTTATTATATAAGCAAGTAAAATTTGGATTTTTTTAATTTATTGGTTTCTTTTTTTTTTAATTTTGAAAATTGTTGTGTGAGTGTAAATTATTTTTTAAATTTGTTGAGGTTTTTATTTATTTGCATGACAGATGAATGATTTTAAATATTTATTTTTTATGAGTTATCTTGATGGATTATATTGATGGTAAATCATTATGAATTCTTACTAAAGTGATGAAAACAATATAAATGTAAAATTATATGCTTTACATACATATTAATGGTTTTTTCTTCTCATTGTCTATTTAATATAATAATTTTATTCAACTCATGTACTACACGGATATCTAACCTAGTACATATATTATATATATATATATATACATATATATGCATATATACATATATACATATATACATATATATACATATATACATATATATACATATATACATATATATACATATATACATATATATACATATATACATATATATACATATATATATATATACATACATATATATACATACATATATATATATATATATATATATATATATATATATATATATGTAGAGAGAGGGAAAACTAGTTAGGAAGTTTTTTTAGGAAACTACATGTTTTAAAGATTGTTTATCTAACGTTCGGTTCATCGTACTCTCATTGGAATCTTGTATGAAAATAAGTTATAATAATTAATACATTTATATATTTTTCTTGGGCAAATTGGATTTTAATAATCCAAACTATTACTTATTGACCGATAATAATCCATACTATTGATTTGGCCTGTAATAATCTCAACTTTCATTTTTATTACCAATAACAGTCTCAATAGTATAATTATCATACATTCACACTCGATTTGTACTTAATTTAGGCTTTATTCAGCTTGTATGTTTTCTCATTTCGTTAATATTCATTATTATGAATGAAATCGAGTCGAAATCAAGCGTAAAATTTTAACAATTATGTTACTGGGATTGTTGTTGGTAATAAAAATGAAAGTTGGGATTGTTACCGGCCAAATCAATAGCATAGATTATTATGGGTCAATTAGAAATATTTGGATTATTAAAATCCAATTTGCCTTTTTCTTGTAACATTGTACAAGTTATAACAGTCTAAACTAAAGCAACACATGAAGATCATCATTGAAGTTTCAGCTTATCAACCAAAGACTTGATTTCTCTTCTCATTATATGCGATGGATTATTAAAGGCTTGCTTATGATTTCTTTTGTTGGATTGGAGTTATGGATTAACAAGACTTTTTTATTTGATCAGAAGTTAACAAATGCAAAATCTAAGTTAACCACTTACTAACAAATACAAATACTTTGAGTACATATAAGTACACGAGTTGTTCTTTCAAAGTATTCACGTGATTAATTAAAACTGAGTACGAAGAGTAATATTCAGTAGATACACAAGTGGCTTAATAAAAGCTTACCTCTACTACACAGGTATGAGTGTTTTATACTATGAAATCTATGGTGCAGTTTGTTTTATCAAAGGTAAAATATCTACAGTCCGTGGACCATATCTGCAGACATCTATAGTAGAAGAGGTGAACCAAACCTCTATAGTCTGCAAGAAGAAAATTGTTTGGTTTTTACCTTCCACAAACCATTAAAATAAACTGTAATTTAAATAGTTCTGTAGAAGTATTTAAATAACCTGATTTTTTAAACATAAAATACTTCTTCAACATTGAAATTTAAAATAAATAGTTATACATTCATAAAACAACAATAATATTTTTTAAATCATCTATTCCATAGTTTGCATTAACTGCTCAGCAATTTCATTTCGTAATCGATTCATACATTCCCGATCCGATGTAGTACCATGTGCTTCAACCTCGTCTTCATCAGCATCAACGTTCACATGACTATTTCGAAACAACATATTGGGTTGATTGTATTGTGTAAAGAACTCATCGCTAAACCCTCTTTTCTTATAAAATTATTAAGTGCAAAACATGCAATAGTAATGTTCCTTTGTGTAACTAATGGAAATGGTGTCATCCTCTTCAATATAGGGAATCGTGCTTTCAAGACACCAAAAGCACGCTCAATGACGTTCGAACTTTTGCATGTGCATGGTTAAATTTTTCTTTATTTGTCAATGCATGTTTCCGATGAAAATCTCCAAGCCAATACCTCACATTATGATATGGAGCCATAAATCCAAGTATGTGTGCATAAGCGGCATCACAAAGATAATATTTATCTATAAAGATATACAATTAATTAGAATTATAAACTAATATACATATATTTAGCAAATCATAAGAATACCTGGTGGTGGAAATGAGAATGGTGCATCTGGAACTGATAATGCCTTAGATAATATTCTAGAATCGTGTGCTACCCCTTCCTAACCAGCCATAATGAACGTAAAAATCAGGTTGAAGGCACAAATTGCTAATACATTTAGATAACAATATCCTTTTCCCCTTCCTTTATGTAAATCTTGTTTATTAGCAAGAACAATTACATGTATCAGAGTTTCATCTAGTGCACCAACCGTTCCTTTAAAAACCCATCGTAGCCTCTTGTTATGTCCCGGAATGTTTGGATTCGGATTGAAAGAAGTAGGTACTATCTTATCTTTGGCGAAAAGCATCATTTTATCCAAGACTTCATAAAAAAATTTATGAATTATTTGCTTTGAGTGTTGAAATCTACGCTTGATTACCACGTAATGTTGATTATGACGATTATCATAAAAAAACATAACCATCTTCTCCTCAACCGATACATGTTTACTATCCTTTAACGAATAGTTTATTCTAAAATGTACACATAGTCTAATAAAGGATTCATGTTGGACTATTTGAAGATGATACTTACCAAAACCTAAGTGGCAAATCTCATGATGATTACCAAAACCGACACGGTGAAGCTACGCTGAAAATATGATCAAAACGAAGAAAATTGACCAGAGTCAAACTTGGTCAAACTTGGTCAACCGTGGTCAAAGTCAACAGTCAACATCAGCGGACGTCTCGAATGACGTCAGCATCTGGCAGTCACGCATCAGCAACAGAAGAATTTATCAGACTTAGAACAATATTTGTGTAATCATTAGGACTTAAATGTAATTTTATTTATTTTTATAAAGAGTATAAATTGACTAAGTGTAGTCATTTATACTCTAATCAAACATTAGAACAATCACTAAGAATATATAGCATTCACTAGAGAATTCAAGGTTGAGTGTGTGTGAGAGAAAGTGTGTTTGCAAACTCCCTTGTAATTCTCTTGAAATCATACATATGAATGAATGAAATTTATATGAATATATGTTATTGATTGTTCATCATTCATTCATTATCATACATTTCATCTTGCAATAGATCTTCACTTGAAATCATCAACAGGTTTGTGAGATTCCGCATCACAAATTTGATAAACGGCAACAATACGATTGCAATATTTTATCTACCAGCAGAATCAGTGGTTTCCACAATTGGTATCAGAGCCTTGGCTCCTCATTCTTCAAATTTTTCTCAAAAATTTGAACCATAAGTTTGATCTGCATATTGTTGTTGTTTTTGATGAAATCGAGCTACCATTAGCTTTGATTTGTTATTTCGTGAAGATCTGCAAGTTTTCACATCAATTGAAATTCATTTTAGCCATTAATTTGAAGATTTAAGCAAACTTGTTCTTCAAGTCTTCAAATGCTCATGAACGTGAAATTTTGATTTTGATGTTGTTTGATCGAATTTAAGCTTCTAATAGCTTTAGTTTATGATAACTAACACATCTGCAAAGTTTCATATCAATTGAACATCCACAACTCTTGAATTTGAAGATTTTTGAAAAATTTTGTGTTCTTGAGAAAAGTTCACTGTTATTAAGGAAAATCATCAAAAATCACAAATCTGATGTTGTTTAGCTAAAATTGATAGTGGTTTTAGCTTAGAAACATCAAATCTAAGGTTCTTTTATCATTTTCAACATCCAAATCATACATTATGAACATTGATTCTTAGATCTGGGTTTTGTTCTTCATTGTGTTCTTTATGAGTTCATCATCTAAATCTGAGTTTAGATGATGATTATATGAAATTGATTGTTGTTTTAGCTTAGAGTCACTTATCTACAGCTATTATAAACTTTGATTTTAACAAATTTCATCAGAAACCCAAGAATCAAAAGTTTGTTCATTCAAGAACATGAAGTTTGACTTTTTCATAGTCAAACTGCTTTGAAATCTGAAAATCAGTTAAATCTTTGATTTGATTCAAAATTTGATTCATTTGTTCATCATACAATCATTCAAGAGTCATTCATACAACAAGTTGTGAATTTGAAAGTGAAATTTTATTCATAATCAAAGTTTACAAAGAATACACAAATTACACTTGAATTTAATTTTTTGACTAAGTGTTTTATCATCCACTGCTGATGTACAAATTCCACAGTTGATGTTCTAATTCCACAGCTGACAATCTTCATCATTTTTGCAACCAAGTGTCCACAGCTGATGCATTACATCCACAGCTGATGCACAAGGTCCACAGCAGACAAATATCCAGTATTCACAGCTGATGAAGAAACACATCCACAGCTGATGTGTTAACATTCACAGCTGATGTGATAATCTTTTCCGTTGATGTGATAATCTTTTCCGCTTACACTTCAGTTCAAAGTTGTCAACACACATTCCTAAACATACAGCGGACGACAAGTCCTGAAATTCACAGCGGACAACGACAACAGAAACACACAGCGAACAACAAGCATCAAACATACAGCGGACGAACAGACTTTGAACATACAGCGGATGAATCACCACTGAATCCCCTTCGATTACTTGTCCACAGCGGACAAGTGAATCAAAATTTCAGACCAACCTATTCACCAATCGACCGCTCCTTTACAAACATCACCACTGTCGATCTTCGAACAGAACAGAACAACCCCCAATCACCTTCAATCGACCATTAATCTTCGATTCATCCAACCTGATCCCCTGTCGACTTGCAATCAGAATCGAAGAAATCCCAATCATCTTTTGAACTTCGACCGAACCCCAAATCACCCGATCATCGAATTCTTGAAACCTTCGACCTCCGACGAGTGTTGATTTTTATTCACCGGAATTGAATTCGTGTGTGAGGAACAAAGAAGTCGAGAGATTGGGAGAGTGGGCAGAGAAGGTGCTTCGGATGTCTCTGAGTTCCTTTGACCGACCAAGAGTCGGTTGTTTTAAAGAGTTTCAAATTTTGACTTAATTTTATTCAATTTTGACCATCAAAATATAAATATTTTTTAATATTATATTTTTCTTAAAAAACAAAAAAATATCAATTGACAAACTTTTTAAAAGTTTATTCTCGGAAGAATTTTTAAAATTCTTGAAAGATTTTATTTTTAAAAGCCATTTATATTTTTTTAACAAATAAATTCATAATATTTTTAATCAGGTTAATGTGATTATAATTTGATTAGTTTCATCAAGTTTAATTAAAATTAAAATCATTTAATTTTAACTGAGGAGATCCAAATTTTATTACCTTTTAATTAAGCTTGATTAACATTAATTGAGCTCAAATAAACTGTAATCGAACAAAGTTAACTCTTTAATCAGGCCGATCTAATTAAATTGAGTTTCGACGTTCTTTGGATTCAATTAAAGTTTATATTGATTTTGATTTAAAACACAAAACACATTTTCAAATCATTTTTGTTTTTAAACAAAATGGAAAATTTAACATCATTCACTGACACTCGTGTTTCAAAAAACCGAGCTATCTTTCTTGTTGCAGGTAGAAAGAGGTTTCAAGAATTCAAACAATGCAAACCAAGCTGCAAACAACCAAACAACAACAGCAAAACAAACAATGGTTGCAATCAACCAAACAACAGCAGCAAATCAAACAAAAGCTGCAAACAACCAAACATTAGTAGCACATTAAACAATAACAACAATTCATTGTTTGATAACACAAACATTCAGTTGTACATCAGTCACATTGAGAAAGACCGATGCACTTACATATATGTGATCTTGCAAACTCAAACAACACATTGTCTAATGATTTGATAAAATGCAAGTCAGAGATGGAACAATCTCAAAGAAATGATCAAGCACAAATCAAGACATTGAATCAACAAAACATCAGTTTAACTCAAGAGATGAACCAGTTGCAAGACATAATGGTTCAACAACAAATCAAAATTGAAGAGTTATCTGCTGAGCTTACAAAAGCCACAAACATTAACAACACAAACATTCCTCCATTGCCTGAAATTCCTGAAGACAGAAAGATCAATCTATGTTCATCAGCATGCATAGATGAAGTTCAGGCATATCGGAAATATTGCAACAATATATCATACATGATAAAGGAGGAAAGAGCTTCACATGCATAGGAACTACAAACTTCTGCAAATCAAATCAGTTCACTAGAGAAAGAAGTTGATAAATTGCTTAAAGAAAATCACAAGCTGAATGCTCAATCAACTGAACTCTCTGTGAAGTTAACAAACACAAAGTCTGAAGCTGAAGCCAAAATATCAAAAGCAAGTACAACCAAAACAATCAATAACTTGCAACATTACATTGAGCGTCTAAATCAAGCAATTAATACATAAAAGGCTACAAATGCTAACTTGAAGATACAACATAAAGCCTTTGAAGATAAAATCAATTCTCTTCTAAAAGATGTAGGCAAACTCCTTGGAGAAATATTTAGTCTTCAAGCTCAAGTTACAAGACTCACTGAGTCTTTAACAAAGACAAAATCAGATCATGCATCAACAGAAGTTGAACTTGAAAATTTAAAGATGACTGCCAGCAAGTTGGAAGAACTACTTAATGCATAAAGAGATCAAAAGAAGAGTGTTGGAACTACATACCATGTTGTTCCTCCTCTATACAATGATAACTACACAGAAATGCCAACTTCAATGACAAGTCCAACCAAAGAAGATTCAAATATGCATGATCATCATCCAACAGACAAACCATCCACTATCACTCAAATGATTTCTCCTGAAACAGCACCAAAGCTGTACCTCAAACCAGAATCACCACAGAATGAAACCTTTCATTCTTGTGATGATCAAGATGGAGATCCTTCAAGTGACGACAGTGATGAAGAAATCAACCAACCAAACAAACAAACATTGACATGTATTAGTCATGTCATTAAAGAAATCATTCCAAGACAAACACAACCACAGAAATCAAAAGCAGCAAAGCCTGACAACAAACAAAAGGCAATGGTTCTCTATGAGAAATTCAAACCAGCAGGATTCCTTGAACCAGAATTGCCTAAGGCTGAACTGAAGACAAAGATCAAGATGGAGTTAAAGAACAAACAGAAGCCTGAGGTACAAGAAATCAAAGAACAAGTCAAGAGGAAGAAGACCAGATCTAAAGAAAGAAGAAAAGTCAGACCAAATCTTCTACACCTGATCCAAACCAACCATCAACCTTAAAGGCTACATTAGAAACTCCAAAACAACAACCAATTCTCTATGAGACATGTAATTCAGATTCATACAACACTTCAGATTGTAAAAACACTAAGAGTGATACATATATATGTCCTCACAAGAGAAAGCAACACAAACAAACAAGACAAAAGGCTGTGAAGTTTCAATTAAATCCAACTTCATCATTCAAGCCTAAGGGAAGAAGATCCAGACCTACTCCTTACTGCTTAAATTATGACATAGAGAATCATACCACTTCAGAGTGTTCGTACAACAACTCTCCAACATCACAACACAGAAGAGGTCAAAGATCTTATCATACATCATAGTCATACTCACCAAGATCGGAGCATGAGTACTACAACATACATCATAGCAACTCTTCTCCTCGATCATATCGGCATGGGTATGATTTTAAACATTATGATATTCATGATTATTGGGCACCAAGACATTATCCTAGGTCATACACACAACATCAGTATGACAGATATAGGAATAATACTTGGAATAATAGATATCATAGAAGATCATATCCATCAAATTATTATAATCATAATTATAATTCTTATGATGAATATGATCACATGCCCAGAAGAACACAAACATGATCAAGGACAAAGATCCTTTGCTCAACCTCCACAAAACTTTCAAAAGCAAACTAGATTTTCTAAACAACCAAAAGATTTTCAAAAGCCAAACAAACTCCTTTTGTTAAACAAACTAAAGTTGAGTCAGTTGGTTTAAAAACAAAACAATGTTGGAGAAAGAAAACAATTTCAGGTGGTGAATCTGATACATCATCAGATAAGGGAAAATCATACACATACGAGCAAGTCACATATAAAGATGCTAATGGACAGCTCAGGACAGTAATGGCCTAGGTTGAAATATCTAACTGATTTGCTAGTGTGATAGGGACAGTTATGGAGGCCTGCCAACCCAAGAAAAGTTAGCAGTGGCTGATCCCTTCCCATTACAGGAACGTTCTTCCTGCTCATGATTTTTATGATGCAACTGAGCCAAATGGAGCAGAAATTAACCATGATTCAATGCAAGACATCAATCATTTAGAGAAACTATGATGGCAATGCAAGAAACAACCGATGTTTCATTCCATTTGCTTAGTCTGATTACATTGCTACATGGAGAACTGTTGATGATCTCTATTGAATTGATAACACATATGCCATTTCTTTATTTTCTCAAAACCAAAATCCTAAAAATTAGAAAATCAAGAAAAATCCAAAAATATTTCTATTGAATCTTCCTGCATTTACATGAGAAATGATAGTACACTCATCTACTATCTTCTGCATCTATTTTTCAAATCAATAAAGACTGACAAGACTCTGTTTGACATGTCAGTAAGCTCAGCTTGGATTTAAGATAAGCATATTTGTGATGAACTAAATCAATATGCAATTGTGGACCAAAACCATCTTTGGGTATTGGTAAGCAATGACTTTTCCAAGTGTTTGCCTGTGTGGTTACCTAAACACACCATGCGAAAATGGTTTATAAATTTCTCATTGATAAAATCATCTGTTTCTCCTTTGTTGTATGTAAATACAGACATGGAGTAAACATGAGGACAACTTCTGTTGTGCTGAGCACAGACCTAGTTGTCCTTGCACTAAAAGTGTTGATGCTAAAAAGAATCCCAATGTGGATCAAAGATAAAAGAATCCCAATGAGGATCAACTTCCAATGTGAAGTATAAAAGAATCTCAATGTGGATCAAATATAAAAGAATCCCAAAGTGGATCAAATCATGAGAATTTATACTCTAAGTAGCATGGTTCAAGTTGTGATAAAAGTGCCACCTTACATTTCATGAGGAGGGTTATTCTTCCATACTTCTGAGTGTGGGGTACTCAATTAGCATATCTAATCAAACCTAAACATGATAAATATCACAAAATGTTGAAAATAGATCCTTGCATGAGTTTAAGTGGACAAACATACTTACAATCAACTTTGTTCTTTGTCTATGTCTATTCCAACTTTAAATTCTTAGATGTAAGGATTTTGGATTAGTATGATCTTATTGCAGTTGAAAGAATCATGCTTGTAACTATCATAATTTTTGAAAAAATCTAAATTCCAAAAAGATTTGTCATTTTTTAGTGTTTTTCTTAGTTTTGGCAGATTTACATGTGTTATTGATTTAGGAGTGAAACTTCCATGCAATAACTCTACCGAGAGGATTTAGACTTTTGCAGGTGATGAATTGCACAACATGCCTGAGTTTCTTATTCAGTTCAAGATGTCAAGTGAACACTCCTGCTTCCTTCAAAGATCTCCTGCCAGTTGCTGAGAACTAAGAATCCTCCTCTTGGTGTCTCGTACACAAAAGTTCCTCACACTCCAAAGCTTGTGTTGAGGGAGAGTATATGTTAAGTCTGAAGAATTTCTGATGCTTCTCCTTCACTTCTGAAGTTGAGATAAACCTGCTGATATTGCTACCTGTGCAATCCACGGTGTATGGGTGCATTTTCAAGTCTTAAAAACAAGACTAAAAGATCAAGCTGATGAAATATCCATCAAGTGCCGAACCAAAGTCTGTATGTGCCGAAACAAAGTCCTTTTCTCAATGCCTTTTTATGAAGCTTCTAAGAAGATGCTACCAAAAAGGGGGAGAAGACTGCACTTCAAACTGCACGTCAATCAACATCCAAGGTTTTGATAATCATGAGGTTTTGGCAGCATCATCTTAGGGGGAGTATTTTGGACTATTTGAAGATGATACTTACCAAAACCTAAGTGCCAAATCTCATGATGATTACCAAAACCGACACAGTGAAGCTATGCTGAAAATATGATCAAAACGAAGAAAATTACCAAAGTCAAACTTGGTCAAACTTGGTCAACCGTGGTCAAAGTCAACAGTCATCATCAGCGGACGTCCCGAATGACGTCAACATCCGGCAGTCACGCATCAGCAACAGAAGAATTTATCAGACTTAGAACAATATTTGTGTAATCATTAGGACTTAAATGTAATTTTATTTATTTTTGTAAAGAGTATAAATTGACTAAGTGTAGTTATTTATACTCTAGTCAAACATTAGAACAATCACTAAGAATATATAGCATTCACTAGAGAATTCAAGGTTGAGTGTGTGTGAGAGAAAATATGCTTGCAAACTCTCTTGTAATTCTCTTGAAATCATATATACGAATGAATGAAATTGATATGAATATATTGATTGTTCATTATTCATTCATCATCATACATTTCATCTTGCAATAGATCTTCACTTGAAATCATCAACGGGTTTGTGAGATTCCGCATTACAAATTCGATAAAATGCAACAATACGATTGCAATATTCGATCCACCAGCAGAATCAGTGGTTTCCACAATTCAGGAGACATACGTAGCGGTTCAATGCATTGTTTGGGATTTCCCTACAATAACTCTAACATGTATTTATGTCCCGCCATATTCGAATCATTGTCTCACATTTGTTTCAAACCTCTTCTCCAAAAAGAACTAGACATACAAGTACATAAGAATTACGAGGAGTAATTTCTTATTATAATCCATTATGATCTTGTGATAAACAACCATTAAACATAAACAATAATTAAACATAAACAACAATTAAACATAAACAACCATTAATGGATTAACAACCATTAAACATAATCAACATTAAACATAAACAATCATTAAGCATAAACAACCATTAAACCAACAATGTTTGCAACATAACCAAAAGCATATAATGTTTGCAACATAGCCAAGAAGCATATATTATCCAAATCATACACCAAAAAGCATATAATGTTCTTCACTACTTTATTAATCCAAAACTTTTAGTCGTCATTGCAATCCATTGTCTTAATACTTTGGGAATATCTGGCAATGTCATCCATGCCTCTCTCATGTCTGAGGACACTCCAAAAATATGAAAAGAAGCTAAGAATAAAGGACCTACTGGGTCTAACCCAACTGACTTTAACTTTTCAAAACATTCAAGAATTGTAGTGTCACACCCAGGGCCCAAGGAGGGTGGTACGTCACTGACTGGCAAAACACATGTCAGCGGAAATTAACCATCACAAGAGCATACAAGGAGAGAAAGCACATGGCATTACATTTAAATAGCAAATTCGGGCTAGGAAAGTTTTGCCCAAAATATAAAGTAACACCCATTACAAAATATCCATAAGTTTAACAACATCAATCAAATTGTCTAATAATGTTTTAAAGTCAAGTAATGCCATTAGTAGTCATAGAACTAGGTCATTCATAAGAGGTTTCCAATGAAATCCAAGCTTCCATCAAGGGTTACCTGAAACATGCTCATAAAATTTTTTGTGTCAACTATAAAGTTGGTGAGTTCAAGTGTTTAAAGTTTAAAAACAAAAGGACCCTTAAGAGTCCAAGAACCAATTTAAAATCATAAGTATCATTTGTTATGGAGGTCACAATAACCCTGCACTCAGTCCCGGTTAGCCTCTTCTAAACTTGTGTTATTACCGGTTAACCCATAGGGAGACTGAGCCTCAAATAGTGCACCATACCTGTTGAGTGGCACACCATAGTTTCTTATAATACCTGTTACATGACACAAACGAGCCCATAGGATCTTAGTGTGGTACCCTTCCTATAATGTCATAGGGTTTTGATGGAAGGCACTTTGCGTGGGGGATTCCCCAAGTAGATCTACCCATATAGAATAAGCGGTTCACCAAGAATTAATGATTGTGATACAATATAAGAGCAGGTTCTAACAATCACCACAACATATAAGCATCATATTATAGCACGTAAATAATTTCAGTTCAAAGACAACATGTTTCATCCCAAAGCAGTAGTAAAAAGGGGAACACTAAACTCACCATAGAATTAAACAATAGTTTCCTCAAGCACAGAAAAGGTCCAAGTCTTAACACCCTATAATCAGGATTACAGGTTGTAAGTTATATGTTCTTAGACTATTAGAAGTCTAACTAAATGTGTGTTATGGTCACAAGTTCATTTGGTTTCTTTTCTTATGAGTATGCTTCAAAAAGTTTCATTTTTAGGAAGGTTAGGGTCATTAGCACATGGATGATAACTATGTAATTATTACCAACTTGTTCATATGAAATTAAGTTTACTAAAAGATTCTGGTCATAAAATGATTAAAATTCAGTGATATTTACAGAATTTACACATTGGTCCCTCAAGTTTCAAAATTTACAATTTGACCCAAAAGATTGCTTTCTTTCATTTCTTGACCAAAAATGGCCCTCATTAGTTTCTAAGGGTTTGAATATCACATTTAGGCCTGTTCAAACTCCAATTTTTCAGAATTTAGTTTGTGGGATTAAAACACAAATTTTTAAGTTACCGGTTACGGTAAAACCGACAAATTTTAGCATCTAGTTTTAGATCTTAGATATCAACCAACCAAAACTCGAATATTACCTCCTAAGAACTTATAATAGGTTTATAATCTGTTTAAAATGAGTTTTTGGGTCATAAGGACATAAAGTCTCGTTTTCACGATAAACTTGTTGAAAATTCATTTTACCCGGAACCAAAAGATCAAATCCATTTTCCCCCAAATTTTCCATGAAATCACATCTTGGTACTTATAACTTACTTAAATAACATAGGTTTGTTGTTTTAAGCTTGTTATCCTATTTTGAAAATTTTATTTAAAAATCACCCGGTTTAGGCTTGTTTAAGATAAATAATTCCATAAAAATCACATAGTAACCCAATAAATCACAAAATCAGGTTTTTATCACTAAAATACTTATTTTAGGTCCTGGAAAATTTTTAAATTTAAATATTTTAAGATTTGTCATATCTTTGAATTTTACCACTTTTCGGGTCTTTAATATTGCCCATTTAGTCCATTTTACCACACCCTTTTTTACCTATTCAACAAGAAATTTATATGATTAATGTCACCAAAATACTGGAAAAAAATATTAGCTCATGGATTTTTGCATTCATAGCAACGTTGTTGCATTTAAGGGTGAAATACACCATTTACACATGTGTAATCATCATAGTATGAGCTTTAACATCATCAAACTTTTTTGTAACATTTAACCCAAGTTATTATGATGTTCATAAACTGTTTTTGAGCAGATTCTAACATGGGTTGAGGGCTTTTCAAAACAGGTGGGTTTTTGGTGCTAAAACACATGAAAAATAGGGTTTTAAGGGTGAAATCAGGTGCACCAACCCTTGGTCCATGTATACTCTTTAAAATATACCTTGTGTGAAGTCATGAGTTCTCCAAAAATAATGGTGTGGCCGCATGTTTCTGTTTCAAACAAGAAGAGTGAGATTTATGGTAGAAAAGAGGGGAAAAACACAAAAAAAATACTTTATTCGGGTTCATAGATGCTTACATTCCAGTAGTTTTATGTTTTTGGAACGATTTGGAGAGTATGAGGGCTGTTGATTCATGAGTTTGAGCTGTAACACCTTGTTCTTGCAAAAACATTGCGTAAAAGCACACTTTAGTTTACCTTCTAGCTTGTCTCGCTCTTGGTCGATGTTGTGGTGGTGCTAATCTTTGAAGATGGGCTGAAATGAAGAAGAAATGTAGAATTCTTGAGGGTTTTTGGCTGAACTCATGAGTTAGAGGGAGAGAGATGAAGGTGGGTTTGAAATTTTCATGTATGGGGAAGAGGGGGAAGTGGAGTGTGGTTGTGGGTTTGGGGTTTTCAAGGAAAATAGGTGAGTGGAGAGAGGGGGGCTGAATTAATTGGGGGGTGTTTTCTTTTATTTTTTTTCTAAAATTGTAGTGTAGTGTAAGGTGTGGTGTATTGTAGTATATTGTAACTTCTAGTTTTATAAATTTTTAAGTGTAACAACACATATGCATGTAAATGTGCCGTAAATGTGTGTGTGTACACACACATATGATGTTTTGCTTAAAATTCAAAATTTTAATATAGATTTGTATTTTTTTTTAAATCGCTTAATGATTTCTAGACTAAGGCAAGTCATAATAGAATCTTCTAAGCCAATTAAGCATGTAAACAATTAGCATGGAAGAAAGATAAAAGCAATAATGCAAGATTAATAAAAGTTAAAATAGAACCTAGGAGTCGGTTGTTACATTCTCCCACCGTTTAAGAAATTTCGTCCTGAAATTTTAGCCTCGATCCAGCTCTGAACGAGTGGACTTAAAGAGGTGTGGATACTTCTTCCTCATTTCATCTTCTCGTTCCCAAGTGAACTCAGGCCCTCGCCTAGAGTTCCATCTTACCTTAACCTTGGGTATACGACTTTGTCTAAGTTTCTTGACCAACCGGTCAGTAATAGGCTCCTCCACAAAGTTCAATTTGTTATTAATTCTAGCCTCCCTCAGTGGTAATTCCTAGGCTTTGTCTGCCAAGCACTTCTTCAAGTTAGACATATGAAAAGTGTCATGTATATCGCTCAACTCTTAAGGTAGCCTTAATTGATATGCTACTGGGCCAACCCTTGCCAAAATTTCAAATGGTCCAATGTATCTTGGGCTTAGCTTGCCTTTCTTGCCAAATCTAATTGCGCCCTTCCATGGTGTTTCTTTTAACATCACCTTATCACCCACTTGAAATTCTAAAGGTTTTTGTCTCCTGTCTGCGTATTTCTTCTGACGATCACTGGCTGTTCTCGGCCTTTCCTTGATCTTAAATACTTTGTCTGTGGTTTCCATCATGATATCGGGTCCCATCACTTGGCTATCACCGACCTCATTCCAACTTAATGGCAACTGACACTTCCTACCATATAGGGCTTCATACGGAGCTGCTTTTATACTTGCATGGTAACTATTATTGTAGGAAAACTCCACTAGGGGAAGGTGGTTATCCCAACTTCCACCGAAGTCAATCAGGCAAGCTCTTAACATGTCCTCCAAAGTCTGAATGGTCCTTTCATTTTGTCTGTCGGTTTGAGGGTGGTATTCAGTGCTTAAGTTGAGACGTGTCCCCAAAGCCTGCTGGAGATCTCCAAAAATGTAAGGTAAAGCACTATCACGGTCTGAGATAATCGATAGTGGCACTCCATGACTGGTCACAATTTCGTCAAGGTATAGTTGAGCCAACTTTGACAAGCCGTAGTCCTCTCGAATTGGTAAGAAGTGAGCTGATTTGGTAAGTCTATCCACAATTACCCAAATAGCATTATTGTAAAACCTGAAATTTTGTTAAAAATAAAAGAAGAAGAAAAGTATTTTGAAAGAAAGGAAAAGGAACACAAGTGGAGGGGGCCAAAGTGTAAAAAGTGCAAAATGTCATTATTTTATTATATAAGGGGTATGGCAGCCCATGCATTCTCCTCTACTTTTTGCTTTTCGACTGGAAACAAGAAATAAGAAAGAAGAAGAAGAAGCTTGTCTCTCTCGGTTTTTCAAGAAGAAAAGGCTTAAATTTGCAATTGGTGAGTGTTTTATGTGTTCTTGGTTCTGTTTTGTTGGGTTTTCATCCTTAAAACCGGTTTTTATGTGTTCTATGTGTTTGGTTGTTTATTTTGGTGTTTTTAGGTGTTTGAACTCTTGTGCACTCAAGTTTGGAGGAGTTTTACTTGTTGGTTGCATAGGTGAGTTCTAGACCCTGATTTTTATGTGTTTTAAACTTCTTGGGGCTGAAAATGCATGTTTAAAAATGTTTTACAACTGTTACATATGTACCCGTATGTATTTGTGTATGTATGCTTGTGTTTTATGGTTGCATATGTGTTGTTGATGCTTAGAATGATAGATATACGTTAAGAACAGGTTTATATGCAGATTGGGTTTGAAAATAAATTTGAAATATACATAACTGTTGGTCATGCGCCCAAATAGGGCCCATGCGCCTGAAATTTTGACTTTTTAAGTGAAGCTCATGTACCCCAATAGTTCCCATGCGCCTGGAATTTTTGCCAAAATAGCCTAAGTACCAGCCCATGCGTCCATATAGTAGTTATGCGCCTAGAAATTTACTCAGGCGCCTAAGTGTTAGTCATGAGCCTAAACAGTACCTCATGCGCCTACTGACCAAATGACTAAGTGTAGTTCATGCGCTAAATAGTCTTCATGAGCCTAAGTTTCTCATGCGCCTAAGTGTTGGTGCGCCCGAATAGTGCTGATGCGCCTACATAGTGCTCATGCGCCTAAAACACTTAGAAATTTTTTTGAAAATTTTAGGAAAAAAAGAAAATTTAAGGAATTGCCCTGGGATGTTTTGATGGTGTATTTGTTTATTCCATGCTTGTTTATGGCCTTTTCTTGTGTTCCATATTATGTATTTATTACGTGGCTTTATGTGGTGTGTTTATGCCCGTATACGTAAAGTATTATCATAATGAAAGTGAAAGATTAATGATAATGAAAAGTGGAACATAAAGAATGAATGAAAGTCATGCAAGCAAAATGAAAGGAGGTACACAGCCACGGGTTGTCAGCTCAACTGTGTGCGGGTTAGCTACCCATGAGGATGCACGCAGGGTCAATCTTTGAGATTGACGGGTACCTTTGTTGCTTGCCTCAGGTGACTGGGTCAGCTTTGTGCACAATGTTTGGGGTCTATTTATAAACCTCAGGCCCAGCACCAGCTTCGTGCACAATGTCGGGGTATTGCACATTGGTCCGGTAGAAAGTGAAAGATAATAATTAAAGTACGGAATGTAAGAGATGAATGATGAAAGATAATAATGAATATTATCTTGTTGTACGTATGATGTGTGATCACGTACGAAAGTAATGAATTTTATGAAAAGGAAGTATTTTAAGAAAAATGATATTTTCATATATAAATAAAGGTATTTTAATGTTTTAAAACTAGAACTCACTCAGCAACACTGACTTTTATGTATTTTTAGTTGGCAGGTAAATGTTGGTGAGGGTGGCACGCGAGGAAAGCTACTCGTCTGGGCAAGACTGGCGTCCATTCATGCTTAATGATATTATTGTTGTTTTGTAATGCAATTAAAAAGGGGTCTTTTGTAACTTAAGAAACAATGATGTATTGCTTAGCAACAGTAATTATTAATGAAATGAATGGCTTTTGGTATTATTTCCACTGTGTTATTTATGAAATGTAAGTTGTTTTATATATATTGTGCTATGATTGACCAACTGTGAGGTCTCCGGTAACGGGGCCTTACAAGTTGGTATCAGAGCCAAAGTTTAAGAGAAATGGGTAAATATTTTCAAAAACCTAAACTTAAACTGAGAATGGGACCGAATGGAGGGATGCCAACCCGAGTAGCTACGTGCCATCAGGTATATCTTTTCTTAAATTTTAACCGGTATTATGTGCATGTGCTATTTGATTTATGTGCTTTTAGTAGATTTGAACACTGATATAGTTAGGATAGGAAATGCTTGGGGGACGAAGGGTAAAGTAAGTGGCTAATCATAACTAGCCACTGTAATTAGGGACTTACTATACTTAACATAAACTAAGCTATTACCTTGAATGACCATGTTAGTGTTTGAATCTTATAGTGTTAGAGGATGGCTGGTGGTAGATCATCGAAAGCTTCCCAAGGTGGAGCACGGGGTGGCCGTGGTGTTGGACCACGTGTCACGAGGAAGAAGACTAAGACTGCCGAGATGGCCCTGCTGATCCTGAGGTCCGTCATGATGAGGGCGGTGATAAGAGTGCTAATCTAAGGGCCTCGGTAAAGGAGGCAGTGGTTGAGGAGGTGCATCAGGTCATCCAGACGATCCTACCGTCTGTGGTGACTGAAGTCATCCGTGTTGTCCGGGAGGATGAGAGAAAGGAGAAGGAGGAGGAGAAGAAGGACTACGGTTGGGAGAAGGGGGAATGAGAGGGGTCATGATGAATATGAGGAACTGAACACTGGGATGGCGGCTTCCAGTGATGAGGAAGAGGTGGAAGTGCGGGAAACCACAAAGGGGTGTGGTTATGGGGCATTCCAACGATGCAAACCCCCAACTTTCGATGGCAACGGTAATGCTGCCGCTGCTCACCGCTGGGTAAGAGAGATGGAGGCGGTGTTAGAGTTTAGTGAGTGCATGGAGGACCAGAAGGTGAAGTTCGCCACTCACTCATTTGTTGACTCGGCTCTGTGTTGGTGGGACAATATTGTCCAAGCCGAGGGCAACAGGGCCATCGGGAGGATGACATGGGGAGAGTTAAAGAAAATGGTGATAGAGGAATTCTGTCCTCACCGAGAGCTCGACAGGATAGAAAGAGAGTTCCTACAGCTTGAGGCGGGGACCATGACCCACCAACAATACACCACCAAGTTCAACGAGATGGCAAGGCTGGTACGGATCAGGTGACGCTGGTGTTGAGAAAGATAAAGAGGTATATTCAAGGATTGCCAGTGGATATCCATAGGCACCTGATTGTTGCCCGGCTGAGTACCTTTAGATCGGCAGTGGATCTGGCAGGAAGACTCTATGATGAGAGGGAAGTGGCTGTGGTTGAGGTGAGCAAGATGGGTGGTGGTGACAAGAACTGGAAAGGGAAGCTGTTTGGACGTGGTGGTTACACTCCAAACAACAAGAGGAAGAGAATGGATGACTGAAGGGTGGTGTCATCAAGCATGGGGATGAAGAAGTGTGGCAAATATGGGAAAGAGCACACTGGTGAGTGCAAGTGGGGATTGAATGTATGTTTCAAGTGCGGGAGGCCTGGTCATATTGCAAATGATTGTAGGGTGTTGAGGTGCTATAACTGTGGTGAAGAAGGTCATATGAGTAGAGATTGCAAGAGGCCGAGGGCCAAGAGTTCTTGGGTGAAGAAGGGGACCGAGGATGGAGGACAGAGGGCAAGTGCTAGAGCATTCACAATGACCCGGGAGGAGGCCAGAGTGGACCCTGATGTCGTGTCAGTTATGTTTCTAGTTAACCAAACTTGTGCCTCTATATTATTTGATTCTGGTGCTAGTAGGAGTTTCATTTTTGCTGCTTTCTGTGCTAAGTTGCCTATTAGTAGTAGAAGTATTGATGAGCCCTTTGAAGTAGAAACTGCTATTGGTAAGTCCACTAGAATTTTTGAGATGATAGAAGATTGTGACATAGAACTAGAAGGCCACAAGTTCTCTGCTAAACTATTTGTGATGCCCGTAGGTGGATTTGATGTAGTTCTAGGGATGGATTGGTTAGCAGCCTATGAGACAAATATTATGTGTCGCAAGAAGTCGATTCGATTAATTGCGCCCGAGGGAAGTTCGGTGACGGTTTATGGTGATTGAGTGACAATGATTCCTAAGGTGATCTCGATGGCGGTGGTAGAAAAGTGCATGAAACACGAATGTAGTGCCTACCTGGCTTATGTGAAGGATGTGGACGCGTCAGTACCATAGTTGTCTGATGTACCAGTTATGTGTGACTTTCTGGACGTGTTCCCAGAAGACTTGCCAGGTGTGCCACCGGACCATGAGATCTAGTTTCAGATTGATTTGATACCTGGTGCTCAACCCGTTGCCAAAGCACCGTATCGATTGGCTTCGACGGAGATGAAGGAACTAATGGTTCAACTGCAGGAGTTGATGGATAAGGGATTCATCCGATCGAGTATCTCTCCCTGGGGTGCTCCGGTCCTGTTTGTGAAGAAGATAGATGGTAGTATGAGGATGTGTATCGATTACCGAGAGTTGAACAAGTTAACGGCGAAAAACCGATATCCCCTGCCCAGAATAGATGACTTGTTTGACCAGCTCCAGGGTGCCAGTTGGTTCTCGCGAATAGATCTCTGATCTACTTACCATCAGTTGAAGGTTAAGGAGCAGGATATCCCTAAGACAGCTTTTCGCATTATGGACACTACGAGTTTCTCGTTATGTCTTTTGGTCTAACTAACGCGCCAGCTGCCTTTATGGATTTGATGAACCTAGTGTGTCGGCCAATGTTGGATAAATCAGTGATTGTGTTTATTGATGATATCCTGATTTATTCAAAGAGCGAAGAAGAGCATGCCTGCCGCATACGCGAAGTATTAGCGACGCTTAGGAGAGAGAAGCTGTACCACAAATTCTCTAAGTGCGCTTTCTGGTCGCGCGAAGTTTAATTTTTGGGTCACGTGGTGAATTCTGAAGGAATTATGGTAGATCCGGTGAAGGTTGAGGCAGTGATGCAATGGAAGTCTCCAAAGACGCCATCCAAGATTCATAGTTTCTTGGGTTTGGTGGGCTACTACAGAAGATTTAATTAAGACTTTTCCAAGATAGCCTCACCTTTGACTAAATTGACTTGCAAGGAGGTGAAGTTTGTGTGGGGTCGAGAACAGGAGGATGCTTTTGAGGAGTTAAAGGCAAGATTAACTCAAGCTCCTGTCTTGACATTACCCAAAGGGAGTGAAGATTTAGTGGTATATTCGGATGCCTCTTATTCGGGACTAGGCTGCGTGTGATGCAACGTGGAAGGGTAATAGCCTACGCGTCCCGACAGCTGAAAATCCACGAGGTCAATTATCCCACTCATGATTTGGAGCTAGCAGCTGTGGTCTTTGCATTAAAGATTTGGAGACATTACTTGTACGGGACGAAGTGCACAATCTTCACGGACCACAAAAGCCTAAAGTATTTCTTTGAGCAGAAGGACTTCAACATGAGGCAGAGGAGGTGGCTAGAAGTGATCAAAGATTATGATTGTGAGATCCATTACCACCCGACCAAAGCCTATGTAGTGGCCGATGCCCTCTGTCGAAAGGAGAGACCTGAGCCGATCCGGGTGAAAGCTTATCAATTGGTGATGACCTCTGACGTGATGACACTGGTCAAAGAATTTCAAAATGAGGTGTTGAAAGAAGATCGCCTTAACTCTGAAAGGATGAGAGGTCTAGTCACGAAGTTGGGAGAAAATACCCATGGAGTTAGAACCCGCTTCGGGCGGATGTGGATCCCTCGTTATGGAGACTTACGGGGACGAATTATGGATGAAGCTCATAAGACTCGATACTCCATTCATCCCGGTTCTACCAAGATGTATCATGATATGAAGAAGGATTACTGGTGGCCGGGTATGAAGCATGATGTGACGGAGTATGTGAGTAAGTGCCTTACTTGCTTGCAAGTGAAGGCAAAGCATCAAAGCCTTATGGGAAGATCCAACCATTGGATATACCTGAGTAGAAGTGGGAGCACATCACCATGGACTTCATCACGAAGCTACCTCGTACGGCAAGAGGGTACGATACCATATGGGTGATAGTTGATCGACTGACAAAGAGTGCCCACTTCTTGCCGATCTGCGAGACATATTCATCTGAGAGGCTGGCAGATCTATTCATTAAAGAGATTGTAGCTCGTCATGGTGTGCCGGTGTCTATCGTGTCGGACCTTGACACCCGGTTCATATCAAAATTCTGGAAGAGATTCCATGATGCGATAGGGACGAGGCTATACATTAGCACGGCTTACCATCCTAAGACAGATGTTTAGTCTGAAAGGATGATTCAGACACTCGAGGATATGCTCCGGGCATGCGTGATCGACTTTGGAGGAAGTTGGGATGATCACTTACTGTTAGTGGAATTCTCATACAACAACAGTTATCATGCCAGCATTGGTATGCCACCATATGAGATGCTATATGGTAGAAGGTGTAGAATGCCATTTATTAGGGAGACATAGGGCAGAAGGAGTAGGAGCATGGAAGTGATTGAGCTACAACCGAGAAGTTAGAGAAGATCAAAGCCTTTATGAAGGCGGCGAAAGATAGGCAAAAGTCGTATGCCGCCAAGAGGCGTAGACCGATTGAATTCAAGGTGGGTGATAAAGTTATGCTAAAAGTTTCACCTTGGAAGGGAATCATTCGGTTTAGAAAAAAGGGTCAAGCTGAGCCCGAGATACATAAGGCCTTTCCGAATTATTGCACGAGTAGGAGAGGTGGCCTATCGATTGGAACTACCCGATGAGTTAAGTGGAATTCATCCGACATTCCATGTATCTTATCTGAGAAAGTGCCTAGCTGATGAAGATATGATTGTACCACTTGAGGACATCGAGGTGGATGAGCGGCTCAATTATGTAGAGCAACCAGTGGCGATCATCGACCGGAAAGAGAAGAGGCTACGTAATAAAGTGGTTCCACTGGTGCGTGTACAATGGAGGCATAGGAAAGGATCCAAGTCTACGTGGGAGAATGAAGAAGAAATGAGACAGCACTACCCACAGTTGTTCGAAGAGTGACAGGTTTCGGGGACGAAACCTCTTTAAGGGTGGTAGACTTGTAACACCCGAAATTTTGTTAAAAATAAAAGAAGAAGAAAAGTATCTTGAAAGAAAGGAAAAGAACACATAAGTGGAGGGGGCCAAAGTGTAAAAAGTGCAAAATGCCATTATTTTATTATATAATGGGTATGGCGCCCATGCATTCTCCTCTACTTTCTACTTTTTGACTGGAAACAAGAAAGAAGAAAGAAGAAGAAGCAGCTTGTCTCTCTCAGTTTTTCAAGAAGAAAAGGCTGAAATTTGCAATTGGTGAGTGTTTTATGTGTTCTTGGTTCAGTTTTGTTGGGTTTTCATCCTTAAAATCGGTTTTTATGTGTTCTATGTGTTTGGTTGTTTATTTTGGTGTGTTTTTATGTGTTTGAACTCTTGTGCACTCAAGTTTGGAGGAGTTTTACTTGTTGGCTGCATAGGAGAGTTCTACACCCTGATTTTTATGTGTTTTAAACTTCTGGGGCTGAAAATGCATGTTTAAAAATGTTTTACAACTGTTATATATGTACCCGTATGTATTTGTGTATGTATGCTTGTGTTTTATGGTTTCATATGTATTGTTGATGCTTAGAATGATAGATATATGTTAAGAACAGGTTATATGCAGATTGGGTTTGAAAATAAGTCTGAAATATGCATAACTGTTGGTCATGCGCCCAAATAAGGCCCATGCGCTTGAAATTTTGACTTTTTAAGTGAAGCTCATGCACCCCAATAGTTCCCATGTGCCTGGAATTTTTGCCAAAATTGCCTAAGTACAGCCCATGCGCCCATATAGTAGTTATGCGCCTAGAAATTTCCTCAGGCGCCTAAGTCTTAGTCATGCGCCTAAACAGTACCTCATGCGCCTACTGACTAAATGACTATGTGAAGTTCATGCACCGAAATAGTCTTCATGTGCCTAAGCTTCTCATGCGCCTAAGTGTTGGTGCGCCCGCATAGTGCTGATGCGCCTAGAACACTTACAAAATTTTTTGAAAATTTTGGGAAAAAAGGAAATTTAAGAATTGCCCTGGGACGTTTTGATGGTTCTATTTGTTTATTTCATGCTTGTTTATGGCCTGTTCTTATGTTCCATATTATGTATTTATTACGTGGCTTTATGTGGTGTGTTTATGCCCTATACGTAAAATATTATCATAATGAAGTGAAAGATTAATGATAATGAAAAGTGGAACATAAAGAATGAATGAAAGTCTTGCAAGCAAAATGAAAGGAGGTTCACAGCCATAGGTTTAATGATATATTGTTGTTTTGTAATGCAATAAAAAGGGGTCTTTTGTAACTTAAGAAACAATGATGCATTGCTTAGCAATAGTAATTATTAATAAAATAAATGGTCTTTGGTATTATTTCCGCTGTGTTATTTATGAAATGTAAGTTGTTTTATATATATTGTGCTATGATTGACCAACTGTGAGGTCTCCGGAAACGGGGCCTTACAATCATGACCGCGAAACATCCTTGGTAACTTTGTGACATAATCCATTGTGATGTTATCCCATTTCCATTCTAGGATCTCAGGCTGTTGAAGGTTTCCTGATGGTTTTTGGTTTTCAGCCTTTACCATTGCGCACGTCAGACACTGTTCCATATAGGTGTTGATGGACCTCTTCAATCCAGGCCACCAGAAAGGGCCTTTAAGTCCTGGTACATCTTGTCACTTCCTGGGTGAACCGATTATCTGGATTTGTGGGCTTCGTCTAGGACTACCTCTCTATTTTTGCCATACTTAGGTACCCACATCCTTCCTTCGCACTTGTATAAACCGTTATTGCCCATCTCTAACCTCTTTTCCATTCCCGTTAACATCTCCTTGGTCAATTTATCCTCCTTCAAGGCTTCTCTCTGCACATCTTTTAATCTAGCGATAAGGCTAGTATACACACTTATCCTCAAAGCACGAACTCGAAGGGGTTTCTCCCTTTCTTTTCTACTCAAGGCATCTACCACTACATTTGCCCTGCCGGGATGGTAGCGGATCTCACATTCGTAATCGCTTAACAATTCTACCCATCTTCTCTGGCGCATGTTTAACATCTTCTGATTAAGGATGTGTTGAAAACATTTAGGATAGGTATAGATAAAACACTTGGTACCATAGAGATAGTGTCTCCACATTTTTAGTTCGAACACCAAGGCACCCAATTCTAGATCATGTGTAGTGTAATTCCTTTCATGCTCTTTCAACAGTCTAAATGCGTAAGCAATCACCTTATCTCGCTACATTAACACACACCCCAGCCCCTTACGCGAGGCGTCACAATAAACTATGAAATCCTCAACGCCTTCTGGTAGGGCAAGGACAGGTGCGCTGCATAGTTTTTCATTGAGTGATTCAAGGGGGTCAATGGTTGTGCAATTCACGAGAAATCCTTGATAAACCTCCTATAGTATCCAGCCAAACCAAGAATTGCCTTATCTTGGTAGGAGTTTCAGGAATTTTCTAGTTCTTAATGGCCTCTACTTTTGATGGGTCTACTTGAATCCCTTCTTTGTTTTACATGCCCCAGAAACTGAATTTCATGCATCCAAAACTCACATTTAGAGAACTTTGCATATAATTGCTCATTCTTGAGCAATTCAGAATTAGTCTAAGATGCTTCTCATGTTCTTCCTTGCTACAAGAGTAGATTAAGATGTCATTAATAAACACAATCACAAACTTTCTAGATATGGGTGGCATACCCGGTTCACGAGATCCATAAATGCTGCAGGTGCATTAGCCAATCCAGAGGGCATGACTAAGTACTCATAGTGTCCATATCTAGTTCTGAAGGCGGTCTTGGGTATGTCCTCCTCCCTTATCTTCAGTTTATGGTCTCCTGATCTTAAATCTATTTTGGAGAAATAGTTGGCCCCTTGGAGTTGGTCGAACAGGTCATCGATTCTCAAAAGGGGATAACGGTTCTTTATTGTAAGCTTGTTCAAATCCTGATAATCAATGCACATTCATAGGGTTCTATCCTTCTTTTTCACAAATAACACCGGAGCACCCACTAGGAAACACTTGGTCGAATAAGTCCCTTGTCCAACAATTCTTGGATTTCTAGCATTAGCTCCTTCATCTCGAGTGGAGCGAGTCGTTAAGGTGCCTTGGCCACTGGTGCGGCACCAGGCACTAGATCTGTTTGGAACTTAACCTGCCTAGTTGGAGGGAGTCCCGGCAAATCCTCGGAAATACTTCCAAGTACTCCGACACCACCGGTATATCTTCAATTTTCTTTTCTTCTCTCGATTTCATCACGTAGACTATGAAAGCTGAGCATCCTTTGTTGAGACTCTTGGTAGCCTTTAGGTGGGATATCATGGGGCATAGCGTGTTGCTTCTAACACCGTGTACAATTAGTGTCTTATCATTAATCAAAGGTATCTTAAGTAAACGTTCATCATACACAATTTAAGCCTTATTTTTAGCTAACCAGTCCATCCCCATGACCATATCAAAACGTCCTAGAGTGATAGGCATCAAGTGTATCTTAAATGGATTACCCTTTAGTTCTATAATGCAGTCTATGATGATTTCATTAGTTTCTATTATTTCACCGTCAGTTAATTCTACGATATATGCATCGGTTAAGGTATGAGCTTTTAAATCAATCAAGGCCTAAAGGTAGTGGAAACAAAACTACTTGTTGCTCCAGTATTGAATAAAATGGTAGTAGGATGGTTGTTAACAAGAAATGTACCGTTAACCGCATCTGGTTCCTTTCGCGCACCATTTGGATCCATCACGAATTCTCTTCCCTTGGGTTTGTTGGGCCTAGCGTCTTTATCCTTAGTTAGCTTAGGGCATTTGTTCCTCATGTGCCCTGGATCTCCACACTCATAGCATTGTTTTCCTAGCTCGTTATCCTCTATTCTCACACGCTCAGTCCAACCAGCTCTAACCAGGTCATCAGTCAGGCTACTAGTAAAATCAACTGCTGCTTGCAGGGTTGTAGGCCTGGAAGACCGGACCATGCCTCTAACCCTTGGATGTAATCCCCAGATGAAACAGGCTACACCTTTGGCTTCTAGCGTCACTAATTATGGCACCAGTTGGGACAAAGCTAGGAAATGGTTGATGTATTCCGTATAGTTCGAGCCCTTCATTTTGAAACTCAGTAATTTAGCCTCCAGTTTCTCCAGTTGGTTGATCGGGCAGTACTTGTTGATCATTAGCTCTCTGAATTCAAACCATTTCATTTGGCCTGCAGCATTCCTGCCTCGGGGCTGAATGATGGTTTTCTACCATTCCGGTCCCTAGAGTGATTGAGAAGCAAACCTTACCATGTGCTCGGTCTTGCACTCATTGATGTCTAACACAGATTTGATTTCATCCAACCGCCTGTACGCCTCGATAGCACCCTCGTTCCATAGAAATCCTTGGGTTTAGAAGCCATGAAGGTTTTGTGAGAACATCCACTCCTTATTTCCTCAATATCATCATTGTTGCCTTCATCATTCCCAGGTCCACCACTGTCGATTGCGTTATCCCGGTCCTCATTGATTTGGGCAATAATGGTTGGGATAGCATTGGCGATTTGTTGAGCCACCAGGTTAGCAATCCTTTCCTCATTATCCAGATTTGTGTTTGCATCACACGGTACTTCCAGTGGGGTGGGTGGTTGATTACCACCCTGGTCCCTAGTTCGTTCTTCATGGGTTCCCGTCCCCCGCCACGCTTAGCCTCATCACCTCTTCCACGAGTTGCTCCTCTCCTTCCATCACGAGTTCCTCGTCTAGGCGGTATTCTGGTGTCAACATAGATAAGCTTATTTAGTATCTCATTAATTGGTTTTCAAGTATTTCATCACACTAGCTTTATTCCTATAAGTCACATTCATTAAATACAAGATGTTTCCTATTAACCCATAACAAGACATGTATAAATGCTGCATTCAAATAATATAGAGTTAATGATTTTAGGGCAACCAAATTAGTTTCTTCGAAATATGCTATTGCATATTCCCATTTTAGACACCCTGCAAAGGTTAGCATTATAAAAGAAAGTTCATAAGCAGTTAAATGTAGCATAATCAACTAAATAGTAGTGTCATAGTATCACAAATTGAAAGGTGCCATCACCCCATAAGATAATAATAATATATTGTCTGGGATAGATAAAATAGTTTCCTTCAAATGACTTAGTAGTTTCCTCCCAAAAAAACCAGTTAATACCCCTACCATCACTGCCACTTCTTCTTTAGCCATTCAAACCATCCCGTACTCTTCTTCTTCTGCTCCTGCTCCTGCTCCAAGATTTGGACACCATGAGACATCATCATTGCCTGGAATTGGTGGCTGTGAGGTTTCGTATAGCGTGTTGAGGGTGACCTCGTGCTAATAGTCCTAAGTATGTCTCCCAGTGTGGGTTCCAAAGGACCACAGTCACTAGCCCAACGACTAGACTAGTATAGGGGTCTCCAGCAAGGACACTCGGGCCATCATACATACTACGCTGGGCGACATCATACTCGTCATACGGTGGCGTCCGGGCTGGTCAATCACCGGATTTGTTAGTTCTGGGCCATTACCGGAGGGGGTGGAGTGGCTGCATCCTAAAGGAACCAGAGCACCCCGCCTGACACTAATTCTACAGTCATGTAATGACCACGCGCCCCATTCCGATAGGCGGGATGTTGAGAGAGTAGGTGCCATGACTTGTGCGAATGGAGCGTGTTCGGCTTCTATCCTGGGATGATAGTGAGAGTCTTCGAGGGTTCAATGTCATCAGATGGCACTGAAATCCATCTGGGATATCTGCATCTTCACTGTACTCCTCATACATAACGGAGGCTTGTGCCCTCCTAAGCCTTCCAACATGGGGGAGCAGTATCATCCGGCTGGTAGCAGGTTCTTTTCCCTTGCTCTGCCATATTTCTTTAATTCTTGTATAAGATTTATCATGATAATTTGGGTTCTCTGCGCAGGACATTAAGATATAGTAGGGTAATAGTATCCCTAATTAGTATCTGCACAGGGTTACAAAGGCCAAAAGATGTTTATAAGTTTGATGTTGGACCAAAAGAACCAATGAGCCTGATCAGAAAAACCTTTAAGTCCCACGGACATTACAACAACTGAAGTAGTCTGCAACAGCTGAAGACATCAGCTGATAACAAGGTCTGAAGACAAAGTCTGAAGTGAAAGAGCTGAAGACAAAGTCTGAAGTGAAAGAGCTGAAGACAAAGTCTGAAGACAAGAGCTGAAGACAAAGTCTGAAGTGAAAGAGCTGAAGATAAAGACTGAAGACCAAGTTTCAGATGATTGTCACAACAGCTGAAGAAGACCTCTTCAGTAGTTGTGATGGTTTCCTTTCAGTAGTTGTATTTTCCTTTTCTGTACTTGTAGTTTCAGTAGTTTTATGTTTCTTCGTGTACTTAGAATACTGAGATGTTCTCAGTTGTTGTGAACATTCTCAGTAGTTTGCTTACTTTCAGTAGTTTGTAATAATTCTGTTAGACGTCACTATCAAGTGACATCAGCAGACGTCACATTCCTTTATATAAGGAATGCTGACCTAATTGTAATCGGTGCAGCTTAGGAAAACCTAGCAGCCGCCATACCGAAGCATGTGTGCATGAATGTTATTATCCCTTTGCAGAAAACCCTATTTCTATATAACCGTGTACTGTTCCATTGAATATTTATTGTGTTCTTGCTATATTTGCTTAATTCTTGCTCTAATTCCGCTGTGATTCAACTCTAATTGATCAAACTTAGATCACTGATCCTAACAAATGGTATCAGAGCAGGTTAATCATTGATCGGTTTAACAATTGATCATTGAAACTGCTATTTTGATATCTATAGTTTGATCGAATTAGCATATGTGCAAGAATTGGTTATAAAGATTGATTTTCTGCTGCTTCTGGTTATTTAAATTGAGTTTCTTCTTGGTTCTTATTGAGTTTGTTGTGTTTTTGTGCTAAATCTTTTGAAACTTGATTGATTTGGTTTGAATCTGAGAATGACTACTCCATCTAATGATCCTCACAATACTGGCTCCTCAACCAAGCCTCCGATGCTGGTTAGGAGTGAGTATAACATATGGCAACGAAGAATGCTCCATCACCTGTCTGTTAACAGTTCAGGTTGTTGGACATCTGTGGTTCACGGTCCACACAAGCCTATGGTGAACAATCCGGAGACCAATCAAATGGTTCCGAAGAAGAAGGAGCAATACTCAGATGAAGATCGTAAACTGTTTGAGATTGATGCTAAAGCCCATGGAATTCTGGCCATGGCACTGCCGAATGAAATCTATTCTGGGCTTATGCATCATGAAACTGCTCATGACCTCTGGAATGCTTTGAAGGAACAATTCGGAGGAACTGATGAGGTCTTAGCAAACAACAGAGAAATCCTCGCCCAACAATATGAGACATTCTCTCATAGGAAGGGTGAGACACTGACTCAACAGTTTGAGCGTTTCTCCTGCTTGATCTCTGAGCTGAAAATGGTCAAGCATGAGTATACTAACAGCCAGATGAACAACAGATTCCTCAGATCACTGCCTGAGAGATGGGACACATACACCATTGTCCTACGCTCCAGTGCAAATCTGGATAGCCTATCTCTCACCCAACTCCATGGGAAACTGCTTACATTTGAAAGAGAGATAGAGCAGAAAAGGAAACTGGCATCATCAGGAAAGCTCTCTGATGACTTTGTACCAGGTAACACTGCCTTGGTCGGTCATGAGTCAGAATATGCTGGATCAGAAAGTCATTATGATGAGCATATAGATTTCTCTTCAAACAGTTCTGATCATGCATTTGTTGGTGTTGACAGTCATTCTGGGTGTAATAGTGATAATTTATGCTTTATCATGGATGATTTGCAAGGTATTGCTGATGATGATTTAGAAGAGATGGATATTTTGAGCCAAATGGCCCTGATCAATATCAGATCTCAAAAGTTCTACAAGAGAACTGGTAGGAAATTTCCAGGACTCTCTGGCAAAACCAAAGTTGGTTTTGACAAGAGTAAGTTGAGGTGTCACAAATGCCACAGGCTTGGGCACTTTGCAAGAGAGTGTAGATCAACTGGATCTAACTCCTCTGCACCCTTTGTGACCTTTCCAAGCAATAGTTCACAAAACAAAGGGCAACATCCTGCTAGTTCTGGTCATCACTCACAACCTCAATCTCCTGCATACTTTGTCCCTCAGGGTCCAATGCCATATCCTTATCCCTGCTATTACATGCCACAGCCAAATCCAGTTCATGTCCCTATAGCACAACAACCTCAAGCCCTACCTGAGCCTCAACCATCTCCATCACAATCTCAACCTCATCACAGCTTCTTCACACCAGGAGTTGTTGACTGGAGCAGCTTACCAGATGATCTTTCTGGTTTCAATGAGCAATTATCTGCTGGTGCTGGTCAACATGGTGGTGAACATCCTTTTGGGAATCTTGCTCTCATGGCCCTGGAGTCTACTGAGGGTTCCTGCTCCGATGCTTCATCTTCACAGGTAACCCAGGTATCTTCTGAGGCTAAAGCCAAGTTATGTTCTGAATCATGCATAGCTGCCTTTGTCTCTATTAGAGAGGCAAATGTAGCTTTAATCAATCAAAATCTTGAGCTTGAGAAAACTATTTCCAAAAGAAAAGATGAGTATGTGTCTGCACTTAATGACAAAGATGATGAGATTTACAAGCTTAAATGCCAACTTAATGATGAAAAGGCTAAGGTAGAGGTCATACTCGAGAACCACAGAAGTCTCAAAGAGACACTTGCAGCTACCCAAGTTGAGTGTGACCGCTGGGTAACATCCTGCAAGGGATTTGAAATGCTTCTCAGCAAGCAAACAGCTTCAAATGTGAAGTTTGGAATAGGTTACAATCATACTGCACCACCTACTGATTTTACTTCAAAATAATAGTAAAATCTGAAGGTGAAAGTAATTTCCAAACCACATCATCATGTGATTCATCCTCAAATGATAATACAAAATTAGAGGATGAAGTCAGTGTTAAGATCTCAGCAAATCAATTGCCTGATGGTTTAAATGCTGATAAACACATGAAGCTGAGAAATTCAGATGTTGTCCCTCAAAGTACTCCAAGTACTGAAGGGCAAGTCACAACATCTGAAAAGCATTTCAAATCTGATGAAATAAAAGGATTAACAACTGCTGAGGAATCTATCATACGGTCTTTCAGGACGGATAGAGAACAGCTGAAGAACAAGTCTTCAGTTGTTACCGATCCTTCAGTACTTAACACAAGTACTGAAAGGAGGAAAGTACTGAAGATCACACCTTCAGTAGTTTCCACTTCAGCAGTTGATCAATCCAAGATGAAGAATAAGCCATGTGAAATATGTGGTAAATTCAATCATCTATCTGATGAATGCTGGTACAAAAAGGGTTCCAAACTCAACAGAGATAAGCTCATTAAAGAAGAGATTAATAAAATGAAAAATGAGTTTGAGACCAAGTTTGTACCACAGTCATCTCAAACTGATAAACCCAAGGCCTCACCAAAATCCAAAAAGAAGGATGGGGTTTATCAGAAAACAGCTGATAGTGTTCCTCATGATAAACATCAGACGAAGTCTGTGAATTTCAAGGAGGAAATGGTGGGTCACAGGAACTCATCAAAAACAAGTACTGATGTGTCAAATGAGCTGAAGGCTTTAGCAACAAATCAGACACAACTTGTTATGATGGTTCAGCATTTGTTGGGGAGAGTTAACCAACTAGATGCACCTGTGATCAAACCACTGAAAAGGAAATCCAAGCCCAAATCTAAGAATTCCATTTCAGCACCATCTCCACCTTCATCAGCTGTTAATCATGAGAAACAAGTTATGGTTAAATCTGTTGATGAAAACAGACCCAAAACCAAAAAGGTTTGGGTCTCTAAAGCTAACTAGTTTCTTATGATAAATGCAGGGTTCTTCAGCATGCCAAAGAAGCATCTGGTATGTAGACAGTGGAGGATCTATGCATATGACTGGGAGCAGTTCTCTTCTTAATGACTACTCTCAAGGAAAGAAGGGATTTGTCTCATTTGGAAATGATGCTAAGGGTTACATCATCGGGAAAGGATTTGTGTCAAATGGAGAAATCAGATTTGATGATGTTAACCATGTGGAGAATCTCAAGTATAATCTACTGAGTGTCAGTCAGATGTGTGATAAAGGGCATGTTGCACTTTTCACAAGCCAGAACTGCCGGATTCTGTCTTCCAAAGTTCTGAGGCTGATTGACAAGGTATTGGATGAACATACTCTCCTGAAGGCCAACAGGATAGGAAGAGTATATGCCTTGGATTTGTCAAAGAAGATTGCTTTAAAAGGTCATCCTTGCCTGTTCTCCAAGGCCTCTCCTCAGGAATCTAAACTGTGGCATAGAAGGCTGGGTCATGTTAATCTCAAAAACATGAATCAGCTGATCCACAATAGTTTAGTAAGAGGTCTACCAATAAAGGAGTTCCTCTGTGATGAAACCTGCACTGCTTGTTTAAAAGGAAAACAACACAAAGTCTCATTCCCTCCTATAGAAGAACCAAAGTCCACTGCCTGCTTGCAATTACTGCACATGGATCTCTTTGGTCCTGTGAGAGTAATGAGCATGGCAAAGAAGAAATACTGTCTGGTAATTGTGGATGATTACTCCAGATTTGTATGGACCTTCTTCTTGCATTCAAAGGATGAGGCTGCTCAGACAATTATTAACTTTGTGTTGTATGTTGAGAAGCAGTATTCCCTATCAGTCAAGTGTATAAGAAGTGATAATGGAACTGAATTTAGAAACCATACACTTGATGATTTCTACCTTTCAAAAGGAATCAAGAGGCAGTATAGCATCCCAAGGACTCCAGAACAAAATGGAGTAGTGGAGAGAAAGAACAGGACCCTAATTGAAGCTGCAAGGTCCATGTTGGCTGACTCTGGTTTGCCACTGACCTTTTGGGCTGAAGCTGTCAACACAGCATGCTATGTGCAAAATAGAGCTTTAGTGAATCAGAGGTTGATGAAGACTCCTTATGAAGTTCTACATCATTTGGCTCCTCTAATTTCATTCTTCAGAGCATTTGGGTGTCCTTGTTACATTCTCAACACAAAGGATCAACTCCAAAAGTTTGATTCTAAGGTGGATGCAGGGTATTTTGTTGGGTATTCATCCACTTGCAAGGCTTACAGAGTGTTCAACTGCAGAACAAAGATGGTTGAAGAAACCTTGCATGTGAAGTTCAATGAATCTCCTAAGGACAAAATCCCACAAAACCCTGTGGAGTTGTTTGATCTGGACATACTGCAATATGTTCCTTATCAGCCTCCAGCTGTTGCAGATCATGTGAATTCATCACCTTCTGCAGCTAGTCATCCATCTGGTGGTACTGATGTTCATGATGATCCCAGTACTCACCTATTCAAGTTTAGTGATCAACTGCCTGAGTCTACTCAACTTGATGTTCCTGTAGCTTCAGTAGCACCATCCACAACAAATGCTGATGAGATTTCTGAATCCTCTACTTCATTTGACCTGCCATCTAACACTTGGTTTCAAGAATCTGGATCAACATCTGTTGCTGCTGAGCGTGCTACAAACACTTGCACAGATCTCATAGTGTATCCAGAGCTGAAGAATCACCCAACGTCTCAAATCATTGGTGATATCAATGCTGGTGTCTCAACTAGAAGTCAATTGTCCAACTTCTGCTTCTATGCTCTTTTCATCAGTCAGCAAGAGCCAAAGAACTATCATATTGCATTAAGAGACAATGGATGGGTTGATGCCATGCAGCTTGAGCTTCTTCAGTTCAAAAAGCAGCAAGTGTGGGAACTGGTTCCTCTACCCCCAGGTAAGTGTGCAATAGGCACTAAATGGGTGTTTAGGAATAAAACAGATGAAAATGGGCAAATTGTCAAGAACAAGGCCAGACTGGTTGTCCAGGGGTTTTCACAAGAAGAAGGTATTGATTATGATGAAACCTTTGCCCCTGTAGCCAGACTGGAGGCAATTAGATTGTTCTTAGCCTATGCTGCATTCCACAATCTTAAAGTTTTTCAAATGGATGTCAAAAGTGCATTTTTATATGGTAAAATAAAAGAAGAGGTTTATGTGTGTCAACCACCAGGTTTTGAGGATAATAAACATCCTGATTGGGTGTATAAACTTGATAAGGCTCTTTATGGGTTGAAACAAGCTCCTAGAGCCTGGTATGAAACACTGTCAAATTTTCTTCTTCAGAATAATTTCACTAGAGGCTCCATAGATAAAACTTTGTTCATTAAGAAAGTGGGTCAGCATAAGCTCCTTGTTCAAATTTATGTTGATGATATTATTTTTGCTCCTCTGATCCACAGTTGTGTGATGCATTTACAAAGTTGATGCAACAAAAATTCGAAATGAGTGCCATGGGAGAATTACAGTTCTTTCTAGGTTTGCAAATCAAACAAAAGGCTGATGGAACTTTCATTCATCAGTCAAAATACACAAAAAGTCTTTTGGCAAAGTTTGATTTACAACACTGTAAGCCCTGTTCTACTCCCATGTGCAGCACCACACAACTGGATGCAGATCAGAAAGGTAAAGCTGTTGATGAAACACTTTACAGATGTATGATTGGGTCCTTGATGTACTTAACAGCTTCTAGACCAGATATTATGTTTGCAACTTGTGTTTGTGCTAGATTTCAGGCTGCTCCTAAAGAGTCTCATTTGATTGCAGTCAAGAGGATCTTTAGATATCTGCAAGGTACTCAATCTCTAGGTCTTTGGTATTCCACTGGGCACTCTTGCAAATTAGTTGCTTTTTCTGATAGTGACTATGCAGGGTGTAAATTAACTAGAAAATCAACTTCTGGTGGATGTCAATTCCTAGGCAACTGTTTGGTTTCTTGGCAGAGTAAGAAACAAACATCTGTTGCTACATCCACTGCTGAAGCCGAGTACATTGCTGCTGCAAGTTGTACATCTCAGGTACTCTGGCTTCAGAATCAATTACTGGATTATGGCATTACAGAGACTAAGACTCCATTACTAATGGATAGTGCTTCAGCTCTTTGTATTGTCAAGAATCCAGTCCAGCACTCTAGGACCAAACATATTGAGATCAGACACCATTTTATTAGGGATTGTTTTGAAAAAGGTCTGATTGATCCAAAGTTTGTTCCTAGTGCTGATGAGCTTGCAGACATATTTACTAAGCCTTTGGACAGTTCAACTTTCCAAAACCTAGTGTTAAGGCTTGGTATGCTGCAGCTAGAATAAGTGACAACTACTGATGATCTCAGTCAACAAGTACTGATGAGCATTCGTATACTACTGTCACAAATAAGTACTGAAGTTCTTTTATCCTCAGTAGTTTTCATAACTACTGAAGACTAAATTACTTAAAAGTACTGAAGTACTCATCTGTTGAAAAGAACTGATGTGGTTACAACTACTGCTGTAGTTACAACTGCTGATGTCAGAATAACAGATAAGTACTGATGACCTATGAAACATCTGAAACTCAGACAAAGTCTGATGAAGTGTTGAGGTCAGAATGAAACAGCTGATGAGCTAAGAATTGACGACAACAGCTGATGAGAAATTTTTCTCTTCAGTTGTTTCTACAACTGCTGCTTCACTTCAAACAACTGAAGCCAAAACCATGTCTTCAGTAGTTTCACAACTACTGATGACTAACACCAAGTCTTCAGTTGTTACAACACCTGAAGCCAAAACCATGTCTTCAGTAGTTTCACAACTACTGATGACTAATACCAAGTCTTCAGTTGTTACTTCTGAAAGTTAAAACCAGGTCTTCAGTTGTTTTCAAACAACTGATGACAGCACCAACACTTTCAGTCGTTTTATATCAGCTTTTTTTCTTACCCTATAAATACCTAAACCTACTTTCAGACGTTTCATTAGCCGTTTTCCGTCCTTCACTCTCTCAACAATGGCGACCATGAAACTCAAACCCAGACACAACTGTGTTGCCTACCTCTCGAAATCGGCCTTCTGGAACAAATTTGATAACGCCATCGATCTTATGGTAGATTCCCAGTACCGAACCGCGTTTCTTCTGAATCCTACCATCTACCCCGATTCCCTAAGCCAGTTCTGGACCAACGTCTCTGTGCAAACTAGTGAGAATGATAGCCAAATCACTCTCCAGTCGTTGGTCAACCAGAAACAGGTGGTCATCACTCCGGACATCATTCGACAAACCCTAGATCTACATGATGCCACCTGTGTCACAGAATACCCGAAAGGCACAACCGATATGTCTTTCATCAACAACGGGTATGAAGGAGACTTAAGTGCTACCACCATTCTGAAGAAGCACTTCCATGATGCTGAACGTCTTATATTCCACATGGTGAATGTCTGCCTTGCACCAAAAACCTCCTCATGGGATCAAATGTCTTCCCGATGGCAACAGGTATTATACTCTATCTTTGAACGACAAACTTTAAATTTTTCTGAGATAGTGTTTATGGAACTAAAGGATCTGGCCTTGAAACCTGTGGCAAACAGATGGATATTATATCCCAGGTTTCTCATGGCCATAATTTTAACACAGCTAAAATCAGACGGCCTTGTTGGCCTTGGAGTCCCTGCTCCGGCTGTATTGCCTGAAGTATACTCCAGGCACAACTCTGACCCTACAATGAAAGGGGCTGCCCGGCTGCTCAAACCCAAGCAGCGGGAACCCACAGCCTCCACTTCCAGATCCAAAGTCCCCACCAAACCCAAAACCAAAAAGCCCAAAAAGGCTACTCAGGGAGATGAGTCCCCTGAGGATGCCCCTGTAACACCAATACAGGTAACACTTACTGGTTCTAACCCCCCAGTAGTGTCAAAGACTCCACCAGCCCTAGCCGCTCAGGCATCCTCTCAACAGGATCCTGATGCAACCATAATTGGGGATACCACAATGCTGGAACCTATCTCAATTGAGAAGGTTACCATTGAAGAGCACCAGTCACCCCGGGTGCAATCTGCTTCAAACCTATCTCCAAATGCAACCGCCCCTCAAAGCCCAACATTTATTGTTGCACAAGTGTTGAGTCAGCTGCATTCCTCTCCTCCTCCCCAGACACCAATTACAATGGGGAGAACCTCAACAGCTGAGGAAGAGGACCAAAATGCTGCTGATAACCCACAGCACAGGGGTTATAATGTTCAATCTCCCCGTGTAGAGGAGGAGGTTAGAACATCTGGTGAGGCTGCCACTTCTACTGATTCAGCAAATGAACAGGATGAAGTTGGTAACATCTCTAAGACCTCACCAGAGGCAACTGCCGATGAAGGACTCAGTCCTGAGGCAGGAAGTCCCCAGAACCAAGAACAAGGGGCACATGCTACAACTGATCTACACTCAGGGCATGTACATCCTGATTCAATCAGGAGGTCAGATGATTCAGCAAAGACTGATGATGACCTGGGCTTTTTCTTTGATGTTTTAGCCCATAACACAATCCTTGAGGCTGAGGTGAGCAGACTCAAAGAACTGCTTGCCAAAATGTCTCAGGATCAAAGTCCATCTGCCCCAATAAACCCACAGATGGCACCTTCATCTGAAGGTTTACCAAACACTCAGCCACTACACTCAACTGAGCCACCAGCCACTGTTTTTGGCACCACCTCTCAGGGACAGAACCCCTCTGAGCAGATGGTTGCTACCTTTCAAAATTCCTTACCTCTCATCACTCCCATCATCAATGAGATTGTGCATAAAGCCATTGATGAGAGGATTTCCTCAAATCTACAAACACTTGTTGATGATGCTGTGCAAAGGAAGCTTTCTGCCATTCAACCCCTGAACCCAATGCACCCAAAAAGGGGGAGTCTAAGGCAGTGAAAGAACGAAAAGAAAGAGTGTGGAAAATGAGAAACAAGAGAAAGAAAAGGAAAAACAGCTGATCACATACAAAAGAAAGAAAAGTGCTGAAACTCAAAAGCCTGATGAAGAGAAATCATTGGAAGATCTGATTAAAGAAGCTGATGAAGCTCACAGCAGATCAATGGACAGAATAATAGACCAACTCTTCAGACAGGGCTTTGATACAGCCACATTAGACACTGAGATCAGAAGGCTGGAGATTGAAGAGATACAAGAAAGATGGGCCAGTTATAGTGTGATGGAAAGGGAGAGGTTGGAAATAATGATCAGGTTTACTGCAAAATACTTGGGAAGATCATTAATTGAGATTAAATCATGGACCAGAGACAGTATTCTGGCAATAACCACCAGAATCTGTACTTCTGAAGCATTCAACAAGGGGTTAATTATTGAAGCACTAGATGAAGCAGGTGCTGGGAAGAGAACTGATATGGCCAAGCTTTCCAAAGCCAAACTCACCATAAAAATGCTAGATCAGCCTTCCCAAACTCCCTCTCAAAAACAACCAACCCCACAACTCTCCAAATCAACTCAACCCTCAAAACCAACTCCCTTACCCCAAAAACCACCTCAAACCACATCCAGTGATGCACCCAGAAGGAGGAGAAGGGTGTTGAGGATGGTAGAAGAAGAAGAAGATGATGAAGAAGATAGTCTGCCAATCTCTGCTGTTCTAAATTACCTGAGCCCAGAAGTCAACAAATGATCACACCAGACTTTCAGAGGCAAATGGTGAAAGTTAAGATTGAAGAAGAAGAACAGCAGAAACAGCACGATGAGCAACTTTTGAAGATGATTGACAAAGAGTTTCCTCAGTCATCATCTATACAAGCCATGAAGAAACATGCTCAAAGGCTGTATGCTCTCAGGTATACCTTTCAATATCAAAAGGAGAGAGTAAGGATTTGGCCAGACCCCAGGGTTAGTTCTAGAATTCATAAGAAATCCATACCAAGTAGATACAATGGCCAAGTGAGAAAGACCATAGATGCTGCTATTATGTTGGCCATTGTAGTCTCACCCTGGGAAATACTTGAAGACTTCAAGAGAGCCTACAAGTCAAAGATGACCCCTCAAACTCTAATGGAGAACAAAATGGTCAAGAAGGGGTTGTTATACAAGAGGCTTGAAGAGATCAAGAAAAATGAACTCCAGTTGTTATTAGAAGGGACTCACCCAGATGAATTTGCTTACAGAGAGATAACAACTGTTGAGTTGAAAAATGGAAAGACGATAAAGTACTTATCAGAGTACTATGGCCCAGAGTTCTTCTTCGAAGGAGAAGCAGAAGAACTCACTAAGGAGGAACAAGTTGTTCTCCTTGAGGCCTACGTCAGAGAGTCTTATAGACTCATCAATGGGAAGTAGGTTTCATGGTTGGGATAACGGCTCTGTGTCCAGTTCCCCAAGACAGAGTTCCCTTCCATCCTTTGACATTCACATCTACTGAAACCTGTTCCCTGGCCTGTGCTTATCCTATATCTCTAAAGCTGATCAAGAGAGTATTTCTGCCAAGAATAAGTGGGACCTCAATAAGCTTAAAGGTTTTGGCTGCATTGGTTCAGGGGGAGTTTGTTGGACCAAAAGAACCAATGAGCCTGATCAGAAAAACCTTTAAGTCCCACGGACATTACAACAACTGAAGTAGTCTGCAACAGCTGAAGACATCAGCTGATAACAAGGTCTGAAGACAAAGTCTGAAGTGAAAGAGCTGAAGACAAAGTCTGAAGTGAAAGAGCTGAAGACAAAGTCTGAAGACAAGAGCTGAAGACAAAGTCTGAAGTGAAAGAGCTGAAGACAAAGACTGAAGACCAAGTTTCAGATGATTGTCACAACAGCTGAAGAAGACCTCTTCAGTAGTTGTGATGGTTTCCTTTCAGTAGTTGTATTTTCCTTTCTGTACTTGTAGTTTCAGTAGTTTTATGTTTCTTCGTGTACTTAGAATACTAGAGATGTTCTCAGTTGTTGTGAACATTCTCAGTAGTTTGCTTACTTTCAGTAGTTTGTAATAATTCTGTTAGACGTCACTATCAAGTGACATCAGCAGACGTCACATTCCTTTATATAAGGAATGCTGACCTAATTGTAATCGGTGCAGCTTAGGAAAACCTAGCAGCCGCCATACCGAAGCATGTGTGCATGAATGTTATTATCCCAATGCAAAAAACCCTATTTCTATATAACCGTGTACTGTTCCATTGAATATTTATTGTGTTCTTGCTATATTTGCTTAATTCTTGCTCTAATTCCGCTGTGATTAAACTCTAATTGATCAAACTTAGATCACTGATCCTAACATTTGACCACACGAAACATTTCCTAATTCATTTACCCCATTAAAAGAAATATTTTGTCATCACTTGGGGGGGTTGCCAGAATTTAAGCGTCCGGTAAATTCATGATTACTTGATCAAGTGTAATCATCAATTTACCCAACCCGTTCACTCCAACACATTCCAAAACAAGGGCAATCCTAAGGTATCATGGGTTGTAGCCTAGGGTCTACTAAGGTATCCCTGACTTCTCTACAACCTTTGGCTCTGATACCAATCTGTCACACCCTGGGCCCAAGGAGGGTGGGATGTCACGGACTGGCAAAATACATGGCAGCGGAAACTAACCATCACAAGAGCAAACAAGGAGAGAAATCACATGGCATTACATTTAAATAGCAAATCCGGGCTATGAAAGTCTTGCCCAAATATAAATTAACACCCATTACAAAATATCCATAAGTTTAACAACATCAATCAAATTGTCCATAATGTTTTTAAGTCAAGTAATACCATTGGTAGTCATGGAACTAGGTCATCCATAAGAGGTTTCCAATGAAATCCAAGCTTCCATCAAGGGTTACCTGAAACATGCTTAAAAATATTTTTGTGTCAACTATAAAGTTGGTGAGTTCAAGTGCTTAAAGTTTAAAAAAAAGGACCTTTAAGAGTCCAGGAACTAATTTAAAATCATAAGTATCATTTGTTGTGGAGGTAACAATCAACCCTGCACTCAGTCCCGGCTAGCCTTTTCTAAACTTTTGTTATTACCAGTTAACCCATAGGGAGAACTGAGCCTCAAACAGTGCACCATACCTGCTGAGTGGCACACCATAGTTTCTTATAATACCTATTACATGACACAATCGACCCCGCAGGATCTCAGTGTTTTACCCTTCCTATAATGTCAAGGGTTATGATGGAAGGCACTGTGCATGGGGGATTCCCCAAGTAGATCTACCCATATAGAACAAGCGGTTCACCAAGAATTAATGATTGTGATACAATATAAGAGCAGGTTCTAAAATCACCACGACATATAAGTATCATATTATAGCATGTAAATAATTTTTGTTCAAACACAGCAGGTTTCATCCTAAAACAGTAAAAAGGGGAACACTAAACTCACCTTAGAATTAAACAATAGTTTTCTTAAGCACAGAAAAGGTCCAAGTCTTAGCACCCTATAATCAGGATTATAGGTAGTAAGTTATATGTTCTTAGACTATTGGAAGTGTAACTAAATGCGTGTTATGGTCACAAGTTCATTTGGCTTCTTTTCTTATGAGTATACGTCAAAAGTTTCCTTTTTAGGAAGGTTAGGGTCATTAGCACATGGATGATAATTATGTAATTATTACCAACTTGTTCATATGACATTAAGTTTACTAAAAGCTTCTGGTCATAAAATGATTAAAATTCAGTGATATTTACAGAATTTACACATTGGTCCCTCAAGTTTCAAAATTTACAATTTTGACCCAAAAGATTGCTTTCTTTCATTTCTTGACCAAAAATGGCCCTCATTAGTTTCTAAGGGTTTGAATATCACATTTAGGCCTGTTCAAACTCCAATTTTTCAGAATTTAGTTTGTGGGATTAAAACACAAATTTTTAAGTTACCGGTTACGGTAAAACCGACAAATTTTAGCATCTAGTTTTAGATCTTAGATATCAACCAACCAAAACTCGAATATTACCTCCTAAGAACTTCTAATAGGTTTTATAATATGTTTAAAATTATTTTTTGGGTAAGAACATAAAGTCTCATTTTCACAATAAACTTGTTGAAAATTCATTTTACCTGGAACCGAAAGATCAAATCCATTTTCCCTCAAATTTTCCATGAAATCACATCTTGGTACTTATAACTTACTGAAATAACATAGTTTTGTTGGTTTTAAGCTTGTTATCCTATTTTGAAAATTTTATTTAAAAATCACCCGGTTTAGGCTTATTTATGATAAATAATTCCATAAAAATCACCTATTAAGCCAATAAATCACCAAATCAGGTTTTCAGAACTAAAATACTTATTTTAGGGTCTGGAAAATTTTTAACTTTAAATATTTTAAGATTTGGTCATATCTTTGAATTTTACCACTTTTCGGGTCTTTAATATTGCCCATTTAGTCCATTTTACCATACCTTTTTACCTATTCAAAAAATACCAAGAATTTTATATGATTAATGTCACCAAAATACTGGAAAAAACATTAGCTCATGGATTTTTGCATTCATAGCATCGTTGTTGTATTTAAGGGTGAAATACCCCATTACATATGTGTAACCATCATAGTTTGAGCTTAAACATCATCACAACTTTTTGTAACATTTAACCCAGGTTATTATGATGTTCATAAACTGTTTTTAAGAAGATTCTAACATGGGTTGAGGGCTTTTCAAAAAAAGGTGGGTTTTTGGTGCTAAAACACATGAAATAGAGGGTTTTCGGGGTGAAATCGGGTGCACCAACCCTTGGTCCACGTATACTATTTAAAATATACCTTGTGTGAAGTCATGAATTCCCCAAAAACAGTGGTGTGGCCACAAGTTTCTGTTTTGAACAAGAAGAGTGAGATTTGTGGTAGAAAAGAGGGGAAAAACACAAGAAAAGACTTTATTCGGGTACATAGATGCTAACACTCTAGTAGTTTTATGTTTTTGGAAAGATTTGGAGAGTATGAGGGCTCTTGATTCACAATTTTGAGCTGTAACACCTTGTTCTTGCAAAAACCTTGCGTAAAAGCATACTTTAGTTCACCTTCTAGCTTGTCTTGCTCTTGGCCGATGTTGTGGTAGTGCTAATCTTGAAGATTGGGGCTGAAATGATGAATAAATGCTGGATTATTGAGGGTTTTTGGCTTAACTCATGAGTTAGAGGGAGAGAGATTAAGGTGGGTTTGAATTTTGCATGTATGGGGAAGAGGGGGAAGTGGAGTGTGGTTGTGGTTTGGGGTTTTCAGGAAGAGAGGTGAGTGGAGAGAGGGGGGGAAGCCGAATTAATTAGGGGGTGTTTTCTTTTATTTTTTTTTAAATTGTAGTGTATTGTAAGGTGTGTGTATTGTAGTATATTGTAACTTCTAGTTTTTATAAATTTTAAGTGTAACACACATATGCATGTATATGTGCCGTAAATGTGTATGTGTACACACACATATGATTTGTTTTGTTTAAAATTCAAAATTTTAATATAGATTTGTATTTTTCTAAAATTGCTTAATGATTTCTAGACTAAGGCAAGTCATAATAGAATCTTTTAAGGCAATTAAGCATGTAAACAATTAGCATGGAAGAAAGATAAAAGCAATATTGCAAGATTAATAGAAGTTAAAATAGAACTTAAGAGTCTGTTGTTACATGTAGGCCCTTCGTTGCCTTTGATCAAATACTATAGAGCCTTTTGCATATCAAGTGCTAAATCATTAGCAGTGATAGATGATGATTTTGAGGTTTTTGCCCTTTTCTTTGGATTAGGCTGGGGTAGGCTCAGGAGTATGCTTAGGAGGAGGCTCAGAAGTATTCTTAGTAGTAAGATTAAAAGTCTGATAAGAAGTATGCTTGGAAGCTTCATCTTTTATGTCATGATTAACGGTGTTTGTAATCATAAGTGGTACGTGAAAAGAAGATGATCCAACCATTGATGTTGTTTGGGTTGGGGTCCACTTACAATTCCCAATGGCACTATTACCATCAAATAGTTGTTGGCAAAGTTCTAGAAAAGGCAATGTATTTTCAATGATGCGGCCTTTGGATGCCCCTAAAACCCAAAGTAAAGAAATGTTATCAATTTTTCTTTTATAGGTATATGTTAAAAAAATTATATATATGAACATACCTTCTTAAATTCTTCCTATTCCTCATTTGTTAATGTAAAAGAATTTGTTTGAGCATTCTATATGTTTGCCTTTTTTGTTTTTCAAATACATCCATCCTGTGTATTTGGCCTTAATATTATCATAGGCATTTTTCATTTGTTTTTTAGTCAAATCCAACCCAAATTTTTTTCTTAAGCTAACTTATTCCATGAGTCTTTGTGCAGACTCAATCCTTTTCTACCCATGGCGTTTGCCTCTTTAATGCAAGTCTTTAATAAATATTTTAGTTGCTCATTGCACCATTGTTGTTTCTCTCCTATTTTTATGAATTAACAAACAAACAACAAACATCTATTTCTCAAATTCAATTAATAAACTTACAATGAACACAAATAAATGACAAACCAAACCAAACACTTGTATTTACTAGTCTAAAACAAATCATACTACAAACTAACCAAATCACAAACAAACCAAATCACAAATCAATACAAATCACAAACAAACCAACCATACAAGATTTCAACAAATCGTACTAAAGACAATTAATATTCAATTAACTTTAGCATCATACATTGGCATCAAGAAAGATATGAAGTTATGAATTAACATCAATTAATCAATAAGAAGTTAACAGTTCATCATACATTCTGATCACTGAACTAACCTCTAAAGCACATTCAAGCAACCTCAAATCCATAAAAAATCATTAAAGAAAATAGATGAGATGTAAAGTAACTAAGCACATAGGAAACCCACCCTAATATGAATCTTAAAAGCATCTTCTCTCTTTCCTACACATTACCAAGCCTTCATCATCTTAAATACGAATTCAATTCAAATTCCACAACTAATCAAACGAACTAATGGTTTCTAAAAATTTTTTACAAACAACACAACTCATAACACTCAGATATCAAAATAAACCGTAAAATTAAGAGCAACTACGTACGCATCACAAGTAACAAACACTATACAACAAAAAGCGAAGGAAACGTACAATCGGGACTATGGCGAGCTGCAGTATGGTGGCAGGCGGCCTGCAGCGACTGGATGGAGGGTCGGCAGCGGCGATGGGACGGTGGCGGGCGTCTGGCGGCGACTAGGCTGGGTTGGGGGTATGGGAGGCAGCGACTGGATGGTGATGGTAGAAGGGTTTCACAAGTGTTCAGAATGAGAAGAGGTTTGAGAAGACTATGAAGTTATCATTTTATGTTTGTCTCAAGAAGACCCTGCGTAGATATTTTTTATGAAAATGTCTTCGGAAAAACAAACAGTCTGCAGACACTCATGTCTGTGCGTGGCCTGTGGAGTGCAGACAAAAGAGGCTTTGCAGAACTTTTTGAAGAAAACAAACACCACCTAAATAATAAGAATAAACTATTCTATATTTAGAATTAAAACAAGACAGATAATCGACATATCAGAGTTAGGAAGATTCAATACTATGTTGTCTTCAAAAGGTGGAACACAACAACCGTTGATACAGAGAGTCTTATCTTGTGTAATAGTTGATCAGCAGCTCATGGAGTTCAGTGCTGATCAGTAGTAGTCGATTAGCAACACATCAGATAAGTGCTGATCGGCAGTGGTTCAGCATTTACTGATCGGTAGTCATTCAGCACATGTTATTTGGTAGTTGATTCAACAGTTGGCAGCCAGTACTTAAATCTTGAGGTTTCGTTAGCTTTATCCTCTTCAAAGATCAACACCATTTATACTAATGCACTCTTTCTTCTATATTGTATTCATCGTTTCTATCATGAGGTTGAAATTGCAATGTGTAATGGGTAAAACTTATAGTATCATTAAATTAAATTCTTTTAAATTCAAATGTGCAAAATTACCTTTCTTTAGATCAAGGAAAGTTATTGTTATTTACACCAATAACTTTCTTTGTTGCGGCTGGCACTAAAAATATAAGTTTATCGCTTCCACACATGATAGATACATGACACTATAATGTATGCCTTAGAATAAATTTAGGACACCTCCACTTCATCACTATAAATGATTTATGTTTTTATATGATTGTTGTATGTACATAAAATATTGCTAATGATTTCTATTTTGTACCAACATAATAGATATGAGGAGAAACAACAATCTCTATGATTTCACATAATCAATGATCGATGATCGACCGGAACATTCTCATGTTTGCCGATGGACTTTAGCAACCTTGTTATGAAATCTATGGTTGACTAAAACAACCCCTTTGGTATGTAACTAATCTCCCAATACTAGTTTATAACTATATTTTAACCCTAATTGTTGCTACCAAAATCCATTTTGAGAGGTTTATGGACTCCGGTCACAATGCAAGATATAAGAAATCAGGTTAGGTCCGCCTTTGTCACACTTTTAAATTCCACCAACGGGGTTTTACTATTAGGCGCGTGACATACCAGGATCTAAACCGTTAGTTACACCAAACGACACAATAATTACAAAACATAGTTGAGCAATATTATTAGAAAATCCCAAAAACATAATTAATACTGAATTCATGAAAACATTTGCGGAAGCCTAATAATTCATAACCCAAATGGTGCAAAACACGCGCAACTCAAATAAATGTAATTTGTAAAGCGTTGTTTGATCATTTAAACCAATCAGTGATGTAAGAAATATGAGATGCTCCTAGCCGAGCACACCTTATGAACCTGAAAGAAACATACTAAAGTGTCAACACAGGGTTGGTGAGTTCACAGGTTTTGATAAACAATAATATAATTGAAAGCAGATCCAGTAAACAAAGTAATATCAGTAGATAGCTAGTCTACATAACAAGTTACATAGTGTATGAAGTTCGTAACCAAAGCTGATAATTGTATGTATGCCTCGGCTGTGGTTACCAGACACAGCAACAGAAATTAGGTCAATTAAACACCGTTTGACATGTAGTCGTGTTAGCACGACTAGCCCGGGTGGGGTTTGTCAAACCCAGTAGATCTACTTAGAATTACCATGCTAAAGTACATAAATTAACGGTTTGAAAGTGAGGACTTAAAGTGGTACAACACTAGTAATCATGCGATATTACAGTAATACTGATCTAATGAAAAGAATAATTTTAAAAGAACATGTTTCTTTCCCCAAAAAGAATATATGTATAAAGTGGGGCCATAAACTCACCTTGTATGCACAACAAAACCAATAAGCACACGTACGAACGATTAAGTTTCCAAATAACCTGGATGCATGTTTATTACATAATTAATATTAAATATTAGCAATGGATCATACGGTTTCTCGTTCTCGACTTGGGTTTGCATCAGACTGTAACTCAGTCACCTTGATAATATACTCACATCAACTCACACAACATACAATAGGTAGCTATTATATAAATGTTACACATAAAACACATACTATATATGCAAACACATCGTATAATTCAACCAAAACCCACATATATTCATCTTACGATTTATATCAACCCATAACCCCACATCCACTTCCAACACACCATCGGTTCCACCCACATAATTACCCCATGAATACTAATATAATTCACATTTGTACACATGCATCAACACAATATATATACATATGCTCATACACCTCATGCATTACCAAACCATATACATCATACACACAGCGTACACATACACAATTCGTAGCAACACACACACACAACCAACATGCATCATCCATATAAACACACAAACCTGAAGCACTATCTAGAAAAACACACACACAGATCACACACACGGCTATACATACATACATACACAACAACATACATACAGTCACGTACATGATTAAACACACCACAACAACTTGCACCCATACAAAGCAAAACCCTTGGCCCAACCAACACCAAACACAGCCAGGATGAAACCGCAACACACCGAAATGAATATCAAAAGGAAAACATATCGTACCGGTCTGCACGATCTCACTCACGGTTGCCGGGGATGTGTCAGTCATCCAAGGCTATGCATGAGGTCGGGAAAGTTGCTCCAGTTGGAACATCGCAAACCGGGAGTTGCAAGGAGGAGGAAGGCTGCTTTACAGTTGGGGAGGAGGCTACCGGTTTGGAGGCTGTCGAGGAGCCGAGTGGGAGGAATGGAGCTGTCGAGAGGGGGTGCATATTAAGGTTATGAAGGAGTTATGGATGGGGGGTAGGTTATGAGAGGGTAGAGTGTTTAAAAGAAATCAAGTTTTGCAAGATGCCACCTTTAATCCCTCCAATTTACCTATTTTGTATATTGCATTAATTAAGTTTAGTTATTAGTTTAGAGTTAATTATTAATAATTATAATATTCATTTCATTTGATAATAATAAACTTGATCAATTTTTAAAATATCAGAGAGAGGTTGGATAACGGAACGATGTTAACCTGAAAAACATAGGGTGTTACATCATCCCCTTATTGAAAGAATTTTCGTCCCTAAAATTAGGACTTCAGGTTTACAAAGAACACCAGATTTAAAGCTCCGCAAAACACAAAGAATAGGGTTTTCTAAGACTTCAAAATCAACTCAAAAGAAAGGATTTAGAAATTCTCGGCTGTGACATGATCCCCTTGTAGAAGGGAATTTCGTCTTGAAATTTAAAGGATAGATATCTTAAGAATGGATACCTTAAGATGTGATGCCTGATCTTTGAACAGTTGCGAGTATTTGTTTTTCATCTGATCCTCATGTTCCCAGGTAAACTTTGGTCCACGCTTTGAATTCCATCTAACGCATACAATAGGAATCCTGCTATGCTTTAAGGTCTTGACTTCTCGATCCATAATCTCGATTGGTTCCTTAATGATGCAAAGCTGTTCATCAATCTCCAGTTCCTCCAACAGAATGACAAGTGATTCAACGGCTAGACACTTCTTCAGGTTTGTAACATGGAACAAGTTATGAACACCATCGAGTTCCGCAGGTTAGTCTAGCTGATAAGCTACTGGACCGATCCTTTTGGCAATTTCAAGTGGTCCAACGTATCTAGGGTTTAGCTTTTGATGCATTTAAAAGCGTATCACACCCTTCCAAGGTGAAACTTTCAATAACACCTTATCACCGACTTGAAATTCCAAAGGCTTTTCCTTTGATCTGCATAGCTTTTCTGGCGATCTCGGGCTGCAGCCATACAGTTATGAATCTAAACAATCTTCTTTGTGGTTTCATGAACAAGCTTAGGACCAGTTAACTGACTATCACTAACTTCTATCCAACAGATAGGTGATCTACACTTTCTACCATAAAGTACCTCAAATGGTGTAGCCTTAATGCTCTTATAATAGCTGTTGTTGTAGAAAAATTCAACCAAAGGTAGATGAGTTTCCCAACTATTCCCAAATTCTATAACACACGCCCTAAGCATGTCTTCTAGGGTTTGAATCATGCGTTTAGTCTAACCATCTATCTATGGATGATAGGTCGTGCTCATTTCCAAACGAGTGCCTAGTGACTTCTGTAGTGACTGCCAGAAGTGCGAAGTGAATCGCGCGTCACGATAAGAGATGATCAAGAGTGTCAATCCATGTCGTGACATAATTTCCTTCAAGTAAATTTGTGCCAATTTATCCATCTTTTAGTTCTCACGAATGGCCAGAAATGTGCTGATTTCATCAAATGATCCACTATCATCCTGATAGTATCATTTCCAGCTTGTGAACGAGTTAGCTTAGTGACAAAATCCATAGATATTTTCTCCCACTTCCATATTGGATCTCCGGTTGTTGAAGTAAACCCAATGGTGTCTGATATTCCACCTTGACTTTAGAACAGGTCAAACACTTTGACTCATAGGTGGCAATTTCAGCTTTCATGTTAAGCCACCGGTAAATGACCTTCAGATCTTGATACATCTTGTCAGATCTAGGATGTACCGAATAATGGGACTTGTGAGCTTCATCCATTATTAATTCCCTGAGATTCTTGAAAAATGGAATCCATACCCAATCCTCAAAGTAGAGAAGCCCATCTGATTTCTCCTGAAACAATTTCTCATATCCTCTGAGAAATATCGACTTAATGTTCTGCTCTTGTAATGCCTCGACCTATGCATTCTTAATTTGTAATGGTAGGTCTGAATGAATGGTTAAAACACCGATTCTCTCGCTAAGACAGAATTCTATCTGGATAGATTTCTCGAGATATTTTCTTATGAAGTTTTGTTATAGCATCTATAATTGCTTTTGGTTTAGGTGGACAATAGGGTTCCTTTGACTAAGGGCATTGACTACCACATTAGCCTTTCCCGGATGATACTTGATGGCACAATCGTAATTGTTTAGAAGTTCTAACCATCGTCGCTATCTCATGTTCAACTCCTTTTCATAAATGTGCTGAAGACTCTTGTGATCAGTAAAGATCATGCACTTGGTTCCATAAAGATAATGCCTTCAGATCTTAAGTGCAAACACTACAACTCCCAACTCCAAATCCTGAGTTGTCTAATTCTTCGTATGCACCTTAAGCTTTCTTGATGCATAACCTATCACTTTCTTGTGTTGCATCAACACGCAACCCAAACCTTGGATTAACGCGTCACAATACACCACGAAGTCATCTGTTCCCTCTGGCAATGCCAAGATAGCTTCATTACACAACTTGTCTTTAAGCGCTTGAAAAGCGGCTTATTTATTACTACCTTATTTATAACCAGTTCCTTTATGAGTTAGGGCAGTCAAAGGCTGTGAAATTTTTGAGAATCCTTCTATGCAACACCGATAATAACCAGCTAAGCCAAAAAATTGGAGCACCTCAGTAGGCGTCGTTGGCGCGGGCCAATTCTTGATTGCTTTTATTTTAGATAGGTCAACATGAATACCATTCTCATTAACTACATGCCCTAACAATTGTACTTCTCTCATCCATAAGTCACATTTAGAAAACTTGGCATATAGTTGTTCTGTTTTTAGAAGCTCTAAAATAAGTCTTAGATGTTCCTCATGTTCTTCCCTATTCTTGGAATAAATTAGTATGTCATCAATGAAAACGATTACAAACTTGTCTAAATAGGTTTATGTAAGGTTTATACTTAAAGGCTTATGCAACCAAAGCATCCAAAGAGCTCTCAACATGCATGCATGAAGTACAGTGTAAAGTTACTTCGGAAGTCTTACACCACTCAAAGGAAATAAGTTAAGTGTAAAATCTTTCAAAGCAAATGACAAAATCTTCCGAAGCCAAATGACAAAATCTTCCAAGGCCAAAGATGAAGTCTTCCGAAGCTTCAGAGACAAAGTCTTCTGAAGCCAAAGACTAATTTCTTCTGAAGACAGAGAAGACATGCTTTCTCTGATCACCTTTTGACAAAAGTTGAATAACTTTTCGCTGCCACTCTGAAGACTCACCAACTTATATGAGTTGGTGAAAAGGTCCATGCTTTTGTCAACTGTAGATTATGGTTGTTGGTCTGTAGCTTTCTACTTTTGTACCTTTTATTCTTTTTGTAATAGATTAGGATGTGAGCTATGGCATGTCATAGTCACTAGTCAAAAGGCAATCTTCCTTTTGACTCTATATTGATCTTGTTGTCTAGATTAGTGTTTCTAGCTGGCCTTCAAGGTATGGTCGGCTATAGGATGTAGTATAAAGTGTCTTAAGTACTTGTAATTTAGATAAGCTTTGTAACACTTGTAAAAGAACTTGAGTGTAATATACATCATTCTTGAAAACCACTTTTGAGTGTTCTTGTTCTTCTTACTTGTGTTTGTTGTTTGACTCCAACCAGTTCCCTATTTGAATTGCTAAGTGTTATTAACTCTCCCACTTTGTGAAACTATAGCATTGATCATAAACCATGGTCCTGCAATTGGTATCAGAGCATTTCAGGCTCTTGATTGTAAGATCTCACCATCTTTTAATCTCCTTAGTTTCACAACACACTTATCAACTCAAATGGCAGCTATCTCTAAAGCTAATATGGAAACTGGTACTATGACAAAGTCTCTACTGATCACTCCTGATGACTTTAATACTTGGTGCCAACGTATGGAAGGGTTCATCAAGTCTCAAGATAGCAGGATGTGGAGATTGTTGGGTCTAGATCCATTGTTAGGTTTAGATGATTAATTCATCTCTTGTAATGAACCTTTGTAAATCTCTTTTTGTATGCAAATTATATATATGTTAACCCAAATATTTGTGTTGATTTTATGTAATTGCAGGAAAACATCATACTTGGTCAATTTGGAAAATTGAAAGTGTAAGAACTCCTGCGGATGAACAAGTTGTTCTTCATAGATGTTCTGCGGAAGAAGGAAGTCCGCTGAGGATGTTCAAGATCAAAGAACCAACTCCTACAGAAGGCTTACTCCTACAAAAGAACAAAATACTTGTATGATCTCATATCATCAAGTACGCAACATAAAGTCAACAAGTCAACCTGTCAGAATGACGTCATCAAGTCAACGACCACGGAAGACTCTATTTGTGTCAAGCAAATATTCCACGTCATATCAAGAGATATACATCATAAATAGATATATCATATGAAGATATATATCATAGGAAGAGATAAACATAGAGAATAAACAGATTGAGAGAGAGATTAAGAGAGATATCGATATACAAATAGAGATTCATATTCTTAGAAATGATATCACTCAATCAATCAATCAATATAGAAAAACACCAAGAACACCAAGAACACCAAGAACATCATAGCAATCATCAAATCATCAAAGCATCAAAATCATTGTAATCGATTCATTGTCAATGAAAATCAATTGAAACAATCTTTTGTTGCATTATTTATTCTATTTTCAATTTGCTTCATCTGTTCTTTGTTGATTTCAATTTCATAAACAATTAATTAAACAACAAGTATTGTTAATTCCGCTATCTTTATTTGTTAAATCAAACTGATAATTCTTGCTTCAATCCTTGAATTCACAGGTGGTATCAGAGCCTCGTGCTCATTGATCTAGATCTATTAAGCTATCAGTTTGATTATTTTAATTGGTTGTTTATTTTTAATTTGGTATAATTGGTGAAAATCATCAAAACCTTGTTATATCGATCATTAATCATTGTCCATTGCTTGATTAATTTCGATTTGCATCATAATTGCTTGCGATTCGTGGATTTGTGTTATTGTGCAATATCCCAAGGCTGTTCAAACAAGTTTGAACAAAACCCATCATCATCTAACATCTTAATTTCAAATCATCTGTGAATTTATTGAGCGATTTGACTAATTTTGACCACAACTTCTTATTTAATTAAGAGTGTGTTATTAATTAGTTCATTCACAACAAAAGTCATTAATTCCAAGGAATTTTTGTCTTAGTTGATTTGATATCAATATTATCAGTGATTTGTTATTGCTGTGTTAGTGTGCTTGCATTGTTTTTACTCATTCATAGGATATTAGATCAACTGATAATTTTGATAATTAACATATATAATCAACATGAGCAATTCTATAGTTGGATCTTATCAACCTCCAAAGTTAGAGAACAAATCTAATTTCAAAACATGGAAAATCAGATTCAGGAACCACGTCAACTATACAGATTCTGATTTATTGGTGTCAATTACTGAAGGTCCTTACATTCCACCTGCTTTAGGACCTGATTATAATGACAACAATCAGCCCATAAGTTTGAAAAATCTGTCTCCTAATGATGCCAAGAAAGTAAAAGTAGACATCAAGGCATATAGTATGCTTACTATGGCTCTACCTGAAGACCTCTTAATCAGGTGTGAAGCATACAAAACAGCCAACTCACTGTGGAAAATTCTTCACACTTTGTGTGAGGGAAGTGATGAGATTAGAAGCATCAGGAAGGATACCCTGCGTTCATAGTATGAGACATTCCATCTCAGGGTGAATTTGTTCCTCAACAACTCCACAGATTTATGCAACTTGTTACTGAGATAAATATTCTTGAGTTGAAGTATAGTAATGAGGAACTGAACAAAAAGATGCTACATACCTTGCCTGAAAGTTGGACTCAAACTGTGTCTATGTTCAAAATACCATTGATCTAAAGGCAATTGGACTAAATACTTTGGTAGCCAAGGTAGAAGCATTGGAGTTGGATGAGAAAACAAGAAACAAGAGTGTAAAAGCATCAATAGCACCATACTAATTAAAAGAAACAAAGGGAGCTGGAAGTGCTTTTATTTCCAATGATGATGAAGGATGCTCTTGTGTTAAGAGTGATGATGAAGAAGAAGCTTGTTTCTGTGCAGCATATTCTTCTAAATCTAACTTTCAAAGCAGTTCTAACAACAAGAAGAATGGGAAATCTAATGATTCTAAAAGTTTAGCAGTAAAGGGATCATCACCCAGTAAAAGCAACACCAAATCTGAACTAATCACTGTGGTTCTTAAATCAGAAGAACAGAAAGCAGCATTTGCAGCATTCAGTTCAAGCTTTCAAGCTTACTTGGGTAGTACTCTGACTCCTGCTCACATCTACCAACAAGACCTGGAAGAACTTCATCCTGATGAAGTGGAAGAGATGGATCTACAATGGCAAATGTCCATGATTGCTTACAGGGCCAAGATGTATATGAGAAGAAACAATGGACAATCTGTTGCCAGAAGAACCACAAAAATTGGTGTTGATAAATCAAAGGTGATGTGTAACAATTGTAATTTGTATGGTTACTTCTCAAGGGAGTGGAACAAAATTCAGCAATCACAAACAGACACAAGACAAGCATATCAGAGAAGCTTCAAGCAACCTTAGCTTACAAACTCATCCCCACCAGCCATAAGTTCTGTAACAGGTACTAGTAATTCTAAAGAAACTGGTTTGATTATTTTGCAGGATGGTACTTGTGACTAGAGCATGTATGAGAAGGAAGTCCAGGAGGAGAATCAAGCATTGATGGCAAACCTGGAGAATAAAGTTCCACCCATGGCCAGAGAGGTAAGGGACAGGTCATGTTCACCAACATGTGTTGAAGAGGTAGAAAGATACAGGGTCCATGCTTAACAAGTGGCTGATAAAGTCAAAGAAACAATGATTTTAAATGAATCTCATGTAAGAGAACATAAATTATATCAGGTCAAAATCACTTCTTTACAAAAATATTTGGATAAACTTGTTTCTGAAAATTATAATTTGAAAGCACAAGTTGAGCATTTGACCACCTCTTTAACAAAATCAATGACTGATCATGCATCTACTGAAGTGAAACTTCAAAAGTTCTAATTATCATCACAACAATATGAGAAACTGTTAAATTCTCATATTGAATCAAAGAACATGTATGGGTTGGGATTTAATGGTATTGCACCACCAGTGAATAATAACTACACCACCCTACCTGAGTCCATGACCAATAGTCTGTCAAATCATTTTGTATCTAGCACCAAAACTAAATGAAAAGTTGAAAATAATGAAGTGGTAAATGGTGAAGATACTGAAATCAGTGAAACTGATTCATCTGAATCAGAATTTTCAAAACAAAATGAATCAGAATTTGACTTTGATGACTATGATGATTTGGATGAGGTTGATGAGCCTAATGAACAAGAATGTGCTGCTTTGGGTAAGGGTAAAAATGTGGTAATTAAACCTATAATTCCCAAAGTCCTTGAGGAGATCAAGCTACCTTATCCTCCCAAACAAAGAAATTTGTTAAAGACCATCTACACAAGAATTGGTCAGCTAAATGAAGGAATTCAGGAGCTAAACAAAAAGCACAAAAGTTAGTCAGCAAAATGAACTACAGAGGAAGAAGAGAAAACACTTTAGCAGAACACCTATGGAAGAAGAAGACAGTTTCTCACACATCCATAGAAAAGCAAAGGAAAAATGTTGTTCCAAAGGAAACATCCGTAGAAGATCTGCGAAAGAAGCATTCATCTGATTCAAAGTCAACATCCGTAGAAGATCTGCGGAAGAAGCAATCATCTGAATCAAAACAGTCATCCGTAGAAGATCTACGGAAGAAGAAATCATCTGCTGAATCATAAATTGTCAAGAAAGTCAAGAAACAACAAAGAGTTGTGAATCCTCAACAACAAGAAGAAGATCCTTCAGCTGCAAAGATTGAAAAAGAATTGAAAAAGAAGCAGAAGAAGACAGTGGAGTCTGAGAGTGAAGCTGAAGACAAATAATGCAAGTGGTGTGACATGTATAACCACAACACAGTTGGTTGTTACTTCAGCAGTTACTGCTCCATATGCAACATGAACAATCACATAACAGCTGATAGTTACTTCAACAAGCACTATGCTATTTTGCAATAAGAAGAACCATTCTACTCAAGAATGCTACTTCAACAAAAAGAACAAAACTAAAGTGCCAAAGAAGCAACAATCTGAGAATGCTGAATCAGACTCACAATCTTCTGAGAATGAAGAATCAAAGGTGCAAAAACAAAAGAAGAAGCAACCAAAATAAAAGGTGCCAAAGGTAAAGAAGCCAACATCTGCTGCTGATCAAGCAAAGAAGAAGAAGGAGAAGCAACATCCTCAAAGCAAGACACCTCACAAGAAGGTAGTGTTGCAGGAAGATGAATCTTTCTTTGATCACTTTAAAAAGGGTAATCATGTACCTCAATCAAAGACAAAAGATGCTGAAACTTTTTCTAACAAAGTGTCATCTTCAAGTTTGAAGAAAAAGGTAATCCAAGAAGAAGTGACAAAGGAAGTGACCGTGAAACAAGATCAAAGTTCTTCAAGTTCATCTTCAACAGAATCATCCTCACCCTAAACAGAACATAATGAATCAATTGAGTGCAAAAATAATCTTGAGATATCTAGGCTCATTCATGATAGAGTAACATTTCTAGATAACAATGGCAAGCCCAAGACCATTAAGGCTTGGGCTCCACTTTCTAATTGATTTCATTATTTTGCAGGAACATCCATGGAGGACTGACAACAAGTGGTATGTTGATAGTGGTTGTTCCAGGCATATGATAAGAAAATGTTCTCTCCTCCATGATTTCAAATATAAATATACTTCATATGTGGCATTTGGTGGGGATAAGAAGGGAGGTAAAATTGTTGGTGAAGGAATGGTAACAAATGGTGTACTCAAATTTGAGAAAGTAAATTTTTGTGAAAACTTACAATACAACTTACTCAGTGTATCTCAAATTTGTTATCAAAATTATACCACTTTATTTGATAACACTTCCTGTTACATCCTTAAGCCAGGTGTTCAAATTCAAGCAGATTGGATCCTTCTTAAAGCACCAAGAAAATGAAACACATATGTTTTGGATATGAACAACACCTCTATGACAACCAATGAAACCTGCCTGATTTCTAAGTCATCAGAAGATGAAGCTCAACTATGGCATAGAAGAATGGTTCAATCAAATATGAAGAACATGAATAAGTTGGTCAAAAATGACTTAGTCATTGGCCTTCCTAAGAAAGAATTTTACTATTCTAATCATTGTTCATCTTATTATAAAGGAAAACAACATAGGGTGTCACATAAGTCCAAAACAATCAACACAACCACAACACCACTTAAATTGCTACACTGGATCTTTTTGGTCCAACCAATGTGTTGAGCATTGGTAAAAGGCAATATTGTTTGGTGATTGTTGATGATTTCACTAGATTCACATCGGTCTTTTTCTTAAAACATAAAAGTGAAACATCAGAAACATTAATGGAGTTTATCACTAAGATTGAAAATCAACTTGATTTAAAGATCAAAATTTTAAGAAGTGATAATGGAACTGAATTTGTTAATCATATTTTAGATTCCTTTTGCAGGAACAAAGGCATTGCCAGACAATTCAGTTCACCAAGAACTCCATAACAAAATAGAGTTGCTAAAAGAAGAAATAGAACTCAAATTGAAGCATCAAGAACAATGCTAGCTGATTCACAGTTACCAATAACATTTTGGACAGAAGCAGTGAATACAACATGCAATGTTCAAAACAGGACTATAATTGTCAAAGAACATAATAAAACACCCTATGATGGTTTCTTCGTTGGTTACTCATCAACATCTAAATCATATAGAATCTATAATCCACATCACAATATTATGGAAGAAATACCTAATGTATCTTTTGATGAATCCTTATTTCCAAAATCTATAAAAGGATCATCTTGGTTGTTTGATATAGATGCATTAACAAATTCATTTAACTCTGGTTATTCGAATGGTGCAGGTCCTACGGATACATATTATCCTTATGTACCTCCAAGTTTGAATGAAGTACCACTGACTGCTGATCCTCTAAGATTATTTCATTCACACACTTCAAGTGTTGCTGATCTAGGACCTTCATCTCAAACAAGCAATGACAATTCTGATGGACATGGAAATTCAACTTTAGCAAAAGTTAACAATGCTTCCACAGAAGTTCCTTCTACAACTGTAGATGTTCCATCTACTTCCGAAGATGACTCATTTCCTTCAACTGATGTTCTCAATTCATCAGAAAATATTCCAACAACATTCACATCTGCAGATCAACAAACTACAACATCTGTAGTTGTTCCTGTAACTGCTGCGGAAGTTATACCTATATCTGTGGAAACACAAAATCATGAAGATGGAATTCATTCAGCATCAGAAGACCAAAATGATGAGGATTTGGACCTCTTTGTTGATTCCCCATCTCAGCTGGATCCATCTCCATCAACCAACACCACCAACTTGGAATCATCCATTCCAGTTGAATCAATACCAATAACAAGAATTCATAAGTATCATCCAATAGAAAACATTATTGGTGATCTTAATGAAAGAACCACAAGAAGTCAAGGGGGAGCTGCCAATATTTGTCTGTTCTCCTGTTTTCTTTCACAAGTGGTTCCACCCAACATATCTGCAGCATTGAAAGACAACAGCTGGATTCAAGCAATGCAAGAATAGCTTCAGCAATTCAAAAAGCAGAAAGTTTGGAATCTAGTTGATCTTCCTGAAGGCCAATATCCAATTGGTACAAGATGGCTTTTCAAGAACAAACTAGATGACAGAGGTATCATCAATAAAAACAAAGGAAGGCTGATTACACAAGGCTATATTCAAGAAGAAGGAATAGACTATGATGAAGTCTTTGCTCCAGTTGTAAGGATTGAAGCCATTAGAGTCTTTCTAGCCTATGCTTCATATAAGAAGTTCACTGTTTACTAAATGGATGTAAAATATGCATTCTTATATGGTAAAATTGATGAAGAGGCCTATGTTGCCCAACCACCTGCCTTTGAAGATCCTGATTACGCACACAGGGTATACAAGCTTGACAAAGCTTTAAATGGTCTTCATCAGGCACCAAGAAAGTGGTATGAAACATTATCATCTTTCCTGCTCAAGCATGGTTACAAAAGGGGTACTATTGATCAGACTCTCATCCTTAAACATGACCATCAAGACCTCTTGGTTATCCAAATCTATATGGATGATATCATCTTTGGGTCAACAAACAAAAGATTGTGTCAAGACTTTGAATCTTTGATGAAATTTGAGTTCCAAATGAGTTCCATAGGAGAATTAACCTTCTTCCTTGGTTTGCAAGTTCATAAAAAATCAAATGGCATTTTCATCAATCAAGAAAAGTATATGAATCAAATCTTGAAGAAGCACAACCTTGTTGAGTCTTCTTCATGCAAAACACCAGCATCAACAATAAATAAGATTATAACTGATCCTAAAGGGAAGTCAGTTGATCAAAGATTATATAGATCTATTATAGGATCATTAATGTACTTAACTGCCAGTAAACCTGACAAATGTTTTAGTATCCACAGCTGAGGCTGAGTACATAGCTGCTTCAGCTGGTTGATCTCAAGCTTTATGGTTGGAAAACCAACTACTTGATTATGGTTACAATTTTCTTCAAACACCAATACGCGTAGATAACTCAGCTGCTATGTTTATCACTGCTAATCTAGTGCAACAAAGTAAAACAAAACATATTGAAACCAGATACCATTTTCTAAGAGACTCCTTAGAAAAAGGTTTAAACAACTTCATCAAAGTGGATACAACAAATCAGCTTGTTGATTTATTCACTAAAGCCTTTGATTCAGTTAGATTTAATTTCTTGATTGAGTCTTTAGGCATGATCAACTTAGATTTGTCTTCATCACAAAGAAAAGCATGTTCTGTCTGTCAAATTCATTATATGAAAAAGCCAAAAACATCTATAAAACATATAAAAATTGAAAAACTATTGTCTTGTTAATGTGCTTTCTTGTAAAAGCATTTCATATTATGGGAAATGATAGTACACTATGCCTTTGCTTACTTTCCTGAATTTTATCGCACAATAAAGATTGATCAGATGTGATTTGATATGTGAGTAGATTCAGCTTGAGTGGAAAATATACAAGTTCATGCATAACATAATGCCAAGATGACTAATTATGGACAATTCCCTTTTGAGGAGCAAGCAAGAAAGTCTTATCCTGTTGTGATCAACTTACTTACCCAAGCACACTATGTTGTAACATTTTATAACCTCTATCTTTGCGCATCATGTACCCTTTGTTTTGTGTAAACAAAGACCTAGGTTCACAGGCACCTCTGTTTTATGTAAGTAAAGACCTGGTGTCCTGATGCTAATCGTCAAAAAGTTCCTAAAAGGAACGGCTCTAAAAGAATCCAATGTGATCAATTGTATATTAATTCAAGAGCATCAAAAATCATATCAGCATTAATAAGATTTCAATGAAATCTTAAGATAGAGCTTATAACTTAAGGAACATAGTTTTAAGTGTGAAAAAGTGATAAATTGACTTAAAAACGGAGGACAGACTTTAATGTGAATTGAATGTGGAGTCCATATTTGTCTATCTTTAATCAATACCAAAACATGATAAAAAGCATGAAAAGTTGAAGCTATACTCTTGCTTGAATTTATGTGGAACAAAATACTTACAATCAGCACTAGATCTATGTCTACTATCATAAAACAAAACTGTTTCAGGAAGTTGCTTAGTGTCATAGTAGGATCCCATTGTATGATGTAAATGCTTGTAAATATATTTAAGTTTCTGCCTATAAACAAAAATACCAAAAGATTTTGTTTTTGTTCTTTTCTTTGCTAATAAGATTGACGGATAATTGCTTTTCATGCTATTTTCTTTATAATTTTTTGCTAAATGCATAAGTTCATGATTTATCACAAATTTAGGGGGAGTAGTCATCAGCATGAAAACTGAATTTAACATTTATTACATGAAGAAAATTGGAACTTGAGCATTAACTTGGCTGTAGGATATCTGAAGTTTTTAACTAAATCAATTTTGCACATTTGCCATGAAGCAGAGTCAACAAGGTCCAACAGCAAACAACAAATGATCTAACAACATGATGTTAAGATCATACAGCATAAAGAACAAAATTGACTTTCCGTAGATTGGTACCCTAAAAATAAAAGAGCAAAACATAACAAATTTTGCCTTTCGTAGATGTTCTGTGGAAGATATAATTTAAGGATAAAATAGCAAAAACAAGTTTTGCCTTTCGTAGATGTTTAGCGGAAGACTTAATTTGTTAATACGGATAAAAAGAGAAGTTTTACCTTCCGTAGATGTTCAGCGGAAGACTTAACTTATGGATAACCATGGAAGGGTAATGAGGGTTAAGGGTCCCACATCATTAAATAAAAGGATTTACATTTTCTAAGCAAGTATAAATGATAACCTGACCGTTGTCATTTGTATTCACTTTTTCAGAAACTCTTTTCAGACCTAGAAAAATGCTCATATCATAAACCCCGTTATCCATGTAAGGCCCCATTCTCGGAGACCTCACGGTTGGTCAATCATAGCATTATACATATAAAACATTATACATTTCATAAGATTAAGCAGTGGATTAAGTTAACAAAAACCATTCATGCTTATAATTATTGTTGCCAAATAATACATCGTTGTAAGTTAGAGTTACAAAACAATCAATTAGTTGCATTACAACACAACAAAATCATTTGCACGAATGGATGACAGTCTTGCTCGCCAAGTAGCTTTACCAGCGTGCCATCCCCAACAATAAATTACCTGCCAACTGAAAAATGCATAAAAGTCAGCGTTGCTGAGTGAGTTCTAGTTTTAAAACATTTAAAACACCTTTATTTATATACGAAAATATCATTTTTCTTAAGATACTTCCTTTTCATAAAATTCATTACTTTCGTACGTGTTCACACGATATACATACAGCAAGATAATATTCCTCATTATCTTCCATCGTTCCTTTCGTACCTTCGTTATTATCTTTCACTTTCTACCAGACCAATGTGCAATACCCCAAACATTGTGCACGAAGCGGGTACTGGGTCGGAGTCTATACATAGACCCCTAACATTGCGCACGATGCCTGACCCAGTACCAGGGCATGCCACAAGGGTCCCGTCAATCTCAAAGATTGACCCTGTGTGCATCCTTCGGGTTAGCTAAACCGCACACAGTTGAGCTAACGACAACATGGTCGTGCACCTCTATTCAATTTTCTTTCAAGACTTTCATTCATTCGTTATGTTCCACTTTCATTATGATAATAATTTACGTATACGAACATAAACACACCACATAAAGCCACACAATAATACATAATATGGAACACAAGAACAGGCTATAAACAAGCATGGAATAAACAAATACAACTATCAAAACATCCCAGGGCAATTCCTTAAATTTCCTTTTTCCCAAAATTTTAGAATATTTTCCAAGTGTTCTAGGAGCATGAGCACTATGCAGGCGCATGAGTGCTGCTTGGGTGCATGAACACATTGTGGGCGCATGAACCAACACTTAGGCGCCTGAGAACCAATCCTGGGCGCATGGGGTACTGTTCAAGCGCATGACTAATACTTAGGCACCTGAGGAAATTTCTAGGCGCATAACCACTATATGGGCACATGGGCTGGTACTTAGGCTATTTTGGCAAAAATTCCAGGCGCATGGGAACTATTGGGGCGCATGAGCTTCACTTAAGTTTTCTAAGTCAAAATTTCAGGCGCATGAGCCCTATTTGGGTGCATGACCAACAGTTATGCGTATTTCAGACTTATTTTCAAACCCAATCTGCACATTAACCTATTCGAAGCTTATTCCTATCATTCTAAGCATCAACAACACATAATCAACCATAAAACACAAATATAAATACACATATACATACGGGTAAACATAAAACAGTTGTAAAACCGTTTTAATCATGCATTTTCAGCCCCAAGAAGTTTAAAACACATAAAAACCGGGGTCTAGAACTCACCTATACTGTCAACAAGTAAAAATCCTCCAAATTTGAGTGCACAAGAGTTCAAACACCTAAAAACACACCAAAATAAACAACCAAACACATAGAACACATAAAAATCGGTTTCATGGTCAAGGACCCAACAAAACCGAGCCAATTATTCAAAGAAACACATATCGAAGGCAAACACAGCTTCTTCTTCTTCTTGAAACCGAGACAAAAGTTTCTGCTTCTTCCTTCTTCTTCTTTTGGTCGAAAAGCAGGAGTGAGAACTCCAAATGGGCCACCATACCCTTTTATTTAATAAAATATTGGATTTTGTACTCTTTTACACTTTGGCCCCCTCCACTTTGGCTCCTTATCCTTTCTTTCAAGATACTTTTTATTTTCCATCTTATTGCTTTCTTCTCTTTAACTTGACAAAAATTTCGTGTGTTACAAGTCTACCCCCCTTAAAGAGGTTTCGTCCTCGAAACCTGTCACTCTTCGAATAACTGTGGGTAATGCTGTCTCATTTCTTCCTCAGTCTCCCATGTAGACTCAGAACCCTTTCGGTGTTTCCACTGCACACGCACAAGTGGAACCACTTTATTCTGCAGTCTCTTCTCCTTCCGGTCAATGATTGCCACTATTTGCTCTACATAATTAATCCGTTCATCCACCTCGATGTCCTCCAGTGGTACAATCATATCCTCATCAGCTAAGCACTTTCTTAGATGAGATACATGGAATGTCGAATGAATTCCACTTAACTCATCAGGCAGTTCTAATTGATAGGCCACCTCTCCTACTCGTGCGATAATTCGGAAAGGTCCAATGTGCCTCAGACTGAGCTTACCCCGCCTCCTAAACTGGATGATTCCTTTCCAAGGCAAGACCTTCAACATGACCCTATCGCGTACATTGAATTCAATCGGTCTACGTCTCTTGTCGGCATACGACTTTTGCCTATCTTTTTCCTCCTTCATGAAGGCCTTGATCTTCTCTAATTTCTCAGTCGTAGCCTCAATCACTTCAATACTGCCCAGCTCTTTCTGCTCGATGTCTCCCCAACACACGGGCGTTCTACACCTTCTACCATATAGCATCTCATATGGTGGCATGCCAATGAGGCATGAAAACTGTTGTTGTATGAGAACTCCGCTAACGGTAGGTGATCATCCCAACTTCCTCCAAAATCGATCACACATGCTCGGAGCATATCCTCGAGCGTCTGGATCGTCCTCTCAGACTGACCATCTGTCTGAGGATGGTAAGCTGTGCTGATGTGTAGCCTCGTCCCCATCCCATCATGGAATCTCTTCCAGAATTTTGATGTGAACCGGGTATCATGGTCCGACACGATAGACACCGGCATATCATGACGAGCTACAATCTCTTTAATGAATAGATCCGTCAACCTCTAGGATGAATATGTCTCGCAGATCGGCAAGAAGTGGACACTCTTTGTTAATCGATCAACTATCACCCATATGGCATCGTACCCCCTTGTCGTACGGGGTAACTTCATGATGAAATCCATGGTGATATGCTCCCACTTCCACTCAGGTATATCCAGAGGTTGGATCTTCCCATAAGGCTTTTGATGCTCTGCCTTCACTTGCAAGCAAGTAAGGCACTTACTCACGTACTCTGCCACATCACGCTTCATACCCGACCACCAGTAATTTTTCTTCATATCATGATACATCTTGGTAGCACTGGGATGAATGGAGTATCGAGTCTTATGAGCTTCATCCATGATTTTCCCCCGTATGTCTCCATAACTAGGGATCCATATCAGCCCAAAGCGTGTTCTAACTCCGTGAGTATTTTCACCCAACTCCGTGACTAGACCTCTCATCCTTTCAGAGTTAAGGCGATCTTCTTTCAATGCCTCATCTTGGAACTCCTTGATCTGTGTCTTCACATCGGAGGTCATAATCAACTGGTAAGCTTTCACCCGGATTGGCTCAGGTCTCTCTTTTCGGCTAAGGGCATCTGCCATTATGTTGGCCTTGCCCGGATGATAATGGATCTCATAATCATAATCCTTGATCAATTCCAGCCACCTTTTTTGCCTCATGTTGAGGTCTTTCTGTTCAAAGAAGTATTTCAAACTTTTATGGTCCTTAAAGATAGTGCACTTCGTCCCGTACAAGTAGTGCCTCCAAATCTTCAACGCAAAGACCATGGCCACTAGCTCCAAGTCATGAGTGGGGTAATTAGCCTCGTGGATTTGCAACTGTCGGGACGCGTAGGCTATTGCCCTTCAACGTTGCATTAGCACGCAACCCAATCCCGAATAAGAAGCATCTGAATAGACCACTAAGACTTCGTTCCCTTCAGGCAACGTTAAGATAGGAGCTTGAGTCAATCTCGTCTTTAACTCCTCGAAAGCATTCTCCTGTTCTCGGCCCCACACAAACTTCACATCCTTGCGAGTGAATTAGATCAAAGGTGAGGCTATCTTGGAAAATTCTTGGATAAATCTTCTGTAGTAGCCCGCCAAACCCAAGAAACTGCGAATCTCGGATGGCGTCTTTGGAGACTTCCATTGCATCACCACCTCAACCTTCGCCAGGTCCATCATTATTCCTTCATAATTTACCACGTGACCTAAAAATTGAACTTCGCGCAACCAGAAAGCGCACTTAGAGAATTTGGCGTACAACTTCTCTCTCCTAAGCGTCTCTAATACTTCGCGTATGTGGCTGACATGTTCTTCTTCGCTCTTTGAATAAATTAGGATATCATCAATAAACACAATCACTGATTTATCCAACATTGGCCGACACACTCGGTTCATCAAATCCATAAAGGTAGCTGGCATGTTAGTTAGACCGAAAGACATAACGAGAAACTCGTAGTGTCCATAACGCGTGCGAAAAGCTTTCTTAGGGATATCCCGCTCCTTAACCTTCAACTGATGGTAACCAGATCGGAGATCTATTTGTGAGAACCAACTGGCACCCATGGAGCTGGTCAAACAAGTCATCTATTCTGGGCGGGGGATATCGGTTTTTCACCGCTAACTTGTTCAACTCTCGATAGTAGATACACATCCTCATACTACCGTCTTTCTTCTTGACAAAAAAGACTGGAGCACCCCAGGGAGAGATGCTCAGTCGGATGAATCCCTTGTCCATCAACTCCTGCAGTTGAACCATCAGTTCCTTCATCTCCGTCGGAGCCAACCGATACGGTGCTTTGGCAACGGGTTGAGCACCGGGTATCAAGTCAATCTAAAACTCGATCTCACAGTCCGGTGGCACACCTGGTAAATCTTCAGGGAACACGTTCGAAAAGTCACACACTACTGGTACATCAGACAATTGTGGTACCGACGCGTCCACATCCTTCACATAAGCCAGGTAGGCACTACATCCGCATTTCATACACTTCTCTACCACCGCCATCGAAATCACCTTAGGAACCGTTGTCACTCGATCACTGTAAACCATCATCAAACTTCCATCGGGAGCAATTAATCGAATCATCTTCTTGCGACACATAATATTTGCCTCATAGGCTACTAACGAATCCATCCCTAGAACTACATCAAATCTGCCTAGGGGCATCATAAATAGTTTAGCAGTGAACCTATGGCCTTCTAGTTCTATGTCATAATCTTCTATCATCTCAGAAGTTCTGGTGGACTTACCAAAAGCAGTTTCTACTTCGAAGGGCTCATCAATACTCCTACTACTAACAGGCAACTTAGCACAGAAAGCAGCAGAAATGAAACTTCTACTAGCACCAGAATCAAATAACACAGAGGCACAAATTTGGTTTACTAGAAACATACCTGACACGACATCGGGGTCCACTCTGGCCTCCTCCCGGGTCATTGTGAATGCTCTAGCGCTTGCCCTCTGCCCTTCATTCTCGGTCCCCTTCTTTTCCCCAGAACTCTCGGCCCTCGGCCTCTTGCAATCCCTACTCACATGACCTTCTTCACCACAGTTGTAGCACCTCAACACCCTACAATCCTTTGCAATATGACCAGGCCTCCCGCACTTGAAACATACCTTTGATCCCCACTTGCACTCACCAGTGTGCTCCTTCCCATATTTGCCACACTTCTTCATCCCTGTGCTTGATGACACCACCCTTCGGTCATCCATTCTAATCCTCTTGTTGTTTGGAGTGTAACCACCACGCCCAAACCGCTTCCCTTTCCAGTTCTTGTCACCACGACCCGTCTTGCTCACCTCAAACACAACCACTTCCTTCTCATCATAGAGTCTTCCTGCCAGGTACACTGCTGACCTAAAGGTACTCAGTCGGGTAGCAATCAGGTGTCTGCAGATATCCACTGGCAATCCTTGGATATACCTCTTGATCTTCCATGACACGGGTGTCACCTGGTCTGGCACCAACCTAGCCATTTCGTTGAACTTGGTGGTGTATTGCTGGTGGGTCATGGTTCCCGCCTCTAGCTGCAGGAACTCCCTATCAATCTTATCAAGTTCTCAGTGAGGACAGAATTCCTCAATCACCATTTTCTTCAACTCACCAACCTCATCCTCCGGATGGCCCTGCTGCCCTCGGCTTGGACAATATTGTCCTACCAACACAGAGCCGAGTCAACGAACAAGTGAGTGGTGAACTTCACCTTCTGGTCCTCCATGCACTTACTAATCTCTAACACCGCCTCCATCTCTCTTATCCAGCGGTGAGCAGCGGATGCATTACCGTTGCCATCGAAAGTCGGGGGCTTGTATCTCTGAAATGCCCCATAGCTACACCCCTTGGCGGTTTCCCGCACCACCACCTCTTCCTCATCACTGGAGGCTGCCATTCCAATGTTCAGCTCCTCCTCATCATGATCTCCCTCATTCTCCCTTCTCCCAGTCGACTTCCTTCTCTCCTCCTCCTTCTCCTTCTTCTCATCCTCTCTCACAGCACGGATGACTTCAGTCACTACAAATAGTAGGATCGTCTGCATGACCTGACGCACTTCCTCCATAACTGCCTCCTTTACTGAGGCTCTTAAGTTAGAACTCTCATCCACACCCTCCGGATGATGAAGCCTAGGCTCAGCAAGAGCCGTTTCTGCAGTCCTTGTCTTGTTCCTTGTGGCACGTGGCCCACCACCATGACCACCTCGTACTCCTCCTCGGGAAGCTTTCGATGATCTACCACCAGCCATCCTCTAACACTAGAAGATTCAAACACTAACACGGTAATTCAAGGTAATAGCTCAGTTTATGTTAAGTATAGTAAGTCCCTAATCACAGTGGCCAGTTATGATTAGCCACTTAATTTACTCTTCATCCCCCGAGCATTTCCTATCCTGACTACATCAGTATTCAAATCTACTAAAAGCACTTAAATCAAATAGCACACGCACATAACACCGGTTAACATTAAGAAAAGAAATACCTGATGGCAAATAGCTACTCGGTCTAGCATCCCTCCATTTGGTCCCATTCTCAGTTTAAGTTTAGGTTTTGAAAATATTTACCCATTTCTCTTAAACTTTGGCTCTGATACCAACTTGTAAGGCCCCGTTCTCGGAGACCTCACGGTTGGTCAATCATAACATTGTACATATAAAACATTATATATTTCATAAGATTAAGCAGCGGATTAAGTTAACAAAAACCATTCATGCTTATAATTATTGTTTCCAAATAATACATCATTTTAAGTTAGGGTTACAAAACAATCAATTACTTACATTACAACACAACAAAATCATTTGCACGAATGGATGCCAGTCTTACCCGCCAAGTAGCTTTACCCGCGTGCCATCCCCAGCAACAAATTACCTGCCAACTGAAAAATGCAAAAAAGTCAACGTTGCTGAGTGAGTTCTAGTTTTAAAAAATTTAAAACACCTTTATTTATATACGAAAATATCATTTTTCTTAAGATACTTCCTTTTCATAAAATTCTTTACTTTCATACGTGTTCACACGACATACATACAGCAAGATAATATTCCTCATTATCTTCCATCGTTCATTTCGTATCTTCGTTATTATCTCTCACTTTCTACTTGACCAATGTGCAATACCTTAAACATTGTGCATGAAGTGGGTACTGGGTCAGAGTCTATAAATAGACCCCTAACATTGCGCACAAAGCCTGACCCAATACCAGGGCATGCCATAAGGGTCTCGTCAATCTCAAAGATTTACCCTGTGTGCATCCTTCGGGTTAGCTAAACCGCACACAGTTGAGCTAACGACAACATGATCGTGCACCTCTATTCAGTTTGCTTGCAAGACTTTTATTCATTCGTTATGTTCCACTTTCATTATGATAATACTTTACATATACGAACATAAACACACCACGTAAAGCCACACAATAATACATAATATGGAACAAAAGAACAGGCCATAAACAAGCATGGAATAAACAAATACAACCATCAAAACATCCCAGGGCAATTCCTTAAATTTCCTTTTTCCCAAAATTTTAGAATATTTTCCAAGTGTTCTAGGCGCATGAGCACTATGTAGGCGCATGAGTACTGCTTGGGCGCATGAACACGTTGTGGGCGCATGAACCAACATTTAGGCTCCTGAGAACCAATCCTGGGTGCATGGGGTACTGTTCAGGCGCATGACTAACACTTAGGCGCCTGAGAAAATTTCTAGGTGTATGACCACTATATGGGCGCATGGGCTAGAACTTAGGATATTTTGGCAAAAATTCCAGGCGCATGGGAACTATTGGGGCGCATGAGCTTCACTTAAGTTTTCTAAGTCAAAATTTCAGGTGCATGAGCCGTATTTGGGCACATGTCCAACAGTTATGCATATTTCAGACTTATTTTCAAACCCAATCTGCATATTAACCTGTTCAAAGCTTATTCCTATCATTCTAAGCATCAACAACACATAATAAACCATAAAACACAAACATAAACACACATATACATACGGGTAAACATAAAACAGTTGTAAAACCTTTTTAAACATGCATTTTCAGCCCCAAGAAGTTGAAAACACATAAAAACCGGGGTCTAGAACTCACCTATGCAGCCAACAAGTAAAACTCCTCAAAACTTGAGTGCACAAGAGTTCAAACAAATAAAAACAAACCAAAATAAACAACCAAACACATAGAACACATAAAAATCGGTTTCATGGTCAAGTACCCAACAAAACCGAGCCAATTATACAAAGAAACACATACCGAAGGCAAACACAACTTCTTCTTCTTCTTGAAACCGAGAGAAAAGTTTCTGCTTCTTCCTTCTTCTTCTTTTGGTCGAAAAGCAGGAGTGAGAACTCCAAATGGGCGGCCATACCGTTTTATTTAATAAAATATTGTATTTTGTACTCTTTTACACTTTGGCCCCCTCCACTTTGGCTCCTTATCCTTTCTTTCAAGATACTTTTTATTTTCCTTCTTATTGCTTTCTTCTCTTTAACTTCACAAAAATTTCAGGTGTTACTATCCGCAAACATTCAAAATTTTCATTCCACACAACAATTCACACCTAAATCACCATTCAAACAACATCAAACAAAAAGATTTTAGAAAGAGTTCAAGTGTTAAGAGTTTTGAACAAATGATTACAAGAGTCTAAACCTAAGGGGGAGTATTGTTGGATCTAGATCCATTGTATAGATTTAGATGATTAAGTCATCTCTTGTAATGAACCTTTGTAAATCTCATTTTGTATGCAAATTATATATATGTTAACCCAAATATTATTTGTATTGATTTTATGTAATTGCAGGAAAACATCACACTTGGTCAATTTGGAAAATTGAAAGTCTAAGAACTCCTGCGGATGAACAAGTTGTTCTTCCGTAGATGTTCTCCGAAACACAAGAACCAAGTCAACATGCATCCGTAGATCTCCAGCAGAAGCACAATAACATCTGCTGAAGAACAAGTCAGATCAAGTTACAGTTGCTACTGCGGAAGAAGGAAGTCGGCTGAGGATGTTCAAGATCAAAGAACCAACTCTTACAGAAGGCTTACTCCCATAGATGAACAAAATACTTGTATGATCTTAAATCATCAAGTACACAACATAAAGTCAACAAGTCAACCTGTCAGAATGACGTCATCAAGTCAACGACCATGGAAGACTCTATTTATGTCAAGCAAATATTCCACGTCACATCAAGAGATATACATCATAATTAGATATACATCATAGGAATAGATATATCATAGGAAGAGATAAAAATAGAGAAAAAACAGATTGAGAGAGAGATTGAGAGAGATATCGATATACAAATAGAGATTCATATTCTTAGAAACGATATCACTTAATCAATCAATCAATATAGAAAAACACCAAGAACACCAAAAACATCATAGGAATCATCAAATCATCAAAGCATTAACATCATTGTAATCGATTGATTGTCAATGAAAATCAATTGAAACAATCTTTTGTTGCATTGTTTATTCTGTTTTCAATTTGCTTCATCTGTTCTTTGTCGATTTCAATTTCATAAACAATTAATTAAACAACAAGTATTGATAATTCCGCGATCTTTATTTGTTAAATCAAACTGAAAATTCCTGCTTCAATCCTTGGATTCACAGGTGGTATCACATAGGGTATACAAGATTGACCAAGCTTTGTATGGTCTTCATCAGGCACCAAGAAATTGGTATGAAACATTATCATCTTTCCTACTTAAGCATGGTTACAAAAGTGGAACTATTGATTAGACTCTCTTCCTCAAACATAACCATCAGGACCTCTTAGTTGTCCAAATCTATGTGAATGATATCATCTTTGGGTCAACAAACTAAAGATTGTGTCAAGACTTTGAATATTTGATGAAATCTGAGTTCCAAATGAGTTCCATGGGAGAATTAACCTTCTTCCTTGGATTGCAAGTTCATCAGAAATCAGACGGCATTTTCATCAATCAGGAAAAGTATGTGAATCAAATCTTGAAGAAGTACAACCTTGCTGAGCCTTCTTCATGCAAAACACCAGCATCAACAATAGATAAGATTGTACCTGATCCTAAAGGGAAGTCAGTTGATCAAAGATTTTACAGATCTATGATAGGATCATTAATGTACTTAACTACTAGCAGACCTGACATAATGTTTGTTGTGTGTGTTTGTGCTAGGTACCAATCAGACCCCAAGGAGTCACATATGAATGCAGTGAAGAGGATTTTCAAATACCCCAAAGAGAAGCCAGCTCTTGGACTTTGGTATCCCAAAGAAGGAGATTTAAAACTCTATTCATATTCTGATAGTGACTTTGGAGGCTGCAACAACAACAGAAAATCAACCACCGGAGGTTGTCAATTCATAGGACCAAAACTAGTTTCTTGGCAGTGCAAAAAGCAAACAAATGTTTCAGTATCCATAGCTAAGGTTGAGTACATAGCTGCTTCAGTTGGTTGCTCTCAAGTTTTATGGTTGCGAAACCAACTACTTGATTATGGTTACAATTTTCTTCAAACATAGATAACTTAGCTGCTATGTTCATCACTGCTAATCCAGTGCAACATACTAAAACAAAACATAATGAAATCATATACCATTTTCTGAGAGACTACTCAGAAAAAGGTTTAATCAAGTTGATCAAAGTGGATACAACAAATCAGCTTGCTGATTTATTCACTAAAGCCTTTGATTCAGTTAGATTTAATTTCTTCATTGAGTCTTTAGGCATGATCAACTTAGATTAGTCTTCATCATAAAGAAAAGCATGTTTTGTCTGTCAAATTCATTATATGAAAAGCCAAAAACATCTATAAAACATATAAAAATCCAAAAAAATATTGTCTTGTTAATATGCTTTCTTGTAAAAGCATTTCATATTATGGGAAATGATAGTACACTATGCTTTTGCTTACTTTCCTGAATTTTATCACATAATAAAGACTGATCAGATGTGATTTGATATGTGAGTAGGTTCAGCTTGAGTGGAAAATATACAAGTTCATGCATAACATAATGCCAAGGTGACTAATTGTGGACAATTTCATTTTGAGGAGCAAGCAAGAAAGTCTTATCCTGCTGTTATCAACTTACTCACCCAAGCATACTATCTTGTAACACTTTATAGACTCTATCTTTGCTCATCATGAACCCTTTGTTTTGTGTAAACAAAGACCTGGGTTCATAGGCACCTCTGTTTTACATAAGTAAAGACATGGTGTCCTGATGCTGATCATCAAAAAGTTCCTAAAAGGAACGGCTCTAAAAGAATCCAATGTGATCAATTGTATATTAATTCAAGAGCATCAAAAATCATATACGCATTAATAAGATTTCAATGAAATCTTAAGATAGAGCTTATAACTTAATGAACATAGTTTTAAGTGTGAAAAAGTGATAAATTGACTCATAAACGAATGACAAACTCTAATGTGAATTGAATGTGGAGTCCATATTTGTCTATCTTTAATCAATACCAAAACATGATAAAAAGCATGACAAGTTGAAACTATACTCTTTCTTGAATTAATGTGGAACAAAATTTACAATCAGCACTAGATCTATGTCTACTATCATAAAACAAAACTAATTCAGGAAGTTGCTTAGTGTCATAGTATGATCCCATTGTATGATGTAAATGCTTGTAAATATATTTAAGTTTCTTCCTATAAACAAAAATACAAAAAGATTTTTTTTTTGTTCTTTTCTTTGTAATAAGATTGACAGATAATTGCTTTTCATGCTATTTTCTTCATAAATTTTTGCTAAATGCATAAGTTCATGATTTATCACAAATTTAGGGGGAGTAGTCATCAGCAGTAAAACTGAGTTTAACATTTATCACACGAAGAAAGTTGGAACTTGAGCACTAACTTGGCTGCAGGATATTTGATGTTTTTAACTAAATCAATTTTGCACATTTGCCATGAAGCAGAGTCAACAAGGTCCAACAGCAAACAACAAATGATCTAACAACATGATGTTAAGATCATACAGCACAAAGAACATAATTGACTTTCCGTAGATTGATACCCTATGGGTAAAACAGCAAAACATAAAAAATTTTGCCTTCCGTAGATGTTTTTCGGAAGAATTAATTTATGGATAAAACTACAAAAACAAGTTTTGCCTTTCGTAGATGTTCTGCGGATGACATAATCTGTTAATACGGATAAAAAGAGAAGTTTTACCTTTCGTAGATGTTCAGCGGAAGACTTAACTTGTGGATAACCATGGAAGGGTAATGAGGGTTAAGGGTCCTACATTATTAAATAAAAGGATTTAAATTTTCTAGGCAAGTATAAATGATAACCTGACCATTATCATTTGTATTCACTTTTTCAGAAAGCCTTTTCAGACCTAGAAAAACCCTCATATCATAAACGCCGTTATCTGCAAACATTCAAATTTTTCATTCCACAGAACAATTCACACCTAAATCACCATTCAAACAACATCAAACAAAAAGATTTTGGAAAAAGTTCAAGTGTTGAAAGTTTTGAACAAATGATTACAAGAGTCTAAACCTAACGGGGAGTATTGTTGGGTCTAAATCCATTGTATAGGTTTAGATGATTAAGTCATCTCTTGTAATGAACCTCTGTAAATCTCTTTTTGTATGCAAATTATATGTATGTTAACCCAAATATTATTTGTGTTGATTTTATGTAATTGCAGGAAAACATCATACTTGGTCAATTTGGAAAATTAAAAGTGTAAGAAATTCTATGGATGAACAAGTTGTTCTTCCGTAGATGTTCTGCTGAGATTAAATGACCAAGTCCAACATTCATCTGTAGATCTCCTGCGAAAGCATAATAACATCTGCTGAAGAACAAGTCAGATCAAGTTACTGTTGATACTGCGGAAGAAGGAAGTCTGCTGAGGATGTTCAAGATCAAAGAACCAACTCTTATAGAAGGCTTACTCCTATGGAAGAACAAAATACTTGTATGATCTTAAATCATCAAGTACGTAACATAAAGTCAACAAGTCAACCTATCAGAATGACGTCATCAAGTCAACGACCATGGAAGACTCTATTTATGTCAAGAAAATATTCCACGTCACATCAAGAGATATACATCATAAATAGTTATATCATAGGAAGAGATAAACATAGAGAATAAACAGATTGAGAGAGAGATTGAGAGAGATATCGATATACAAATAGAGATTCATATTCTTAGAAACGATATCACTCAATCAATCAATCAATATAGAAAAACACCAAGAACACCAAGAACATCATAGCAATCATCAAATCATCAAAGCATCACATCATTGTAATCGATTCATTGTCAATGAAAATCAATTGAAACAATTTGTTTTTGCATTATTTATTCTGTTTTCAATTTGCTTCATATGTTCTTTGTCGATTTCAATTTCATAAACAATTAATTAAACAACAAGTATTGATAATTCTTCGATCTTTATTTGTTAAATCAAACTGATAATTCCTGCTTCGATCCTTGGATTCACAGAGATCTATTGTCAAAGGACCTCACGCACCTCTTCAGCCACTACTGGAGGTGGGATGATACCAAAAAATGACTGACTACTTTAAAGAAGACTAGAAGAAGATTGATATAGATCAAAAAGCCATGACTTCCCTCCAAACTGCTCTTCCAAACTCCATATACAGAGGTTTCAAGAAGTGCAAGACTGCTAAGCAGCTATAGGATGCATTAAGGCTCATGTATGATGGTTTGAGGAAGCTAAAGAGAACAATTAAGACCTCCTGAAGTAGCAGTTTGAGAACTTCACCTAAAAGACAGGTGAAACTATGACTCAACAATACTTCAGGTATGTTGAGATTGTGGATACTCTAATGGATGTTGGAGTAAAACTTGAGAATAGGGACATAGTGAGGAAGTTCATGTTCTCTCTTCCCAGACAATGGACTCATTATTGTATGGCTATCAAGAGAACTGAGAACCTCTCTACCCTTATTCTCACAGATCTATATGGTATCCTCAGTGGCTACCAAATGGAGATGAACATGCAAAATCCATCAAGCAGCTCTTCCAACAATCAGCTGAGTTCTACCCTTCATATGGTTGAAAGGGATAGCAGAGAACCACAACATCATCTCATCTGCTACTTTGATACCTCACAAAAGGGCCCTTTCATCACCTTCCCTAAGACACCAAGGGAGAGCTACATCCAAGGAGGCCCATTCCAAGAGATAAGCTCTGCACAAGCCTTTGTGTCTACTAATGAAAGTTCTGACAACTTTCTCTTCACTCTTAAAGACCTGGATCGTATCCATCCAAATGATCTGGATTACATGGAGATAGTCAAGCAGATGGCTCTTCTTACTCACAGAGCCAAGAAGTTCTACAAGAGGACAGGTAGAAAGTTTCCTAGCAATGTGGCCAGTGGAATGTTTGGACTGGACAAAGCAAAGTGAAATGTTACAACTATAACCAGATGGGCCACTTTGCTAGAGAGTGCAAGGCACCAAGGACAAATGGTGGCCAAGCACAGCCCAGACCAAACTACACTGATGCAGCTCCAAGAACCGAGAAGCCAAACCAACCTAAACAACATGCTACTGTTGTTATTGAAGAAGGAGGCTTTGACTAGAGCTTTGAGGTAGAAGATGCTTCTCCAAACCAAGCACTGATGGCTGATCATGAAGCTAAGATATTGGAACATCTTTGTACTCTCGAATGTGACTTGGTCCTAGGTGTGAATCTCAGTTGATGTGACTCAACTTAGGATTGAATATGATGATTGAGTCAGTGATTAAGTCGCAGAAATACCAAATCACAGAACATTAATTACTGAAAGAATACTAATAAATGCTTTGTATATTGATGAGAGTGAACAAGATACAAAGTGTGCTAGGGTTTCTTGTATGACACTGGTGAAACTTTTTAATATTGTTTTCCCCCCACAAATTAGGTTATACTGGTCTATTTATAGGCAGATACATTGCATGTACAAAATGACTAAACTACCCTGACAAGTATTCATCAGAATACTAGTCCAAGTACAAAATATCATCAGCATTTGTAAGTGTTCATCCGTATTAGTTAATGCAGATGAGAAGACTTCATCAGCATTTCTTCTGTTTGTCTTCAGCATTGACTGGGTCATCCGCATTAGTTAATGAGGATGAACAAATACTTGGCCGTATTTGTGTTCCTTGTCAGCATAAGTAAATGCGGATGAACAAATACTTGATCGCATTTGTTCTTTGGTCTTCCGTATTTACTAATGTGGATAACCAACACTTGGTCTTTTTCTTTTATATCTTCAGCCACATTTCTCAACCACTTCTTGAATAGGCATGTATGATCCTTTCAAGGTCTAACAATACTCCCCCTAAGGATTATACAGCCTAGGAGTTTGAGGGTGGTGGAGGTTGTGATGATTCTGGTGGTTCTTTATGAGATTGAACTTGTCTTGCTTGGACTATTGATGGAGATGATGCTGATGCAGTAGCTACAGAAGGTAGAGGTTCTACCAAAGAAGGATTCAAAATAGCCTTAATCATGTTGGAGAAGTCTCTAGCCTCTTTCATCTTATCTCGGCTAAGGACATGTATCTTCATTTGGCTCATAGTATGAATGGCATCAATGGGCATTTGTCTCAAAGAGATTGGTTCCCACATTGAAATAGTGGAAAGACCGTCTCTATGAATCAATAAAGAGCCATCAGCATCTACCTCTAACTTCACAATGTTACCCAATTGGAGAGGGACCTTCTTTCTCTTTCTTATTTCTTCCTTCTTGTTAATTCTATCATAGGCCATCTTCAGAATTTTGACGCATTTCAGAAAGAAATTCATATCATCTTCTCCCAGCTTGTTATTGAGTTCTATGAAGTGTCTTGTAAATATGTAGTGGACATAGGATTCATCCAACAGTCTCACTTCATATCCACTAAACAGCCTAATATCTTATCCTTCCTTTCCTTTCTATTTTCTTTCAATCACCAACTCATAAGTCTTTTCATCATAAAACACATTAGAGATTGGCTTTGTCTTATGGGTTCCAGCTACCATCTTTCTTTCTAATGATTCAGTTGGCTTTCTATTCACTCAAGAAATACCAACTCTTCAGCTTCTTTCTTTTTCTTCTTTTCCAGAGGATTTCTAAATGATATATCCTTTCTTAAACAAATAGCTTTCAGAGATTTAAAGTTGTTGGTTTTCTTGAATATCTTCAGAATGTCTTCAAATTAATATCCTCTATACATGGCGTGATGATTTATCAACTCTAGATCAGCCAGTTCTTTTAGATCATGAATCTCCAGGGAGTTCACAAGAGCAGTGTAATCTGTGAAGAATTGAACTAGCCCTGAGATCCTTTTTACCATGAACATGTTCCAATCACTGTCATACTTCTAGGCAATAATTTTAACATCAGTTTTGCCTTTTGGAGCAGACACACCCTTAATCATCTCAGAAGTAGTTAATCCTTCCTGCAGCTTTAGTTGGGAGGGTTTAATAAACCATTCTGGATTTCTGTGTAGCATGGGTGCCAAGACATTATGGTCCTTGGTAGTGAGTTGGACATCTTGTGCTAAAGTTCTTGATCTTTGTTTTCTCCCTATCATCTCATCTTCAATAGCCATTAGTCTATCTTTCTTTTCTTTGACTAATTTCAGAATTATAGCTCTGAGGGAGTTTGTTTTCATGTTACCAAGCTTTCTTTTGGTAAACCCTTGAGTAGCCAAATAATCCTTTATTTTCCTATCAGTCATGCTGTAGGAATCAGGATAAGCTGATTGTGATTCTTGCTGCTGTTGAGACTTACAAGCACTAAAAGTAATTGAGGAAATGGTAGTCTTCTTTTCATACTCAGTAACATATGTAGGGTTAGGTAGTTTTTTCATCTTATTTACTTCCTCAACCATACCCTCATATGTCATCCCAAAAACTTCATCTGGATCATACCCATGGTTGATCAGATACATTGCTTTTATCATGAGATCATCAGCTTGAGCTTTCTCTACTATTTCTTCAACAGATGACTCAACCTTTGCAGGACTGTCCATGGTCAAAGGGTCATCAATCAATCCTTCATCATAAACTCCTTCTATTTCTCCTTCTTCTAACACAATCACATCAATTTTCTATTTTAATTCTTCCTCAGCCTTCTCATGCACCTCTAAGAATTCAGCAATTGCAGCAAGGCCTCTTGGATCATCTTTTTGTTTCTTAATGGGTGGTTCCTCTTCTACCATTGGTAGTTTTCCTTTGGCCTTCTCATATAAGTATTTCCTCTTTCTGGAATACATGTGCAATCTGGGACCAGATGAAGATGGAACAAAGGCTTCAAATTCTTGTTTCTACTTTTCTAGTTCAAGCTTTTCATCTTCTTCTTTCTGTTTTTTAGCAATCTCTTTTTCTTTCATCTCTTCACATAGCTTTCTGATCAGTTCTTGTTGTTCAACAGTCAAAATGACTGCAGGAACAAGCTGTTAGCTTAACTCTTCTTCAATTGGAACAGGATTCAAAGGAATTACAACTATAGGCTCCACTGGGGTTCTGAGATCTTTGATGAAATCCCAAAATTCTTCATCAATAATGAATTCACTAGATGAACACATCCAAATCTTCAATTAGTTCTTTCATCACAGATTCTTCATTTACTCTTTCATCAATGGATGGATCAGAATGCACAACCATTGCTAATCTTTCTTCTTCAATCCCAACCTTACTAAATTTAGCTTGCTATGAGGTTTCTTCTTCTTTAGTCTCTTTTTCTGTTTTAGATTCATCATCCATTTCTTTATCAGTTTCTTCATCATCTTTATTGGTCACTTCCCTTATCAATTCCTCTTTAATCTTTACAAGCATCTCTAATTCAGAACTCTCTTAGTTAGATCTTCTATCTCTTTGTTAAGATCAGCTATGATATCAGTTTGGATATCAATAAGGTTCTCTTGTTCTTCCATTGCAATGGTTTGGATGGTGGCAGTATCCAAATGACCACTGATTTCTTCTTTTGCTTGATCAAGGGCAGCTTCGAGTCTATCAATCTCCTTATCTTTTTCTTCTTTTTCAGACTCATATTTGGCCCTTAGTTCTTTGAGTTATTTTTCTTTTTCATCCAGCTCAAGTATTCTATCATTTATGATACTAGATCTTCTCTCTAATACTTTCTCCATTCTTGCAATATTTTGTAGTAAATCAGAAATCATCTCCTCTTTCTCATCAGGACGGTTAACCTCAGATTCAGCATAGCTTTCAGAATGACCTGCCTCTGAGAGTATTTTTCTCTCATGCCTTTGAGTTTCAGGATGGTTATCCTTCTCATCCGAATATGATTCAGACTCATCTGATGAGCTGGCAGATTCACCAGACTCAACAGGTGCAGATACAACATCAGGAGAAGAAATGATTAGAGATACATGATGAGCATGGACAGGAGATAGTAGAAGTGAGTGAGCAAGTGATGCTCTGAAAGGTGATGGTATTTTTTGTTCTTGAACTGAAGGCATAGTGTGAAGATCACCACCTTCATCAACTTGTGGTGACACTTGCCTTAGTTCTTCTTCAACTATCTCAGCATGCTCTTTGTAAGGCCCCATCCCTGGAGACCCCAGTTGGTCATTCATAGCACCATTCATTATTAAAAACACCTTAAATCACATTATTATAAGAAAACAATCGCAACGAAATAATTTAACCAAAAACCATTTCTTGCTTTAATGATTACTTTTGCCAAATAATACATCATTGTTAGAGTTACAAAAGAATATTTAGTTGCATTACAAGACAAAATGTCATAATTGCATAAATGGATGTTAGTCTCCATTCACCAAGTAGGTTCAGCCATGCCATCCTCAGCAACATCCTTACCTGCCAACGATATACTTAAAAAAAAAGTCAGCGTTGTTGAGTGAGTCCTAGTTTAATAATATAGAAAATATACTTTGGTAAACTTCACATGGTGATCATTCATCATCATACATAATCCATCATTAAGAAATCTTTATCTTTCTTTCTTTCATTATCTTTCACTTTCATTAACTAGGATCGCACAAAGCAAGAGCCTACATTGTTGGTTGGCAACAGATGCCGAACCCCTATCGGTACACATTAATAAGTGGTGGCTAACCCCTGACAGTTGATCCACACTGCTAGGCACGAAGCCTGCTCATAAACTTGGATCCCATTAGGTTATTGTTCAATCACAAGGATTAGACCCTAGATGTGCCTTTCTTGGGCTGAAACAGCCACACATCAGTTGAGCTAACGACAACATGGTCGTGAACCTCCGTTGGAAAAGCTTGCAAGGCTTTTCACCTATTGTTAGGGCCCTAGGGTAACATTTATTAAGTTTCGCTGTCCTTATTTATTACTTTGTGTCCACTTATATGAATAATACTTTTATAATATTATTACCTTAAAATCACATATCATGAAATAGTAATAATTATTCATAGCAAGCAGCCCATAAGAAGGTAAATAAAACATTTGAAACATAGAACAAGCATAAACACCCATTAAACATAAGTTCTTAACACTTGAACTCTATTCCAAAATTTTAGAAAAATCCTAAATGTTCACAGCGCATGAGTAGCATACACAGCGGATGGCTTAAAGTACTAAGTATCTACAGCGGACAACCTAAGTCTACAGTGGATAGCCAAGGTCCACAGCGGATAAACATAGTCCAATGCGGATGGCCATAGTCCAATGCGGATGAATAACATCCACAGCGGATAACTAAAAGTGTACAACGAATGAAATAAGTACACAGCGGATAACCAACATCCACAGTGGACGTACAAATTTTTCTAAGGGTTCATAGCGGACAGTGTCTACAGTGGATAACCAACATCCACAACGGACAACTTAAAACTCCTTTAGTGTCCACAGCAGACATGTAAGTCCATAACGGATGTCCTACATTTTTAAGTGTCCACAGCGGACACACAATGTCCACAGCGGATGACCATCATCCACATCGGACACTTGTTCAGTACCTACGATGCAACTTATGAAGTTTTCCAATCTCAAACATCATTCTAGCCTGAACTTAGTATAGATCTAACATGTTACAAGCATAAAGCATAACAAACATCATCACAACTTTGTAGAAATCACTTAAAACAAACATACTTCAAAAACAACCATATACCATGTAAAACTCATAGTTTGGTTAGGAAAAACAGCAGTTATTATGCATATCAGCCCCAAAACAAGTAGAAAACATGTAAAAGAGGGAATCTAGAACTCACCTCTCAGCAGCTTTCGAGTGAAACACCATAAACCCGAGAGCTGACAAGAATATCTAACACCTAAACACATAAAACAAACAACCAACATAAGAAAACACATAAAAATAGGTTCATAAGCTCGAACCCAGCAGAAAATCAAGAAGAAATCTTCTGGAAATCTCACCTTTCGAAGAACTTGAGCTTTCACTCTTTAAAACTGGATGGGGTTTTCTTTTCCAAGCCTTTAGCCGAATTGTGCATGAGAGAGAGGGTCATGAGCGGCCTTACCACCTTTTTGAAACCCATTATGGGTAAGTTTACCTTTTGTACACCTTCACCCCTTAACCTTTTGGATATTTATCTTTTCTTCTTTGCTTTTCTTTTCTTTGAATTTTTTTCGGGTGTTACAAGTCTACCCCCCTTATATAGGTTTCATCCCCGAAACCTGTCATTCCTTAAAAAGGCTTGGGTATTGCCATCTCATTTCTTCCTCAGACTCCCAAGTGGCTTCTGATCCCTTATGATGTTTCCATTGCATTTTTACTTGGCCAATCACTTTTTTCCTTAACCGTTTCTCCTTTCGATCCAATATAGCCACCGGTTGTTCCATATAATTCAACCTTTCATCTACCTCAATGTCTGTAAGAGGAACAACAACGTCACTTTCCGCCAAGCACTTTCGTAAGTGAGATACATGGAATGTAGGATGAATTCCATGCAGTTCATCGAGAAGTTCCAGCCTATATGACACTTCACCAACTCTAGCAATGATTTTGAATGGCCCAATATACCTAGGGCTCAACTTTCCTCGCTTGTGGAACCTGATAATCTCTTTCCAAGGAGATACCTTCAACATCTCCTTATCTCCCACATGGAATTCAATTGGACTCCTTCTTTTATCAGCGTAGGACTTTTGCCGGTCCCTTGCTGCCTTCATGAAGGCCTTGATCTTTTCCAACTTCTCCGACATGGCTTTAATGACCTCGATACTTCCCAACTCTTTCTGTCCGATGTCACCCCAACACACTGGGGTTCTGTATCTTCGCCCATACACTATTTCGAATGGTGGCATGCCTATACTGGCATGATAACTATTATTGTAGGAGAACTCTGCCAACGGTAGGTGTTTATCACAACTTCCACCAAAGTCAATAATGCATGCCCGGAGCATATCCTCCAAGGTTTGAATGGTCTGTTCTGATTGACCGTCTATCTGAGGGTGATAAGCTGTGCTAATGTAAACCTCGTCCCCATCGCATCATGAAATTTCTTCCAGAACTTGGACGTGAACCGGGTGTCCCTATCAGAAACAATAGACACCGGCATGCCATGACGAGTTACGATCTCCTTGATGAACAGCTCCGCCAACCTTTCCGATGAGTAAGTCTCTCGGATTGGCAAAAAGTATGCACTCTTCGTCAGGTGGTCTACGATCACCCAAATGGTATCACATCCTCTCGCAGTGCGAGGCAACTTTGTGGTAAAGTCCATGCTGATGTGCTCCCACTTCTATTCGGGTATATCCAAGGGTTGGATCATCCCATATGGTTTCTGATGTTCTGCCTTCACTTGTAAACAGGTCAGGCACTTACTCACATACTCCACCTCGTCACGCTTCATCCCTGGCCACCAATAATCCTTCTTCAGATTATGATACATTTTTGTAGCACTAGGATGGATGGAATACCGTGTTTTGTGAGCCTCATCCATGATCCTTCCCCTCAGCTCCCCATAACGAGGAATCCACATCCGCCCAAAACGGGTTTTAATGCCAAGGGTATTCTCCCCTAAATCCGTAGCCTACCCCTTCATTCGTTCAGAGTTGATCCTATCATCCTTTAATGCCTCATCTTGGAATTTCCTGATTTGACCCATAACATCTGGCATCACAACCAAGTGGCAAGCCTTCACCCTAATCGGTTCTGGCCTCTCCTTTCGACTGAGGGCATCGGCTACCACATTTGCCTTACCTGGATGATAGTGAATTTCACAGTCATAATCCTTGATCAACTCTAACCATCTTCTTTGTCTCATGTTAAGATTCTTTTGCTCGAAGAAGTACTTCAAGCTTTTATGGTCAGTGAAGATGGTGTACTTCGTCCCGTACAGGTAGTGCCTCCAAATCTTCAATGCGAAGACCACAGCCGCTAACTCCAAATCATGACTAGGATAGTTAGCGTCATGGATCTTCAATTGTCAGGACGCACAGGCTATAACCTTTCCTCGTTGCATCAACACACAACCTAAACCCAAATACGAAGCATCTGAGTATACCACCAAGTCTTCATTCCCTTCAGGCAACGTCAAGACGAGGGCTTGGGTTAACCTTATCTTCAACTCCTAAAACGCACTCTCCTACTCAGAACCCCATTCAAACTTTACATCCTTGCGAGTCAGCTTAGTTAACAGGGCCCCCACCTTAGAGAAGTCTTGAATAAATCTCCTATAGTAGCCTGCCAAACCCAGGAAACTATGAATTTCGGACGACGTCCTCGGGGGTTCCCATTGCATTACAGCTTTAACTTTTGCTGGAACCACCATTATCCCTTTAGGGTTAACCACGTGGCCAAGAAATTGAACCTCACGCAGCCAAAAAGCGCACTTAGAGAACTTTGCATACAACTTCTCATTTCTAAGTGTCTCTTGTACCTCCTTGATATGATAGGCGTGCTCATCTTCTCTCTTCGAATAGATCAGAATATCATCAATGAATACAATCACTGATCTGTCTAGCATCAGTCGGCATACCCGATTCATAAGGTCCATAAAGGCAGCTGGCGCGTTGGTTAAACCGAAGGACATCACGAGAAACTCGTAGTGTCCATAAGGCGTGTGAAATGCTGTCTTAGGGATATCCTGCTCCTTCACTTTCAGTTGATGGTACCCCGATCGCAGGTCTATCCTGGAGAACCAACTAGCACCCTGGAGCTGATCAAACAATTCATCAATTCTCGGTAACGGGTATCGGTTCTTCACGGTCACCTTGTTCAGCTCACGGTAGTTGATACACATCCTCATACTACCGTCCTTCTTTTTCATGAATAGGACCGAAGCACCCCATGGTGAGATACTCGGCTGAATGAAGACTTTATCCAAGAGGTCTTGTAGTTGCGTCATCAACTCCTTGAGTTAGGACGGAGCCAACCGGTATGGTGCCTTGGCTACGGGTTGCGCTCCCGGTATCAAGTCAATCCGAAACTCAATCTCTCTATCGGGTGGGACCCCTGGTAAGTCTTCGGGAAACACATCAGAGAAATCGCATACCACTGACACGTCAGACAACTGGGTCACAGTGGCATCCACATCCTTCACATAAGTCAGGTAAGCACCGCACCCTCACCTCATAAACTTCTCTGTCGTGATCATCGATATCACTCGTGGAGCAGTGTATTCCTTGTCTCCATGAACTGTAACCACACTATCATTAGGTGTAGTCAAATGAATTATCTTCTTTCGACATACAATATTCACTTCGTAGGTCGCCAACCAATCCATTCCTAACACCACATCAAAACCTCCTAGGGCTATCAGGTACAATCTAGTAGGGAACTTGTGACCGTCCAATTCTATGAGGCAATCGTCTATCATATCAGTCACCTTGGTAGACTTTCCTATCGCTGTCTCTACATGAAAAGGCACATCTATCTTCTTATTTTTACCATACATTTCACGACAACAGGTAGCTGATACAAAACTTCTACTAGCACCCGAGTTGAAAAGCACAGAAGCATACAATTGGTTTACCAAAAACATACCTGAAACTACTTCAGGATCCACTTTGGCTTCTTCCCGAGTCATGTTGAATGCCCTTGCCTTGGCTTTGGTTCTCTCACTCCTCCCTTTCTCCCCCATAGCCTGCGTCCCTGAGCACCCTGCTCCACCCTTCTTTCAATCCCAGCCCGAATGACCCACCTCTCCGCACTGGTAACATCTCGGTACTCGGCAATCCTTAGCATAGTGCCCTTCGCCTCCACACTAAAAACACTGGTTTGTCCCCACTCTACACTCACCCAGGTGACTCTTCCCATACTTCCTACATTCTTTCTGGTCATTCCCCTTCCTTTGTTCTGGGCGATGATTATCAACCTTTATCTTCTTCTCCCCAACCCCAAAGTTGTTGTCCCTGAACCTTTTCCCATTACCATTCTTGTTCCAACTCCTCTCAACCTTCCTCTGAATTGGCACCGGATCCCTCTCATCATACAACCTTCCGGCCAAATCTACTGCAGACCTAAAAGTGCTTAGTCTAGCAGCTATCATGTTCCTCCTGATATCCACTGGCAGACCCTGCATGTATGTCTTAATCTTCTTGGACTCTCGAGTTACTAGGTCCGGCACAAGTCTTGCAAGCTCATTGAACTTGGAGGTATACTCTTGATGAGTCATGTTTCCAGCCTCCAAATGAAAGAACTCCTTCTCAATTTTGTCCAACTCCTGATGTGGACAATACTCCTCCAGTATCAGTTCCTTCAAATCCGACCACCTCATCCTTGCAACAAACTGTTTTCCCTCGGCTTGGACAATGTTGTCCCACCAGCATAATGCCGAGCCAACAGAAGAATAGGAGGAAAACTTTACCTTTTGATCCCCCGGCACTCACTGATGTCTAGGACTGCCTCCATCTCTCGAACCCAACGATGAGCAGCAGTAGCATTGCCGTTACCATCAAAGGTTAGGGGTTTGCACCTCTGAAACGCCCCATAGGTGCACCCCTTAGCGGCCTCCCTCTCCTTCTCGCTATCATCATCATGAATTATCACCCTGGGATTAGATGGCTCTTCATCAGCTTTCTCCTTCTCCCCTGCATCCTTGGTCTTTTCACCATCCTTTACAACCCTCAACACCTCGGTCACCACCGAAGGTAACATGTTTTGCATGACGTTGTAGACTTCGTCAGCAATAGCTTCTTTTACCGTAGACTTGAGGGTGGCTGATCCTTCACCCTCTTGGTGGCTATGAATATCCGTGTCCTCATGAGTCATCTCAGGAGCCTTAGCTTTGCTCCGGGTGACACGTGGCCCAGTAGTACGCCCGCCACGAGCACCACCTCGGGTCGTCTTCCCAAATTTCCTACCCGCCATAAGATCTACCTCTTATAAGATTCAAACACTAACAAGGTCATTCAAGGTAATAGCTCAGATTACGTCAAGTATAGTAAGTCCCTAATTACAGTGGCCAGTTGTGATTAGTCATTTACTTTACTCTTCATCCCCCAAGCATTTCCTGTCCTGACTACATCACTATTCGAATCTACTAAGAGCACATAACTCAAATAGCACATGCACGTAATACCAGTTAAATTGATGAAAAATCTACCTGATGGCACGTTGCTACTTGGGCTGGCATCCTTCCATTCGGTCCCATTCTCAGTTTAAGTTTAGGTTTTGAAAACAATTTACCCAATTCTCTTAAACTTTGGCTCTGATACCAACTTGTAAGGCCCCATCCCCGGAGACCCCACAATTGGTCATTCATATCACCATTCATTATTAAAAACACCTTAAATCACATTATTATAAGAAAACAATCACAGCAGAATAATTTAACCAAAAACCATTTCTTGCTTTAATGATTACTTTTGCCAAATAATACATCGTTGTTAGAGTTACAAAAGAATATTTAGTTGCATTACAAGACAAAATGTCATAATTTCATAAATGGATGCCACTCTCCAATCACCAAATAGCTTCAGCCGTGCCATTCTTAGCAACATCCTTACCTGCCAACTGATATACATAAAAAAAATCAGCGTTGTTGAGTGAGTCCTAGTTTAATAATATAGAAAATATACTTTGGTAAAATTCACATGGTGATCATTGATCATCATACATAATCCATCTTTAAGAGATTCTTTGTCTTTCTTTCTTTCATTATCCTTCATTTTCATTAAATAGGATCGCACAAAGCAAGAGCCTACATTGTTGATTGGCAACAGATGCTGAACCCCTGTCGGTACACATTAATAAGTGGTAGCTAACCCCCGACAGCTGATCCACACTGCTAGGCACGAAGCCTGCTCATGAACTTGGATCCCATTAGTTTATTGGTCAATCACAAGGATTAGACGCCGTGTGGAAATCCGATACTGATGGATCGAATATTGCAATCGTATTGTTGCCGTTTATCGAATTTGTGATGCGGAAACTCACAAACCCCTTGATGATTTCAAGTGAAGATCTATATTCAAGATGAACATGTATGATGATGAATGAATGATGAATAAATTCAAAAACATATAATCATAAAGATTTCATTCATTCATATGTATGATTCTAGAGGTTTACAAGAGAGTTTGTAAGAACACTCTCTCACACACACTCAATCTTGATTTCTTACTCTAGTGAATGCTATTGATTGTCAGTGAATGTCCTAATTCTTCTAATTGTTGGAGGATAAATGACTACACTTAGTCATTTATACTCTTTACAAAAATAATAGATAATTACATTTAAACACCGATGATTACACAAATATAGTTCTAAGTCTGATAACTTCTTCTATTGCTGATGCATGACTGCCAGGTGCTGACATCATTTGGGACGACTGCTGATGTTGACTGTTGACTTTGACCACGGTTGACCACGGTTGACCAAGTTTGACCAAGTTTGACTTTGGTCAATTTTCTTCGTTTTGATCATATCTTTAGCATATCTTCACCGTGTCGGTTTTGATAATCATCATGAGATTTGGCACTTAGGTTTTGGTAAGTATCGTCTTCAAATAGTCCAATAATACTCCCCCTAAGATGATGCTGCCAAAACCTCATGATTATCAAAACCTTGGATGTTGATTGACGTGCAGTCTTGAGGTGCAGTCTTCTCCTCCTTTTTGGTAGCATCTTCTTAGAAGCTTTATAAAAAGGCATTAAGAAAAGGACTTTGTTTTGGCACATAAAGACTTGGGTTCTGCACTTGATGGATGTTTCATCAGCTTGATCTTCTAGTCTTGTTTTGAAGACTTGAAAATGCACCCATTTGCATACACTGTGGATTGCACAGGTAGTAATATCAGCAGCTTTATCTCAACCTCAGAAGTGAAGGAGAAGCATCAAAAATTCTTCAGACTTGACATATACTCTCCTTCAACAAAAGCTTTAGAGGGTGAGGAACTTTTATGTATGCGACACCAAGAGGAGGATTCTTAGTTCTCAGCAACTGGCAGGAGATCTTTGAAGGAAGCAGGAGTGTTCTCTTGACATCTTGAACTGAATAAGAAACTCAGGCATGTCGTGCAATTCATCACCTGCAAAAGTCTAAATCCTTTCGGTAGAGGTATTGCATGGAAGTTTCACTCCTAAATTAATAACACATGTAAATCTGCCAAAACTAAGAAAAATACTAAAAATGACAAATCTTTTTGGAATTTTAGATTTTTTCAAAAATAAGATATTTACAAGCATGAATCCTTGAACTTCAATGAGATCATACTAATCCAAAATCCTCTACATCTAAGAATGTTTAAGGTTTGGAATAAACATAGACAAAGAACAAAGTTGATTGTAAGTATGTTTGTCCATTTAAACTCATGCAAGGATCTATTTTCAACACTTTGTGATATTCATCATGTTTAGGTTTGATTAGATATGCTAATTAAGTACCCCACACTCAGAAGTATGGAAGAATAACCCTCCTCATGAAATGCAAGGTGGCACTTTATCACAACTTGAACCAGGCTACTTAGAGTATAAATTCTCATGATATGATCCACTTTGGGATTCTTTTGTACTTCACTTTGGAAGTTGATCCTCATTGGGATTCTTTTAGTTTTGATCCACATTGGGATTCTTTTCTTTGCCTTTTTGGCATGCATCAGCACTTTTAGTGCAAGGTCAACTAGGTCTGTGCTCAGCACAACAGAAGTTTTCCTTATGTTTACTCTAGGTCTGTATTTACATACAACAAAGGAGAAACAGATGCTTTTATCAATGAGAAGTTTATAAACCATTTTCGAATGGTGTGTTTAGGTAACCACACAAGCAAACACTTGGAAAAGTCATTTCTTATCAATACCTAAAGATGGTTTTGGTCCACAGTGCATATTGATTTAGTTCATCACAAATATGCTTATCTTGAATCCAAGTTGAGCCTACTGACATATCAAACAGAGCCTTATCAGTCTTTATTGATTTGAAAAATAGATGCAGAAGATAGTAGATGAGTGTACTATCATTTCTCATGTAAATGCAGGAAGATTCAATAGAAATATTTTTGGACTTTTCTTGATTTTTTAATTTTTAGGATTTTGGTTTTTGAGAAAATAAAGAAATGGCATATGTGTTATCAATTCAATAGAGATCATCAACAGTTAGTCCATGTAGCAATGTAATCAGACTAAGCAGATGGAATGAAACATCGGTTGTTTCTTGCATTGCCATCATAGTTTCTATGAATGATTGATGTCCTGCATTGAATCATGGTTAATGTCTACTCCATTTGGCTCGGTTGCATCATAAACATCATGAGCAGGAAGAACGTTCCTATCATGTAAGGGATCAGCCACTGCTAACTTTTCTTGGGTTGGCAGGCCTCCATAACTGTCCCTATCACACTAGCAAATCAGTTAGATGTTTCAACCTAGGCCATTACTGTCATGAGCTGTCCATTAGCGTTTTTATATGTGACTTGCTCGTATGTGTATGATTTTGCTGTATCTGGTGATATATCAGATTCACCTCTTGAAATTGTTTTCTTTCTCCAACATTGTTTTGTTTTTAAACCAACTTTTGTTTAACAAAAGGAGTTTGTTTGGCTTTTGAAAATCCTTTGGTTGGTTTAGAAAATCTATTTTTCTTTTGTATGTTTTGTGGAGGTGTAGCAAAGGATGTTTGTCCTTGATCATGTTTGTTTCTTCTGGGCATGTGATCATATTCATCATAAGAATTATAATTATGATTACAACAATTTGATGGATATGATCTTTTATGATATCTATTATTCCAAGTATTATTCCTATATCTATCATACTTATGTTATGTGTATGACCTAGGATAATGTCTTGGTGCCCAATGATCATTATATCATAATGTTTAAAATCATACCCATGCCGATATGATCAAGGAGAAGAGTAGCTATGATGTCTGTTGTAGTACTCATGCTTCGATCTTGGTGAGTATGACTTTGATGTATGATAAGATCTTTGACCTCTTCTGTGTTGTGATGTTAGAGAGTTGTTGTATGAACACTCTGAAGTGGTACGATTCTCCATGTCACAATTTAAGCAGTTAGGAGTAGGTCTGGATCTTCTTCCCTTAGGCTTGAATGATGAAGTTAGATTTGCTTGGAACTTCACAGCCCTTTGTTTTGTTTGTTTTTGTTTCTTTCTTTTGTGAGGACATATATATATATATATCACTATCAGTGTTTTTACACTCTGAAGAGTTGTGTGAATCTAAATTACATGTCTCATAAAGAATTGGTTGTTGTTTTGGAGTTTCTAATGTAGCCTTTGAGGTTGATGGTTGGTTTGGATCAGGTGTAAAAGACTTGGTCTGACTTTTCTTCTTTCTTTTAGATCTGGTCTTCTTCCTCTTGACTTGTTCTTTGATTTCTTGTACCTCAAGCTTCTGTTTGTTCTTTAAGTCCATCTTGATCTTTGTCTTCAATTCAGCCTTAGGCAATTCTGGTTCAAAGAATCCTGCTGATTTGAATTTCTCATAGAGAACCATTGCCTTTTGTTTGTTGTCAGGCTTTGCTGCTTTTGATTTCTATGGTTGTGTTTGTCTTGGAATGATTTCTTCAATGACATCTGTTTGTTTGGTTGGTTGATTTCTTCATCACTATCATCACTTGCAGAATCTTCATCTTGATTATCACAAGAATAAAAGCTTTCATTCTGTGGTTATTCTGGTTTAAGATACAGCTTTGGTGCTATTTCAGGAGAAGTGATTTGAGTGATAATGGATGGTTTGTCTGTTTGATGATGATCATGCATCTTTGAATCTTCTTCAACTGGACTTGTCATTGAAGTTGGCATTTCTGTGTAGTTGTCATTATAAGGTGGAGGAACAGCATGGTATGTAATTCCAGCACTCTTCTTTTGATCTCTTTGTGCATTAAGTAGTTCTTCTAACTTGCTGGTAGTCATCTTTAAATTTTCAAGTTCAACTTCTGTTGATGCATGATCTGATTTTGTCTTTGTTAAAGACTCAGTGAGTCTTGTAACTTGAGCTTGAAGACTACATCTTTCTCCAAGGAGTTTGTTTACATCCTTTAGAAGAGAATTGATTTTATCTTTAAAAGCTTTATGTTGTATCTTTAATTATGCATTTGTAGCCTTTTGTGAATTGATTGCTTGATTTTGACACTCAATGTAATGTTGCAAGTTACTGATTATTTTGGTTGTACTTGCTTCTGATATTTTGACTTCAGCTTCAGCCTTTGTGTTTGTTAACTTCACAGAGAGTTCAGTTGATTGAGCATTCAGCTTGTGATTTTCTTTAATCAATTTATTAACTTCTTTCTCTAGTGAACTGATTTGTTTTGCAGAAGTTTTTAGTTCCTCTGCATGTGAAGCTCTTTCCTCCTTTATCATGTATGATATATTGTTGCAATATTTTCAATATGCCTGAACTTCATCTATGCATGCTGATGAGCATAGATTGATCTTTCTATCTTCAGGAATTTCAGGCAATGGAGGAATGTTTGTGTTGATGTGTGTGGCTTTTGCAAGCTCAGTAGTTAACTCTTCAAGTTTGATTTGTTGTTAAACCATTATATCTTGCAACTGGTTCATCTCTTGAGTTAAGCTGGTGTTTTGTTGATTCAACATCTTGATTTGTTCTTGATCATTTCTTTGAGATTGTTACATCTCTGACCTGCATTTTATCAAATCATTAGACAATGTGTTGTTTGAGTTTGCAAGATCACATAAATGTAAGTGCATGAGTTCTTTTTCAATGTGACTGATGTACAACTTTATGTTTGTGTTATCAAACAATGAGTTATTATTTGATGTGCTGCTGATGTTTGATTGTTTGCAGCTTTTGTTTGATTTGCTGCTGTTGTTTGGTTGTTTGCAGCTTGGTTTGCTTTGTTTGAATTCTTGAAACCTCTTTCTATCTGCAGCAAGAAAGATAGCTCGGTTTCTTGAAACACGAGTGTTAGTGAATGATGTTAAATTTTCCATTTTGTTTAATAAAAAATGATTTGAAAATTTATGTTGTGTTATAAATCAAAATCAAATTTAAACTTTAATTGAATCCAAAGAACGTCAAAACTCAATCTAATTAGATCGGCCTAATTAAAGAGTTAACTTTGTTCGATTACAATTTATTTAAGCTCAATTAATATTAATCAAGCTTAATTAAAAGTAATAAAATTTAGATTTTATCAATTAAAATTATATAATTTTGTGACTTGATTTCAAATATTTCAACTTCTTTAAAATCTTCTAAGAAGAACTTTTTAATAGTAGTCAATTTAAAAACTTTAAAAAACTCAATATTTTCTGAGACTAAAATTTATGAGTTGGTCAAAGTTAACAACTCATGAAACTTTAAATTGTTTATTTGTTTTAAAGAACTTCCGAAACTTTGATGTTAACTTCTTTAAACACAAACAAAGGTCCTGAACATAATTTTGTTTGATTAAAAAAATATAAAACTTTTGTTGATTAAAGTTTGAGTAAAATCAAAGTTTTATAACTCAAACAAAAAGGTCAAAATTAAAACTCAAACAAAAATCAAAATTAAAGTTTTTTAAAACGACTGACTCCTCGGTCAATAAAATTAAAAAGAAAAGATTAACAAAGAACACAAAAAGTCAAAGATGAGTTTCCTTATTTTCTTCAAACCTTCGGTCACTCCCAGAAAGTTAGGAACATCCCAAAACTTTCTCTCGACCAATTCAACTGACTAGTTCAACAGAGAACTCACGAAGATCTCTCGGACTTCACTCACAATCGAACTCAATGTTTGATTTTGTGTTTTGATCAACAGTGGTGATTTGATTCGGTGATGAAGGAGTTTCTTCAATGAAGATGCAGAATCGAAGGTCGAAAGATGATTTGGGTGTTCAATCGACCGAAGCTGTTGATTGGGGTGTTTGGATGATGGTGGGTGTCGGTTGACTTGGGTGTTCTTTGACACATGATGGTGGGTCGATTGGTGATTTGGGGGGCTTTGATGGTGTTCGAAGGTTGACGGGGAATTGGGTGTTGGTTCGATGGAGCGGTCGATGGTGGGTTGAGTGGTCGTCCGCTGTGTCCGAGGTAAGTTGTCCGCTGTGAATCTCAGGACCTGTTCGTCCGCTGTAGAATCAACTTGCTGTCCGCTGTGGCTTCTTCAGAGATTCGTCTGCTGTAGAATTTGAGGCTGTGAATCCGCTGTGGATTCAGAACTTTCCGTCCGCTGTATGTTGCCTCAGTCTCAACACGTCCGCTGTGGATGTCTTCTGCTCGTCCGCTGTATGTTTATAGCTGTCCGCTGTGGACAAGTTCAGGGTAGTCCGCTGTGGACACAATTTGAGCGTCCGCTGTGGCCGGTTTTGTCCGCTGTGGACTGTTTGGTTTGTGTCCGCTGTAGACAAGGTAAAAACGTCCGCTGCAGATTTCAGTTCATGCGTTGTGGGTTTAATTTGTGCGCTGTGGACTGTTGCTTGCTGCCCGTTGTATGTTGATTTGCTTGTTTGTCGGCTATGTGTTTCTTTGGGTCGTCTGCTGTGAATTTCTTTGGTAAATGTCAGCTGCGAATTCAGGAATTTTGTCCGCTGTGTTGATGTTGGTCCTTTGACCGCTGTCAACAGTTTACATTCATAGCAGTTTGAAGGTGATGATGATGATGTGAAGATTGAAGATGATGTAAATATGATGTTTGTGAATGTGTGATGTATGAATGTATAATGACACCATTGAAAGAAAGTGTAAGTTAAGAAACACTTAAAGTCATCAGCTGTAGAATTAGATGTAGAACACTTTGGAAAAACATCAAAAACAAATGCAATATGTATGTTATTGTAAATTTGATTATGAATGAAAATTCACTTTCAAATTCACCACTTGTTGTATGTATGTGTGTTGAATGATTTTGAATGATTGTATGATGAAAAAATAAATCAAAATCAGGATTAAATCATGTATTTGGCTTATTTTTAGATTTCACAACAGTTTGACTTTTTCAAAGTCAAACTTCATGTTTTTGATTAAACCAACTTTTGATTCTTGGATTTCTGATGGAATTGGGTGAAATCAAAGGTTATAATGGTTGTAGATAAGTGATTCTAAGCTAGAACAACAATCGATTTCATATAATCATCATCTAAACTCGGATTTAGATGATAAACCTATGAAGAACAAATGAAGAACAAAAACCCAGATCTAAGAATCAATGTTCAAAATGTATGAGTTGGATGTTGTCAATGATAAACGACCTTAGATTTGATGTTTCTAAGCTAAAACCACTATCAATTTCAGCTAAACAACATTAGATTCGTGATTTTTGATAATTTTTCACTAAGAACACCAAATTTTTAAAAATCTTCAAATTCAAGAGTTGTGTTAATTCAATTGACATGAAACTTTACAGATGTGTTAGTTATCACAAACTAAAGCTATTAGAAGCCTAAATTCGATCAAACAACATCAAAATTAAACTTTCACGTTCATGAGCATTTGAAGACTTGAAGAACAAGTTTGCTTAAATCTTCAAATTAGTGGCTCAAATGAACTTCAATTGATATGAAAACTTGCAGATCTTCACGAAATAACAAATCTAAGCTAATGGTAGCTTGATTTCATTAAAAACAACAACAATTTGCAGATCAAACTTGTGGTTCAAATTTTTTTTGAGAAAAATTTGAAGAACAAGGAGCCAAGGCTCTGATACCAATTGTGGAAATCCGATAGAGATGGATTGAATATTGCAATCTTATTGTTGCCGTTTATCGAATTTGTGATGTGGAAACTCACAAACCCGTTGATGATTTCAAGTGAAGATCTATATGCAAGATGAACATGTATGACGATGAATGAATGATGCACAAATTCAAGAACATATAATCATAAAGATTTCATTCATTCATATGCATGATTCTAGAGGATTACAAGAGAGTTTGTAAGAACACTCTCTCACACACACTCAACCTTGATTTCTCACTCTAATGAATGCTATTGATTGTTAGTGAATGTCATAATTCTTCTAATTGTTGGAGTATAAATGACTACACTTAGTCATTTATACTCTTTACAAAAATAAGAAATAATTACATTTAAACACTAATGATTACACAAAATAGTTCTAAGTCTGATAAATTCTTCTGTTGCTGATGCGTGACTGCCCAGTGCTGACGTCATTCGAGACGACCGCTGATGTTGACTGTTGACTTTGACCACGGTTGACCAAGTTTGACTTTGATCAATTTTCTTCGTTTTGATCATATCTTCACCATGTCGGTTTTGGTAATTATCATGAGATTTGACACTTAGGTTTTTGGTAAGTATCATCTTCAAATAGTCCAACACCCCGGATGTGCCTTTCTTGGGCTGAAACAGCCACACATCAGTTGATCTAACGACAACATGGTCGTGAACCTCCATTGGAAAAGCTTGCAAGGCTTTTCACCTCTTGTTAGGGCCCTGGGGTAACATTTAATAAGTTTCACTATCCTTTTTTATTCCTTTGTGTCCACTTATTATGAATAATACTTTTATAATATTATTACCTTAAAATCACATATCATGAAACAGTAATAATTATTCATAGCAAGCAGCCCATAAGAAGGTAAATAAAACATTTGAAACATAGAACAAGCATAAACACCCATCAAACATAAGTTCTTAACACTTGAACTCTGCTGAATCAATATTTCAGATTCGTTGAGCCTGGATCTTAGGATTCATCAGTTTCAGATCCGAAAATTCAAAATTAAATACGGGTGGAAGTGTGTGAATCGAAGAACAAGGACGTGTGTGTAATGTATAATGTTATGATTTTATTGATGTTGAATAACAAATTACAATGAAGAAACATATACAAAGATGGATGAACATCAAACCCACCCAAAGGAGAGAAATTCTCCTTAGGTGGTGATTTACACCATGAAAAACACACACTTAAGAACTACAAGCCACTCACACATTTTGCAAAAACCACTCATTACAAGTGGCACTAGTTGTTCTATTTCTTGTGGTCTTGATGTTGACTTTGTCTTGTTGACTTTGTCTTGTGTTTGTTTTGTTCTGTTTATCAACTTGGTCTCTGAACTTGTACAATGAGATCTTCAGTTGGCTTTGATTGTGGTTTGGAAAGCTTCAGTTTATCAATTGTTGAACCCAACAATACTCCCCCTAAACTGATGTTTGCCAAACTTTGAATTGAAGATCTTCTCTGTCGCATGTCTTCTTGATCAACTGATGTTCTGACACAGTTCACTGTAGTTCTCCCCCTCAGATTAAGCTTCTCCTAATGTATTTCTGATAAAGGATAGAATCTCTTTGAGAATACTTAACGTTTTGGATATGAGGTGTATCACTTTTGGATTACTGTTTGTTCATATCACACTTAAAGGATTAGTATGTATTAGGCATATGATGAGGCTTTGAACTTTAATAAACAGAATCAGGAACATAAGTCAGTCTTGAAGACACTTCAACTCTTTTAATCTCTGAATTAACTTGACAATGGATGGTTCCAAGTACTTCAGAAAGAGTTTCTAACAGTTGTACAAATCCTTGATTGGATCAATGATTATGTGACCAAGGTTGATTTCTATATTTCTGTTGAATGTGAAAATGGATGTGCCTGTTGGTTGCAATCACCCGTATTCATCATGTTTCTTGTTTTCTTATTTGTTGTAGTCATCTGTTCATCATCTGTTTATTGATATTGTTGATGTTGATGATGTTGTTATTGATGATGTTGTTGATGATGTTGTTGATGATGTTGTTGATGTTGTTGTTGATGTTGATATTGTTGATGTTGTTATTGATGTTGATGTTGTTGTTCGATGTTGATGATGTGCATTTGTTTGAAGTAAGCTAACATTTGCATTAGTTACTCAAAACATGAGCATTTGTGATGCAGTGCACGGAAGGAAATCAAAGCTCAAAAACACAAAAATGGCCCAAAAACCCATTTAGAGGCCTTATTTTGGAAAAATAACTGGATAACCCGCCTATGGCGGGTTACCATGACTTAGCCCTCGTTTCCACGGTCGTTTTGACTGGTAGCTCGTCGGAAACGGAGGCTCGTAGCCCAGGTTTTGCCCATTTTCTGCATTAGTTCTGTTGATCATCCGCATTTGGTGTGATAAGCATCTGAATTAGTTATCAACATCCGCATGTGTTTCATAACACATCAGCATTTGATAACATCAGCATGTCAGACCAACACCCGCATTAGTGCCAAAACATCCGCATTAGTTTCAGATACTTCATCCGCATTTGTTGTAGTAAATATGGGTGAACAAAGTTAACTTATCAGCATTTTGTAGCAAATGCGGGTGAACTGTCCACATTTACTGTTTCAAATGCGAAAGAACACTTTGTTGTCCGCATTAGTTTTACTGTTCCAAATGCGGAAGAACACTTCATTCGCATTTAGCACAAATCATCCGCATTGGTTTTGTTCTCACATCCGCATTTGTATGCCCTTTATCAGCATTTGTTCTGTTTGAACACCCGCATTTGATTGCCTTAGTGACAAATGCATTTGAGGTTCTCATCCGCATTAGTTGCCTTAATGCATCCGCATTAGATCTCAAAGACAGCCGCATTTGGAACTCATCCGCATTGGTTGAGTTACACAACTGCATTGGCTGTGTAACATCAGCATTTGTTAGGATCTCATCCGCATTTCTTTGAAGAAATGCGGATGCATTAAGTTCCATCCGCATTTGTTCTTTACCTTGAACAAATTTCCGCCAAGTATACCAATGAAATGCGGATGAAGTCCAGCAACAGTTGTTCTTGTAAATCTGTGATCTGAGTTTCAGATTTATTCGAATCGTTTCCACACATTCAATTGAATATGCGAATAGTTGTTGAATCCTTTTCGAAGGCTTGTATCTTGATGTAAGCAGCTTCAATTGATCACATCTATTCGAGATTTTGACATCATCGAAGCAAGATGTTCGATTTTGGATGTTCTGCACAAATACATGTTCTTCGTTGATTTTGCTTTGGATCTGTTACAATTGCTCCGAAATTGAAGTGATAATGTGAGGAATGATTTATCAACTTCAATTCGAAGCAAACAAGAACAGATTTGCTGATTTTGTTTGTGTTTTGCTGAAGAACAGATGAGTTTTGATGAACAGACGCTTGTTCTTCAATTTGTTTGATTTTCTTCTTTGTTGTAAACATCTTTAAAGATGAAAACAGATCTGAAACATACATGAACCCAGCAACCAACAGCTCTAATACCATTTTGCTGAATCAATATTTCAGATTCGTTGAGCCTGGATCTCAGGATTCATCAGTTTCAGATCCGAAAATTCAAAATTAAAGATGGGTGGAAGTGTGTGAATCAAAGAACAAGGACGTGTGTGTAATGTATAATGTTATGATTTCATTGATGTTGAATAACAAATTACAATGAAGAAACATATACAAAGATGGATGGACATCAAACCCACCCAAAGGAGAGAAATTCTCCTTGGGTGGTGATTTACACCATGAAAAACATACACTTAAGAACTACAAGCCACTCACACACTTTGCAAAAACCACTCATTACAAGTGGCACTAGTTGTTCTATTTATAATGTTATTACATCATGACCTAATTTTGACTATTCTTGTGGTCTTGATATTGACTTTGTCTTGTTGACTTTGTCTTGTGTTTGTTTTGTTCTGTTTATCAACTTCGTCTCTGAACTTGTACAATGAGATCTTCAGTTGGCTTTGATTGTGGTTTGGAAAGCTTCAGTTTATCAATTGTTGAACCCAACAAACTGTATTCCCAAAATTTCAGAAAAATCCTAAGCGTTCACAGCGCATGAGTAGCATACACAGTGGATGGCTTAAAGTACTAAGTATCCACAGTGGACAACCTAAGTCTACAGCAGACAGCCAAGGTCCACAGTGGACAGCCAAGGTCCACAGCGGATGAACATAGTCCAATGCGGATGGCCATAGTCCAATGCGGATGAATAACATCCACAGCGGATAACTAAAAGTGTAAAACGGATGAAATAAGTACACAGCGGATAACCAACATCCACAGCGGACGTACAAATTTTTCTAAGGGTTCACAGCGGACAGTGTCCATAACAGATAACAAACATCCATAGCGGACAACTTAAAACTCCTTAAGTGTCCACAGCGGACATGTAAGTCCACAGCGGACGTCCTACATTTCTAAGTGTCCATAGCGGACACACAATATCCACAGCGGGTGACCATCATCCACGGCGAACACTTGTTCAGTACGTGCGATGCAACTTATGAAGTTTTCCAATCTCAAACATCATTCTAGCCTGAGCTTAGCATAGATCTAACATGTTATAAGCTTAAAGCATAACAAACATCATCACAACATCGTAGAAATCACTTAAAACAAACATACTTCAAACGCAACTGTATACCATGTAAAACTCATAGTTTGGTTAAGAAAATAGCAGTTATTATGCATATCAGCCCCAAAACAAGTAGAAAACATGTAAAATAGGGGATCTAGAACTCACCTCTCAGCAGCTTTCGAGTGAAACACCACAAACTCAAGAGCTAACTAGAATATCTAACACCTAAACACATAAAACAAACAACCAACACAAGAAAACACATAAAAATAGGTTCATAAGCTCGAACCCAGCAGAAAATCAAGAAGAAATCTTCTGGAAATCTCACCTTTTGAAGAACTTAAGCTTTATCTCTCTAAAACCGGATGGGGTTTTCTTTTCCAAGCCTTTAGCCAAATTATGCATGAGAGAGAGGGTCATGGGTGGCCTTACCACCTTTTTGAAACCCATTATGGGTAAGTTTACCTTTTGTCCACCTTTACCCCTTAACCTTTTGGATATTTATCTTTTCTTCTTTACTTTTCTTTTCTTTGAATTTTTTTCGGGTGTTACACTCTTCAACAGTGTGTTGATCATAAGCAGCGGGTTGATCTTCATTAATCTCATGTTCATCAGCAGGCACATCATCATGTGCTTGTTCCACAACATCAGGAACAACTTCTTTAGCAGCTTCTTCATGAACTTCTTCTGGGTTTATCTGATGTAACATCCATGGAAGTAATGGAAAGAAATTTCCATTGTAAAAGTTCCTAGGATCTTTGTTCTTGATGTACTTATATGATTTGGCATTATAGTGAGGAATGTCCATAACAGGCCCCTCTGGTACAAGTTCAGAAAAAGCTTCATTGATGAAGCACTGAATGAACCTTGGGTACATTAGAAACATATGCCTCCTTCCTTCTTGGATATTTGAGATTAGGCCATTAAACACATAAGTAGACATGTTGAATGGTCTGTTAGTGCATAAGGCACAGATGGCTGATGAAGTAGTAATGGGGATATCATTCCACCTAGTCTTCCTCTTGGACAAGCAGTGTTAGAATAAATGAATGAGGAATCTCCATTGCAGATCAACTAACCCATTGACAATCTGTTTTCCTTCAAATCCATCTTCATAACCAACGTTGGGAAAGAAGGTCATGATGTCATCTTCTTCAAGTTCTTGGGGAGAGTTGGCATCATCATCAAACTATAGACACTGTCTCACAGTCTGTTCAGAGATTACCAATGTATGATTATCAGTAATTCTTCCTGAAATAGTTTTTACACCATCAATCTCAGTTACTTCAGCGGTTCCCCAGAAAGATCTAATGAGGTTCTCATAAATGATGGGTCTAACGGTGATAGCATATGCCACTCTTGTTGTAGAGATGAATCTGATCATGTCTCTTAATCCTACAGATTCGGGCACATCAGGATCAAGAAATCCACTAACATTGTGGAGCTTGCTCCATGTCAGGTTTGCCATAGATTCTGCAATAGATACATAAGTGTTAGCAATATTCTAACAATTATCATATCATATGACAAGAATCATGTTTGACTTTTCTTATTTTGACATTTTCAGGTCAAAAATGAAAGTTCAAAGGTTACTGTTTTATTAAGAGTTTGACCTAATTTTGATTTTGTGATGAAAAATCATTGAAGTTATGTTTTATGCTTATCTTTGATCCTCTTTACTGTTTCAAACATCCTTTAATGTTTAAACATTGGATTTGATTTCCACATTTTCATGGTTCGATTCCCCTGTTCATTCTGATTAATTTAGGGTTTGAAAAACGATTGTTCTTTGTTATTCACATTAACATCCGTTTCAATGAACTTGATAATGCCATTTAAATCCACTGTTCCTGGTCGATTTTATGAAGTTTCTTAAACCTAGGGTTCTATGTTCATTATAGGTTTGACATTTGAAGTTTTACAAATTCATCAAAAATCACCTTGTTTTGATGCTGCTTTGGCCAAAGATCAAATTAGAGGTGGAATGGATGTCGATGAACAACATAAACACAAGATCTGAGGTTGTTTGGATGATGATGAAAAACAGTAAGAAAAACGCTCGTCGCATTATAAGTTCACTCAAATTTGAAAAGTATTAAATGACTCTCATTAATGTGTTTAAATAATACATTTAACGACTTACACAAATTTGGCAAGTGTGAACAAATGCGAATGTTTTAATTTTGATACTGTAGCAAATGCGGGTGCTTTAATTTGTGCGTATTTCTTTACTGTAGCAAATGCAAATGCTTTAAGTTGTGCGCATTTCACTACTGTAGCAAATGCGGATGCTTTAATTTGTGTGCATTTCTCTACTGTAGCAAATGCGAATGCTTTAAGCTATGCGCATTTACTGTAACAAATGCAGAAGAACAAAGAGTTGTCCGCATTAGTTACACTTGCTCAAAAAACAGTTACCCGCATTGGTTATATGTCTTAACCAAATACTCTTACTCGCATTGGTTACAGAGGATGATTCTAACTGTTTTTGCACTGATGTTCTGATTTTTTATGAAGATGAGTCTGTTACTTTGATTTTATGAAGTTTTGACTGTTACTTGGATTGTCAATTCTTGCTTGGATTGACTTGTATACCCGGTATGATACAAGTTTCCCAGTTTTGAATGATCCTGGACTTTGTGCTTCTAAACATTTGTATACACTAAGATACTTATGGTATAACTTTCACACCAACACAGTCATTTTTTTGATTTTATATTAAAGAAAAGATGTTGCAAATTTTATGTTTTTGAGAATATTTTCTTTTAAATTTTAATTACTCCCCTAAAGTTTATATCTAGATAGGATAGAAACTTTAAAGAAGTTTTAAATTAAAAGGAAAGTATTTCTGTAATTTTTTTTGTTTTTCTTATCTATACATAAAGAGGATGTATACCTTAATTGGGATCATATCAATCTTACATTTCACAAGTGCAAACAATTGTTAGTAAAATAGACATAATCATGAACATAGAGACTGTAGGTATTTTTGTCCTCTTAAACTCATGCTTGGTTGATATTTTAATGCATGTGATCTTTATCATGTTTTGAATGGATAAAATATTCAACATGTACCTCACACTCAAAAGTATGGCAAGATCAACCATTCGCATGACATGCATGGTAGAACTTTTTCACAACTTACATGAACAGGTCGTTTAAATTATGAAATCTTATTTTGATTTGAGGAAGGGGAATCCTCATTGGGATTCTTTTTGTTTTGATCCTCATATTTATTTGATCCACATTAGGATTATTTTGCACTTCACTTTGGAAGGTGATCCGCTTTAGGATTCTTTTTGTTCATTCACAAGAAATGTATTCTTTATTAATTCATCCAGATTGGATGTATTCCTCATTGAATCTTTTTGGATCATGACATCGGCATTATGTGCCTGTTTCTCCAGATCTTTGCTTAGTAAAACAGAGGAGAAACTGATGTGGGTGAATGAGATTCATAAATTATCACTACCTGGTGTGTTTAGGTTACTACACACACACACACACACACTTGGATAAGCTAAATACTTACTTACACCCTGAGATGATAGCTTCACAGCTAAATATGAGCTTTAGTTTATCACAACATGTATTTTATTTTCCAAGATGAGCCTACCCGCATATCAAATAAGTCATGTCAGTCTTTCAAGATTTTGAAATAAGCACAGTGAATGATATAACGACTGTAATTATATCATTTCCCTATTGAAGTACATACCATATACTTCAACAAAATAACTTATTTTTGTATTTTCATAATATTTTAGTGTTTTTGGAAATTTTGATTATTTACTAATGGTTAATCATGCCAATTGATTGGACTAAGAATTCAAACCGACTAGGGTCAAATGCCTTAGTGAACAAATCAGCTAACTAATTGTCTGTGTGAACCTGAATCAACTTGACTAACCCCTTTTTAGCACAGTCTCTCAAAAAGTGATATATAATTTCAATGTGTTTGGTTTTTGAGTGCTGAACAGGATTATTTGTAATAAACATGGCTGCAGTGTTGTTAATGTGAATTGGTGTGTGCAAGAAGTTAAAACCATAATCAAGTATCTGGTTTTGAATCCAGAGAACTTGAGAGCAACATACTGATGCTGCTATGTACTCAGCTTCTGCTGTTGAAACAGATACATTTGTCTACTTCTTGCACTGCCAGGAGACCAGTCTGGGACCAAGAAATTGACAACCTCCAGAAGTGGACTTCCTATTGAAGTTGCATCCCCCGTTGTCACTGTCTATGTATGCATAGAGATTGAAGTCTCCTTCCTTTGGATACCATAATCCAACTGCAGGCTTGCCCTTGAGATATCTGAATATCCTCTTCACTGCATTCACATGAGATTCCTTGGGATCTGCCTGATATCTAGCGCAAACACATACACCAAACATAATGTCAAGTCTACTAGCTGTAAGATACATAAGTGACCCTATCATTGATCGATAGAGAGTCTGATCCACTGATTTGCCATCTGAGTCTGGACCAATCTTCACTTTAGTATCCACAGGAGTTTTGATAGAATGACAGTCTGCAAAATGAAACTTTTTCAACATTGATTCCACATATTTTGATTGATTTATGAAGTTTCCATCTGCTGTCTATTGTACTTGCAATCCTAAGAAGAAAATGAGTTCTCCCATAGCACTCATCTGGAACTTGGAGTGCATGAGATTTTCAAAATCTTTATGGAGTTGCTTGTTTGTTGAGCCAAAAATGATATCATCCACATAGAACTGGCTAACAACAGTTCATGAGCTTTCTTCTTTCTGAATAAAGTCTGATCAATCTTTCCTCTTTCATATCCGTGATCAAGAAGGAAAGATGATAGAGTCTCGTACCACTTTCGAGGGGCTTGATGTAAACCATACAAAGCTTTGTCCAGCTTGTACCCCCTGTGAGGGAAATCTTTGTCCTCAAAACCTGGTGGTTGACTCACATAGACTTCTTCTGAGATTTTTCCATACAGAAATGCACACTTTACATCCATTTGATACACCGTGAATTTCATAGATGTAGAGTAAGCAAGAAAGAGTCTTATGGCTTCCAATCTCGCAACAGGAGCAAACACTTCATCATAGTCTATTCCTTCTTCTTGAGTGTAGCCCTATGCAATTAATCTTGCCTTGTTTCTGATGACAATGCCCCTGTCATCTATCTTGTTTCTTTACAGCCATCTGGTACCGATAGGGTATTGTCCTTCGGGAAGGTCTACCAGTTGCCATACCTCTTGTTTCTTGAACTGCAGCAATTCTTCCTGCATTGCCTTAATCCAGCTATTGTCTTGAAGAGCCTCTTTAATATTCTTGGGTACTGTTTAACACATAAAGCAAGAAAACAAATAGATGTTTGCAACACTTGACTTGCTTCTGGTCACTCGCTCATCTAGATCACCAATGATGTTAGACACTGGATGATTCTTATGTATCCTGGTAAGTGGAATCAAATCGCCAGCAATAGATACATCAATATTGGAGACATTCAGACCATCTTGGTGAGAGGCATCTTCAGGTTGCGATGTAGGTGAATGGTGAAAGTAATCAAATGCTTCATCAGCTTCAGCAGCACTTTGAAGACTTTCATCATTTGCATTTCCTTCAGTTTCAACTGGTACAGATGCTAATTCTGGATTTCTGACTTCAGTGGATGGTTCGGCTAAAGGAGTGGGCATTGAACTAGGACCGGCCTCAGTTGAATCACTTTGATGTTATGCAGCTTGTCTGACAGGATCAGCTTGTAATGGAACTTCTTCATCAAATTGATCAGTAGAAGAAGGAGGAATCATAGGAAAGTCATTTCTTCTCTCTACTGTTCTAGAAGATCCAGCCGATTGTAAGTTACCTGCATTTGACAAGTGGAACTAATCAAAAGATCTAGTAAATGAGTCAATATCAAACAACCAATCAGGACCATTTATTAACTTAGGAAAGGAATGCTCATTGAATTGAACATTGGTTGATTTATCAATAATGTTTGATTCAGGATTAAACACTCTAAAAGCCTTTGAGACTGAGGAATAACCTATAAAGAATCCCTCATCAGACTTAGGAGCAAACTTTCCTAAATGGTCTCGGGTGTTTAATATTGAGTCAGGACAACCAAATGACTTCAAAACTCCAATAAATGGTTTTTTATGAAAAAGAAGTTCATATGGTGTTTTGTTGCTTTCTTTGATTATCAAAGTTCTATTTTGCACAAAGCACGATGTGTTGACAGCTTCTGCCCAAAAGGTAATTGGCAGTTTGGCATCGGCTAGCATTGTTCTTGCTGCTTCAATTAGTGTTCTATTTCTTCTTTCAGCTATCCCATTTTGTTCAGGAGTCTTGGCTGCACTGAATTGATGAGCAATGCCTTTTTATGTGCAAAATGAACTTAGATCTTCATTTTTGAATTCTATTCCATTATCACTTCTGATTGATTTTACCTTTAGATCAAGTTGATTTTCAATTTTTATGATAAAATCTTTTATTATTTGGGATGCTTCATTTTTATGAAATAGAAAGAAGACCCATATGAATCGTGAAAAGTCATCTATGATCACCAAACAATAATGCTTCTTTCTAATACTCATGACATGAGTTGGACCAAAGAGATCCATATGAAGTAACTTCAATGGAGAATTGTTTGTGTTCACCAGCTTTGGCTTATGGGAGGACTTATGTTGTTTTCCTTTGAGACATGCAGAACAGTGGTCAACAAAATGAAATTCTTTTTGAGGTAAACCAAGTACATGATTTCCTTTGACCAATCTATTCATATTTTTGAAATTCGTGTGTCCCAAACGTTTATACCAAAGCTGTGACTTATCAAAAGATGCTTTAGACAAAAGACATGTTTCTTCTGAAGGATGAGCAGAATTAAGGTTCAAGACATAGGTATTATTCTTTCTCGGAGTCTTCAAGACAACCCATTCTTCAGGAATTTGAAATCCTGGTTTCAGAATGTAGCAATAAGTGTCTGTGAAGTGAGTGGAATATTTCTTGTCATAGATCTGAGACACGCTAAAAAGATTAAAGTTAAGTTGCTCATAGTAGTTCACTTTGTCAAAACTCAGCAGTCCATTCATCACAGATCCTTCCCCGGTAATTCTACCACCTTGTGAATCTCCACCAAATGCCACAGTAGTTCCTTGAATATGCTTGAAGTCATGAAGGAGGGAACTGCCTCCAGTCATGTGTCTGGAGCATCCACTATCCACATACCATAAGCTGTTGGACCTGTATGGATGACCCTACAAGCATAAAAGAACTAGTTAGAATGTTGAACCCAAGCCATGATGGTCTTGGTTTGTCCGGTTCTATCCATTACAGTAACCTCTTGATACTTTCCTTTTGGTTGTGGTTTAAAAGAAGAGGCTTTGAAGATTTTCTGTGGAGTTCTTTTTGGTTTGATTTCATCAATTTCAACTAAGCTGTCAGAAGAGTATTCAAATCTTTGATGCCGGGTTTTATGTAGAAATTGGGAATGTTTTTGTTTTTCAGAAATCCATTTAGTTTTATATCTTGAATGAGAAATCAGTGATTGTTTCATGTGTGGTGGACTTCTACTTTTGACCTTGTCAGATGAATTTAGTGAAATAGGCTTGTTTTGAGAAATTCTCAAGCCTTTTTGCTTAAAGAAACAATCAAATGTATTGTGATTTGTCATATCACATTTAGAACAATACTTGTTGAAATAATAGTTTTTTGTTGAATGATTGTTCATGTCATAGATGGAGCAATATTGATTAAAATAACACTCATCTGTATTATGATTAAGCATGTCACAAATGTCACAATACATTTATTTGTCCTTTGATTTTGAAATGGATACTTCATTCGACTTAGTAGATTTTGGATTACTCTCAAATTTGGTTTTCGACAAAGAAGCAACTTCAGTTTTCTTGGTGGCAGTAGATTGTTTCATAATTCTGCTTTGCTTGATTTTTGGAGACTGATTTTGCCTCTTTTTGCCTTTATTTAACTCCCTTTCAAATTGGTCCACATGCTCTTTATTGAAAATATCAAAACTGACCCCTTGTTTGTTTTTAGATGATGATGGTGAATCAGTTTTTATTTTTGATTTTTGAATCGAGGAGGATTTCCTTTTGGATGATAAAGAAGCAGTAGCTTTGTTTTTGAATCTCTGTGAAACCTGTTCTGATTTGCTTGAAATTTTTGGAGATTTGATCTCACTATCAGATCTGCTTTCAGCAGAAGATTTCACAGACAATTCACCATTCTTTTCCACCTTGAGATTTTCAGGAGTGAATTTCACAAATGGCACAATAGCTTTGAGTGGGCTTTTAGGTTTCTTGACAACTACAGGTTTGTAAGAGCACTCTTTGATTTTGATTGGGTGACCTAATTTGATTTTATCCTCATTTGTTTCAATGTAAACACTTGGCTTGTTTTGAGGATTTGTTATTTGTGAAATCATTGTTTTAGTTTCAATAACTTTAGGTTCAATTGAATCAGATTGTGTGAGTCACTCGGGCATATCTGTATAGTTGTTATTATATGAAGGAGGACAAGAGTTGTATCCTATCCCAATCATATCCTTTGGCTCTTTTTGTGAATCGAGTAACTCTTGCATCTTGACAGAAGAAAATTGAAACTTTTCAAGTTTCACTTCAGTAGCTGATTGCTCAGCTTTTCTTTTTGTTAACAATTCAGTTAACCTCTCATTCTTAGCTGCAAGAGTGTACTTTTCACCATGGAGTTTTTACATATCTGAAAGAAGGGATTTGATTTTGATTTCAAAACTTTTCATTTCTTGTTTTAACATTTCAGTTTTGACCTTTTCTTCTTTGATTTTAATAGCCAACTTATGATTATGCTCTCTATATCCTTGTACTTCTTGAATACATTTATCATAACAGATATTAGATTTTACCTCAGATGGCATTGGAGTTGGGCCATCATTGATGTGAGCCATGAGAGAATGATTCTGAAATTGAGGTTGGACTTCCTCTACATGCAGACTCCAATCACACACTCCATCTTGTCTGATGACAAGTGCATTAGAGGTTGGTTGGCTAGTTCCTTGAGCTTGATGAGTCAATTGAGGTAGTCTTTGATGAATTTGCCGTTGCTGATTTTGATGCTGAAACTGGGTTGATTACTTAACTGAAAGCTTGAATTTAATTAAGATGATGACTGACCATGTGAGGTTCTTTGATTGTTGTTGTTGCTTCTTCTGGGAGCATTACATTCCCGAGAGAAATGGCCAGTCATTCCATAGTTAAAACACTTAACTTTAGATTTGTCATATCCAAGCTTTATGTTTTCATTTAGACTCAGTTTCTTCCCTTTTCGAAAGAATTTCTTAGCTCTCATTGCAATCATGGCCATCTGCCATTGCAAGTCCATTTCTTCAACATTATCAGGATCTATTTCTTCCAGATCTTCCTGAATTAGATGAGCTGAAGTGAGTCTGCCCCCAATATATGCTTCAAAACTAGCAACAAAGGCATTGTAAGTTGCCTTTTGCTCTTCAGATCTTTGATCACTGGGTATGCTAGTGGGTGTTATCCTGGGTTGAGTAGAAGATGATGATTTATGTTGTTGTGGAACAACATAGAATCCAGTAGTTCTTGCTTGATCTCTTGAGCAGAGAAAATCATCTTCTTTAGTCACAAAGGCATTCTCAACAGAATGGGTTTCAGTTGGAAACTTATATGCTTCAATGACTTGAGGTCCACTTAGATTTCTGCTTCTTTCATCTAACTCAAGAGCTTCAATCTTAGCAATCATGATGTCCAAGCTGGTACTTTCCAAGTCAAGATTGTTCTTCAACATAGTAACATTCTGTTTCCAGCTTTCAGGGAGGCTGTGCAGCATCTTCTTGTTTATTTCTTTTTCTTTGTAAGTAACCCCCATGATCTCAAGATCATTCACCAGTTGTACAAACCGATGCAGCTGCTTAGAGATTGACTCTCCTTTGGTATGGTGAAAGGTTTCATATTGGTTCACCAGTTTATCTTTATTAATCTCCGTCACCTCACTGCTTTCTTCACATATAATTTGCAGTGCATCCCAAACACCTTTGGCTGTTCCATACTTTTCTAGCCTTTTGAGGACATCCATTTTCAAAGCCTGTGTTAGAATGGAGTAGGCTTTGAGGTCTATCTTGATTTTCTTATATTCCTCATCATCAAGATTTAGATTTGGATCCTCAATGGGAATTCTAGCAATCTTATACTGAGCATCTTGATCAGCATTAAGAGACACAGAAATGTAGGGTGCTTTGCAAATGGAAATCTAGTAGTCAGGATCCACACCTGTAATGTAGTTTCTAAACCTGACTTTCCACTGCTTAAACTCAGATTTGTGTTTAAGCATTGGAGGTTTAGGTGCATGACCAAGTTCAGAAAAGTTAGTAGAATCCATTTTTGATTAACTAATTTTAGATGGTTTGAATAATGATTAACTTGATTTTATGTCCAGAATATTCAAACAGACCAACTTCTAGGTATTCTTGATATGATGAACAGTTCTCAGAAAAGTTGCTTTTAGGTTGATTTGGGGTCAAGATTTTGATTTTTTGAGGTTTTAGTCTGATTTTGTTTGAGAATCAATTAGTCGAGCAGTCTTCTTATGTTGTCGGTCAGAAGCACAGCACTGGTTGATGATGTTTCATGTAATTTTAGTATGTATATTTATTAGAAGTGTAACACTTGCTAATAAATAACTCAATCACCAGTTCAATCTATTTTCATTCAAGATCTGCACTGATTTTGAGATGAATTCAAGAGCCAAGGCTCTGATACCAATTGACTGGGTTCGAGATATGAATCTCAGTTGATGTGACTCAACTTAGGATCGAATATGATGATTGAGTCAGTGATTAAGTCGCGGAAATACCAAATCACAGAATATTAATTACTGAAAGAATACTAATAAATGCTTTGTATATTGATGAGAGTGAACAAGATACAAAGTGTGCTAGGGTTGCTTGTATGATACTGGTGAAACTTTTTAATATTGTTGTCCCCCCATAAATTAGGTTATACTGATCTATTTATAGGCAGATACATTGCCTGTTCAAAATGACTAAACTAACCTGACAACTATTCATCAGAGTACTAGTCCAAGTACAAAATATCATCAGCATTGGTAAGTGTTCATCCGCATTAGTTAATGCAGATGAGAAGTCTTCATTAGCATTTCTTCTGTTTGTCTTTAGTATTGACTGGGTCATCCGCATATCTTCAGCCGCATAACCAACACTTGGTCTTTTTCTTCTATATCTTCAGCCGCATTTCTTCATGATCTTCCACCCGCATTTCTTCTTGGACTTAGAGGGATTTCCAACTTGAAAAACCTTCAACCACTTCTTGAATAGGCATGTATGATCCTTTCAAGGTCTAACAGAATGCATTACAAAAGTTAACATGTATAGGTCCTATATTTTTGAAATGAGATCTGACCTTGAGTCCTTGAACATTTTAAAAGCTGATTTTAAAATAGCTAAAAATGACTATAAACTTAAAATAGAAGATTTAGAGAAAACCATTTCAACTCTTAAGCATGAACACACAAACTACAGGACTCAAATTAAAGATCTCATAACCAAATTAACTGAATGCCAAGCTGAGCTTGTGATCTGCAAAGCTAAGGCAAAAAATTGTGTTCTTGAAGAGAAAACCTTTAAGAACATAATATCTTCTCCCATGCATGCAAATATTTCTTATCAAAACAGGCAAGGATTGGGTTCAAGTAAGATAGCTCATCCACACACATTATTGTCTGTAAGATCTCCAAGATGTGGAACTTGTCAAGATGAACTGCCCTCCATAGATCCCATTCAAGAGACTGGTGAAGGTGAAGATGAAATGGTGAAGGATGAACCTGAGGTGAGTGAAAAGGGTTATCCTAAGAAGGGATACTATTCTCCTGGAGAGAAGGATGAACCAAGGATGACCAAGTCTGCAAGGAAGAACTTGATTAGGGCTGCTAAAAGAAAATCCAAGAAATCCCAAGAGATCAAGCCCACCTTCAACTCCAAGCAAAAGCAAGTTTTGTCTCTGTTGGATTTAAAGTGGTAAAGGCTGAAGACTCAACTATGGATTCTATTACCAGGAATTCTAGTACATGTCCAAATCATCAAGAGAGGAAGACTGATAAAATGTGCACCACTACTGCACAGCCTGAGCCATCCAGTTCCAAGAGCAAGCCTCATCCCAAGAAGCCTGTTGCATCATCTAAAATGGTGAAGAAGGAAGTGGAAAGTGATCAAGCTCAACCTTCCACTCAAAGGAAGAAACTCAGAAGCATGCAAACTAAATGCATCATGTGTGGTAGTACTTCTCACTTTGCCAAGAATTGCATCTACAATTCCAAAAGTACTATCCAAATGTCCAAGAAGAAACCTTCTGAGAAGAAGAAGAAGAAGAAGAAAATAGCTTCGGAAAGAAAATCTCTTCCTTTTGGAAGTTCCAAAGTAAAGAAGAAGATAAGTTAAAACTTACCTTAGGAAGAAAAATTGGTCTCGGAAGAAAGGAATGCTTCTGAAGCACTTAAGTCTGCTACAGTGGATGCAAAAGCTTCTAAAGGTTCAGTCTCCAAAACTTCCGAAGTCATCAAAACTTTTGAAGTATTGAAGGCCAAGTCTAGTTTTCCAAAGATGGTGTGGAAGATGAAGGAAGGCCATGTGACTGAAAGTTCTTCAGCAACAATAGCAAATGATCCTCATAACTTGCCTATAGGATCAATTATTATTGCATTATCTTCTTTTCACTTTGATTAGCAGTGGCTGTTCTAGGCACATGACAGGCAATGGCTCTTTGCTCCAAAACTTTGAAAGAATTGATGGAGGGCCAGTTGCTTTTGGAGGAGATTCTGGTGGTTACATTACTGGAAGGGGCAGGGTCACAAATGGTAAGCTCAGCATTGAGAAGGTAAACTTTGTTAAGGAGCTGGGATACAATCTTTTGAGTGTATCCCAATTTTGTGATCAGAGACATAACATGCTCTTCAGTAAGCATGAGTGCATTGTTCTCAAGCCCGGGGTGGTCATTCCTTAAGAGCATATTCTGCTCAAAGCCCCTAAGAAAGGGAACATGTACAAGATGGACTTGCAAGAAACATCCCCTTCAGGAGAAGTTTCTTGCTTTCTATCTAAAGCCAATAGTGATGAGTCTTTCCTCTAGCATAAAAGAATGTGCCATGTAAACTTTAAAAACATGAAGAAACTAATTAAGAATGGTTTGCTAACTGGAATGCCAAAGAAAGAGTTTACAAGTGATGACAATTATGTTGCATGCCTGAAAGGGAAGCAATACAAAGTGTCTCACAAGCCAAAGGAGATGAAATCCATCACTACTCCCCTACACTTATTACATATGGATCTATTTGGCCCACCAGTGTAATGATTCTAGGAAGGACCTCTTGTTGCTTGGTGATCACAGATGATTTCACAAGATATACTTGGGTCTTCTTCCTTAGAACTAAGGATGAGACTCCTGAAATCTAGAAGAACTTCATTCTGAAAATTGAGAATCAATGAGATCACAAGGTCAAGACCATAAGATGTGATCAAGGAACTGAATTCAAAAATCAAATACTTGATGCATTTTGTGATGAAAAGGGTATTACAAGACAATACAGTGCTCCCAGGATTCCTCAGCAAAACGGTGTTGCTGAGAGGAGAAACATGACACTTATTGAGGCTGCAAGGACCATGCTCTTTGACTCTAAACTGCCCATCACCTTTAGGGCAGAGGCAATCAACACTGCCTGCTATGTGCAGAACAAAGTTTTAGTGGTTAAGACCCCATGGTAAGACTCCTTATGAACTGTGGCACAAAAGGAGACCTTTCATTGGTTTTCTCAGATCATTTGGATTTCCTTGCACCATCTTGAATACCAAAGATCAAATAGCCAAATTTGCTAAGAAATCAAATGATGGACACTTTATTGGATACTCTTCCCAAGCCAAGGCTTATAGAGTATACAATCTTAGAACCAGAGTAGTTGAGGGGTCAGCCAATATGACCTTCAATAAGCGCACATCCAGTGTGAAAGGTTCTGGTTCTGATTGGCTGTTTGATTTTGACTTAGTTACCAACTGTTTTAACAAATTTATGAGAATGTTTCAGGATCTACAGGTATCTTATTAACAGGAGATTCTGATCCAAGATTTGAGCTGAGAAGACCAAGTGTACAAACTACTTCAGCTCCAGTGGTAACTAGTCCTGCATTTGGAAATCCTATCAGCATAACCATGACAAATTCTTCAGCTGATACATCTAAGGTGCCTATAAGTTCCAGCACAGAGGCACAGAACATAGTGAAGGAATTTCAAATGTAGGTGGAGATGGAGGTAGAGAGAGTGATCAAGGATTTCTTGATGCTGATAATCACTCCATAGAAGACAACATCAATAATATGACACACTCATTGGATCAAGTTTCTCTTGAGAAGTATGTTGATGTGGTGGATGATAGTCAAGCACCAGATCTGAATTTCACCAATTTAGATCTATCTAACCAACTTGCTGTGATTCCTTAACTGACAATCCATAAGTCACATCCTACCACAAACATCATTGGAGATGTTAAGACTAGGGTAAGAATAAGAGGACAAATCTATGACAAAAATGTTTGTCTTCACTCTTGTTTCTTGTCCCAGATAGAACCTAAGAAGATTGATGAGGCTCTAAAGGATGGAAGTTGGGTTAAAGCAATGCATTGAGAAGCTGTTTCAATTCAAAGACAAAAGGTCCGGAATCTATGTCGTCTTCCTGAGTGGAAGACTCCCATAGGTACTAAATGGGTATTTAGGAACAAGAAGGATGATAGAGGGTTTGTCATCAAGAACAAGGCTAGACTAGTTGTTCAAGGGTACACATAAGAAGAAAGGATTGACTACACAGATGTTTTTGCTCCTGTAGCAAGACTTGAAGCTGTTAGGATATTCCTGGCTTTTGCTGCATCCAAGGATTTCAAGGTCTATCAACTTGATGTCCAGTGTGCTCTATATGTGGTGATTGATGAGGAGGTGTATGTCAAACAACCACCTGGCTTTACAGACCCAGATCATCATGATTATGTCTGCAAGCTTGACAAAGCTCTTTATGGGCTGCATCAGGCTTTAAGGAAGTGGTATGAGACACTATCATAGTATCTCTATCAACATGAGTACAATAGGGGTACTATTGATGGAACACTCTTCATCAAAGGAACAAGAAATGACTTGATGCTGGTTCAAGTTTATGTAGATGACATTATTTTTGGGTCAAATAATCTGAAACTCTGCAAAGACTTTGAGAAGCTGATGAAGAATAGATTTGAAATGAGTGTCATGTGGGAACTCAATTTCTTTCTAGGAATTCAAGTGAAGTAGGTTGACAATGGAATCTTCATAAACAGTCAAAGTATGTGCAGGACATACTTACCAGTTTCACATGATTGAGTGCAAGGTTGCTAAGACACCCATAGCCAGAAACCACTCCCTAGGACCATATCTTGAGGGGGAGTGTGTTGATGAGTATCTATACAGGGCTATGATTGGGTCTTTTATGTACCTCACAGCCAGCAGGCCTGATATCATGTTTGCTACATGTATTTGTTCAAGATATCAAGCCAAACCTAAGATGTCAAACCTGGTTGCTGTCAAGAGAATTCTTAGATATCTTAAAGGTGCTCACAAACTAGGCCTTTGGTATCCAAAGAATTCTGACTTTAATCTGTATGCCTATACAGATAGTGACTATGGTGGCCGAAATATGACTGCAAGGTGTACATCTAGGGGATGTCAATTTCTTGGTGGAAGGATAGTCTCCTGGTAATGCAAGAAACAACCTTGTGTGTCTGAATCAACTATTGAAGCTGAATACATTACTGCTGCAAGCTGCTGCACTCAAGAGCTTTGGATTCACAATCAGATGCTAGACTATGGATTCAACTTCAAAGAGACTCCTACTCACACAGACAACAACAATGCTATCCCTATTACAGAGAATCCTATGCAGTACTCAAAGACAAAGCACATCAACATCAGGTATCATTTGATTAGAGATAATTTTAAAAAGGGATTGATAAAACTAGTCAAAGTTAACACAAATGAACAATATGTTGATCTGTTCACAAAAGCTTTTGATGAGCAGAGATTTAAATATCTTGGATCAGCTATTGGGATGATTAACTTTGAGTAGATTTTTCTTAAACTAGACTCAAGATTATTTTTAAAAATATGTGTGTCTTAAGTTGTCTATATCATCACCATATAAGCCCAGTTTACTTTGGAAGAAACTTTTTAAAACTGATATCCCTTATAATTTTGAGAATTTTAATAAACTTTCTTTCGGAAGACATCAAGTTGTCTTCGGAAGAAAATTATGTCTTCAAAACAAATAACTACTTCTGAGAAATTAACCTTCGAAAGAAATCTAATATATCTTTTGAATCTTATTTTTCTCACCCAGTACTATGTGTATTGAAGGACCATTTTCTTCCGAAAGCAATGAAGTCTTGGAAGTTTTATTCTCTCTTATGAATAAAATTTACGGTATTTGATATCTTCTGAACCAAAATTTATCTATTAAGTAAATTTACACTAAGTAATTCTCTTCCGAAGCATATTCTTGAAAAGCTAAGGAATATCTTCCGAAGCCAAATTGGCTTCGAAAGTTTTCTCAAAACTTCCGAAGACAAATTACCTTCTGAAGATTTTCGACTTCCAAGAAAACTACGTTTTTGGGCACTTTTTCAGAGGTAGGACAGAGATCTGGATTTCAAAGTTTATCCTTTTACATTAACTTTGTCTCAAATCCATACCATATATATATTCGTACAACGGTTCCCCCTCTTTCACTTTCTCCTTCATCTGCAAGATTCAAACCCTAAATTCACCCACAAACCGACCTTATTCTTACCTTCCTTCATTACAAAGCTACTCAAAATGGCCAACCTTGATCCTTGAAACCAACTGGATTTTGCCATACACTTACACAGGTAGCATAATCAGGTTGCTCTGTTAGTGTCTAAGAAAGATCCTGGCTTCTCAGACATTTTTCGTTTCTTGGCTCTATCAAACTACTTCACCTCCCTCACTATAAAAGCTCCACTATATGAAGATTAACTTTTGGAGTTTGGAGGACCTACCAAGAGGTCATTATGGATAGGGAGAAGGCACTGTCTGCCATAGTGTAGGGCAGGATAATTTTTATCACTCCAGCCATCATTCGTACTCATCTAAGGCTGGATGATGAAGAAGGAGAACTGTCCTTCCTAAAATCTGCTGTGAACCAGTCCTTCAGGTAGATGGGCTATGAGGGTGATTACTTTGTAAGAACCTTCAAGGAAAGGAAGATCTCCTACCAATGGAAGTACCTCCTCCATGTTGTCATTCACTGTCTACCAAACAAACATGGAGGTTGAGATCAAATTCCTGAAGACCTTTCCTATATAGTCCATGGATTTGTACAAGGGGTCAAGTTCAGGTACTCACAATTTGTATATACTAATTTACTTGCAAACTTGGACTCCTTAGAATATTACATGTTCCCTAGATATGTTCAGTACATTCTTAAATGTGAACCGGGCTCACAGTTGAGGGGAACGGGTAATGTTCTTAAATTAGGACATATGAAGCCCGACATCTTTAAGACAATAAGAAAGCCAACTGTTGGCTTCTTAGGGGTAGAAACAGCCTTAGTCCCAAAAATGTTAGAGCTCATTGCTCAAGGTGACAACTTAGCAACACAAGCTAATGTTAAACCCACACCTTCCATATTGGCACCACCCACATAGCCACAAATCAGTATCACCTACCAACTAAAATCCAAACGAACCCCTGTACAAGCTACTTAGGTTGTGCCATATTCTCACCCATGCAGGAGGAAGTGGATACTAGAGCTCCCACTTCCCCTAAGGAGCAAACCACTCCCATCACTTCAAGGATCAGTGCTAAGGTTCCTCATGCTAAGCCTGATGAGCTCACTACACCAACACCAGCCTTAAGCCTTCACTCAGAGTCTCAAAACTCCAGAGAACAACCTTCAAAGGAAAGCTACCATCCTCAGCCTCTAGACCTCAATCAACCCATACCCAACCTTGAATTCTATGATAATGAAGACATAGATTCAATGAGTACCATGAGTCTCTCTTCTCCACCCCTGTTCAAGGAGAGATGAGTGCTCCTGACTCACCCATGTCTAGCCCACATCATCCACCCACAACTGAGGTAGATCTCCTTGAACTAGTTCAAGAGGTCCATATGGAAGAATCTCTCAATTCTATAAGTGATTACATCTTTAAGACCTCAACCATGGGAACCCAGCCCATTGACACTTCAACTGAAGCTGTCATGGTGCAGGGGAAATCCAGCAGCCAAGAACTTAGTGTTGGTGATGAGGAAGAAGACTTTGGTTCTATTCTCTCATCCCCCAGTGATTCTTCAAGTGAAGATGAGGGGAGTCTGAAACTAAAGGTGCAACAACTGACTAAAACTTGCACCTATTTAGTCTCAAAGGTCAATCACCTGGAATCTCAGGTGACTACCTTACAAAAGAGGGTCAACGACTAGCAACTTGAGATCACCGATCTCAAGGGCAAGTTAGCTGAGAGACCCATCCAGAGGACTCAACTAGGCCCATAAGAACCTGTGGATGTGGTAGACCTAACTCCTAGCTCCCATAGAAGAGGGTGATGCTACCAAGAAGGGAGAGAAAGTCTTACTTACAGTCACAGAACCTGGGAGTTCCTCTCAGAGTATGGACATAGAGGATTCACCACCCTCACTTGTAGTTGTCCATGCTTAACAACCTCCTTAAGTCCATATTGATATGGACTCACTCATACAAAGTCTGTTTGAGGAGGGTATACCAAGAGCTATGCGTACTCCATCTCTCCTTGCTGAGAACCCAATAGTGGGATGGAGATATGATGATCAAAGGAGAGCCTTGGTAATCTCTAGGTCTCAGGGGAAACAATCAAATTCTACACCCTGAGATACTATGAGATCATCTATCTAGTTGACCTTCCACTTGCCAACCCAAGTCAAAACAAGCAAGCTGCAAGGTTGGCTGATAGGATTCAGCAAAGGGTGCTTGAAGAGTTCAAGCTGAGAACAACACTATATAGACAGAAGCTAGCAGGTAAGATTGTTGGTCAACTGGATGTTAAGGTGGACCCTAAGATTAGCTTTGAAGGGGAAACCTTGGCTGAAGTCCTAATAGTTGAACCTATGAACCTTAAGATAGGAACTGCTTCACCACCCATTACCCTTAGTGAAGCACCAGCTGATGAAGGTGTCTCACAGCCTCTTTCTTGCCAGAGCTTAAATGAAGAACCAAGAAATTAAGGCCAAAGCTCTCTCCATCCTGAGTCACCCAAGCTTGTGAGTGACAAAGGAAAAAGGAAATTGACTCCTGAGGAGATTGAGGAGGATGAAAGAAAGAGGAAGAGAAAGCTAAGGGGATAGGGTTCAAGTAGGTCTCCAGGCTTCATGGAAGCTGCAATTAGGGCTGCCCCCAGGCCAAACACTCAAGATGATGAGTTAAGGGTAGCCAGATTGAACTACTTGGGGACCAAAAACTATAACATTGATGAACTCATCTTTCTTCCCTTAGAAGAGTTAAATGAACTGGCTGACCCTATGTTGTCAAAGGAGAGGAAGGAGGCAGATGATGCAAAACTACTCCTCAAGATCAAGGAAGAAAGGAGGAAGAAACTACTCTACAAGCATGATCCTACCCTCTCCCCAGTTCAAGAAAGCCCTGAGACAGAGGTTGTGGCAACTGAGCAACAACCTCAGGTAGACAAAGAAGCAGATAGACAAACTATGATTAACTACCTAAGTGCCACAGGCCTCTATCAGACATCTGTAGTTCTTCCCTTGTCATATAAATACATGGAGTTTGAGTACCTCAAGCAGCTTGAACAACAAGTAATGAAAGAACAAAAAGCTGCTAAGAGGAAGATGAGAGAAGAAGCTGCAAAGTTAAGAGCCATCATCCAAAAGAGTCTAAAGAAGTCTGCTGATAGGTAGAGGATAATGAGCTTCTTGAAGCTGTATGGATTCTCCAGAAGGAGGCTTGGTCCAATGTCTCTATCCACCATGGATGAGCAAATTAGGGTGATCAAGCAGAAGATTAAAACGGGTGAGCTCATTGACTTGCATTCTCTACCAAGTCAGGCTGCACCTGAAGTTGAGGTTAAGGTTGAACCACAAGAGACAACACAACCTGGACCTAATGCTAGACCACAGCCAACTTCATCTTCTGATCCATAGTAGGGTGCTGATCCTTCTTGTTCTGAACCTGTGAGGGAAGAGGACCCAACTGAGAAAGACAAACAAGAACAAACTAGTGTTGAAGTCCAGTCTTCTCGGTTGAAATCTTGAAAGAGGAAGAAAAGGATGGCCATTAGAAGAGACAAGAAGAAAAAGAAGAAGAAGTTCAAGGCATCCACCTCTACACCTCTGGATGGGTCAGAACAACCTGAGGGTGATCAAGAAGAGGCTTCTCATCCAACTCCTACTCAAGTAGAGCCTCTTGTTGCTGGGAGATCTATTTTGTCCTGGATCTTTGCTGCTAATTCGGACAGATGCTATGTCTTTAGAGATCAAAGAGGTCAAGATGTTTACTTCTGGAAAGACATAATCTTCCTCTGCATGATCTCTATGATATGAAGAGATACTATAAGAGTTTGAGGGATCCTGACCAAATGATAAAGAAAGGAATGGTCTTGATCCTGATAAGGACTGTCAATAGATGAGTAATCTCTTCTATTTTCGTAGCATCAGCCTAAAGGGAGTTTGTAAGGTTTATACTTAAAGGCTGATGTAACCAAAGCATCGAAAGAGCTCTCAGCAAGCATGCATGAAGTACAGAGTAAAGTTATTTCGGAAGTTTTACACCACTCAAAGGAAATAAGCTAAGTGTAAAATCTTTCAAAGCTAAATGACAAAATCTTTTGAAGCCAAAGATGAAGTCTTCCGAAGCTTCAGAGACAAAGTCTTCCAAAGCCAAAGACTGATTTCTTCCGAAGACAAAGAAGACATGCTTTCTCTAATCACTTTTTGACAAAAGCTGAACAACTTTTTGCTTCCACTCTGAAGACTCATCAACCTATATGAGTTGGTGAAAAGGTCCATATTTTTGTCAACTGTAGATTATGGTTATTGGTTTGTAACTTTCAACTTTTGTACCTTTTATCCTTTTTGTAATAGATTAGGATGTGAGCTATGGCATGTCATAGTCACTAGTCAAAAGGTAATCTGCCTTCTGAGACTACATTGATCTTGTTGTCTAGATTAGTGTTTCCAGCTGGCCTTCAAAGTATGGCCGGCTGTAGGATGTAGTATAAAGTGTCTTAAGTACTTGTTAATTAGATAAGCTTGGTAACACTTGTAAAAGAACTTGAGTGCAATATACATCATTCTTGAAAACCACTTTTGAGTGTTCTTGTTCTTCTTACTTGTGTTCTTTGTTTTATTCCAACCGGTTCCCTATTTGAATTGCTAAGTGTTATTAACTCTCCCACCTTGTGAAACTGTAGCATTGAACATAAACCATGGTCCTACAGTTTACAAACATGGTTTATGAGATCCATAAAGACTACAGGCGTATTTGTCAATCCAAATGGCATGACTGCGAACTCAAAGTTCCCGTATCTAGTTCTAAAAGGGTGTTGAGTCACGTCTTTAGTTCTTTGATCTCTTCCCTGGATTCCCTTAACCCTTTCCGCAACATCACGTTATCATCCATCAGTTTGCGATGTGCTTATGCTTAACGTGCAGAGTGGCTGCCAGAGCAGTTATGGCCTGCTCAAGCGGACAACTAAGAGAAGGCAGAATAGGGGCATAAGGGATTCTAAAAGGAGCGGACCCAGTCCAAGATTGACGTTTTGGAGAAAGAGGAACACATTTCGCACGAATCAACCGAGTCATGTACTGTGGATAATGCTCCCACTTGTGGATCGAAGGAAAACGAGGTAAGGAGAATGGTTGGTCATGATCAAACTCATCAGCATCATTGGGACTCATAGGCCACTCATCCGGTTCCGAAGATGAAGGCGGGGAATCAGGGTGAACAGGCCTTTTTCCCAACGAAGAAGAGGGGGCAGAAGAAGAAGATGCCATTCTTGTAATCAACCGCTCACAGGAATGAGCAAAAGCAAGCAATCCAGCAAAACAAAGCAAACAAGGTCAGCAAACAAAACTAAAGGTGTCTATATGTGTGTAACTAAGGCATCAGGCTATAGTCTAAATGCAATACATATGAGATGCAAAATTTATTTTAGTTCGCTATAACCATTGGCTCTGATACCAATCTGTCACACCCTCAAATTCCACCAACGGGGTTTTACCATTAGGCTCATGACATACTAGGATCTCTGCCGTTAGTTACACCAAATAACATAATAATTACAAAACATAGTTGAGCAATATTATTAGAAAATCCCAAAAACATAATTAATACTGAATTTATGAAGACATTTGAGGAAGCATAATAATTCATAACCCAAATGGCGCAAAACACGTGCAACTCAAATAAATGTAATTTGTAAAGCGTTGTTTAATCATTTAAACCAATCAGTGATGTATAAAATATAAGATGCTCCTAGCCGTGCACACCTTATAAACCTGAAGAAACATGCTAAAGTGTCAACACAGGGTTGGTGAGTTCACAGGTTTGATAAACAGTAATATAATCAAAAGTAGATCTAGTAAACAAAGTAATATCAGAAGATAGCTAGTCTACAAAACAAGTTACATAGTGTATGAAGTTCACAACCGAAGCTGACAATTGTATATATGCCTCGGCTGTGGTTACTAAACCATAGCAACAGAAATTAGGTTAATTAAACACCCGTTTGACGTACAGTCGTGCTAGCGCGACTAGCCCAGGTGGGGTTTGTCAAACCAGTAGATCTACTAAGAATTACCTCGCTAAAGTAAGTAAATTAATGGTTGGAAAGTGAGGACTTAAAGTGGTACAACACTAGTAATCATACGATAATTACAATAATACTAATCTAATGAAAAGAGTAATTTTAAAAGAACATGCTTCTTTCCCCAAATATAATATATGTATAAAGTGGGGCTGTAAACTCACCTTGTATGCACAGCAAAACCAAGAAGCGCAAGTACGAACGATTAAGTTTCTAAATAACCTGGATGCACGTTTATTACATAATTAATATTAAATATTAGCAATGAATCGTACGGTTTCGTGTTCTCGACTTGGGTTCGCATCAGACAGTAACTCAGTCACCTTGATAATATACTAACATCAACTCACACAACATAAAATAGGTAGCTATTATATATAAATGACAAGTTTAGCAGAGTCATTTTATCCTTATAAACTGAAAATGCAACGGAATGCGAATGAAAAACTTGTTTACAGTTGATATATGTATAAAAGAAAACCCATAATGGATCGTTATATGAAAAAAACATGGTTACAAACAACCATAGGGTATTTAGAAATCTACCTCTCGAATGGGACAGAGGAAGAAGATCTTTGATTGGTAGCTTCCAAAGCAGGAAACCTCAATCTTGTCTACCCCAAGCCTCCAACAATATACCAGGTTGCTAGGATTTTCTTCACTTGAATCGGGTTCTGTTCTTGGTTTTCCTCGACCGATCGAGAGAAAAGCTACAGGAACACTGATTTGCACCTTTGTGTGTGTTGTAAGCTATCAGAGAGAGTGGTTGAATGCAATAATATATTGCATGTCCTATGAAACTGAATTTTAGAGTGAGAGAAACTGGACGGGACCCATCCCTTTAACCCATCCGCATTTCTCTAATATTCATCCGCATTAGTAAATGCGGATGAACAAACTCTAACCGCATTTGTAAATGCGGAAGAAGGAACTTCATCCGCATTTCCCAAATGTACATCCGTATTTGTAAATGCGGATAAGTAACTCTAGCATTTCCATAAATGCTCATCCGCATTTGTAAATGTGGATGATCAGTCTCATCAGCATTTTCTTAAATTCTTATCCGCATTAGTAAATGCGGATGAAATAATTCCTTCAGCATTTCTCCAAATGCACATCCGCATTAGTAAATGCGGATGAGGAACATTCATCCGCATTTGCTCAGTAACACATCCACATTAGAAAATGCAGATGAACAAAAGAAATACGAACAAAACACTTGTATTGTTTGTTCAACATTTGAATAACAATACAAAGTACTCTCTCTTTAGAATAAATTATCCATATAATTTATTCATAACACTAGTGCAAATATTTAGAAACCCAATTTCTAAATACTTAAAATGTTAATATTTATTTACATGATCATATCATAAAATAAATATTGTAGGTGTTTGTCTAGCTTGTTATTGGATATGACCTGATTTGGATCATAACGTACTAGCCACATCAATTCAATATGTGTCTTGGGTAGACCGTTCCCAACAATCTCCCACTTGCACAAGATACATAGAGAATTGATGCAAGCAGTAAATACCGCCTAAAAACGGTTTACTACCCCTAATACGCATGACGAAGTGCCATTCAATAACATCATCTTCCTCAAGTCCCTTACTTGAAATGATTTTGGTGAATCTTTCATTTATCCTTTTGTTTCAGATGTCATGTCAAATCTAGAGACACAAAATGATCATTCCCTATTGATTTAACTTTATCAGGCCTTAGACATCATACTCTTAATGAATAAGAGGAACAAATCCCATCTTGACTTCATACGTTTCTTACAATCACCTTGTATCACACTGAAACTAGCCTTATGTACTGTCCATTATTTCAGAACAGCGAAGAACCAGATCAAAGTATAATATTTGGTGAATATCGAAACCCAAATATGTATCTCAGGTTGGAGGATATAATGATATTCACCTTTACTCAAATTTACTTATGATCAATTACATAATTCCATGCAGTAAAATTTGAGAGCGGGTCTGTCTAATATTTGTATCCCACAAATATCTATGAACCTTGGTAGCAACCTCTTGCTCTATATTCATACCTTATGAATATCCACCAATCCAAGTTCGTAATAGTCTTACTTCATATTTGTTCCCACAAATATGGCCGACTACGGACATTTAGAATAATAAACATATTCATGGATTTAAACATGCTAAAATGGAGCATAACTCATAGTATCATAATCATATATATATATATATATATATATATATATATATATATATATATATATATATTGAGTCAAAATAATAATTGTTCCAATAATTAAATACAAAATAGATCAAATCCAATCACTAGAATGTCGAAGTCCTAAGGCACAAGTATGACTCTCATGCTTTGGCCTTTCAAGGAGCTTCATGAGTGGATCCGTAATATTTTGATTGGTGTGAACTTTGAGAATACATATCTTTCCTTTTTCAACTTAATCCCTTATGTAGTTGAATCTCCACTTAATGTGCCTTGTCTTTTGATATGCACGGGGTTCCTTGATTTGAGCAATCGCACCCTCGTTGTCACAAAAAATCTCTAGGGGATCTTGAATGGTAGAGACAACCCCTAGATAGGCAATGAATTTCTTCAACCATGTAGCTTCCTGTGCTACCAATGAAGCGGCAATGTATTCTGATTCTGTAGTGGACAATGCTACCACATCTTGCTTTGAACTCTTCCAGGACACTGCCCCTCCATTCATAATGAAGACATACCCCGATTGTGATCGAGAATCATCTCGATCAGTTTGGAAACTCGCATCCGTGTAACCCTTTACAACGAGTTCCTCTTTACCAGATCCGTATATTAGAAACATATCCTTAGTCCTCCTAAGGTATTTCAATATACTATTAGCAGCCATCCAATGACTATTTCCTGGATTCTGCTGATATCTGCTTGTCATGCTCAAAGTGCATGACACGTCCGGTCTAGTGCATATCATCGCATACATGATGGATCCTATAGCAGATGCATATGGGATTTCCTTCATCCTTCTTACTCATCCTTTGAGCTTGGACATTGAGATGCACTCAATATTGTCCCTCTTTGAATAGGTACCAAACCTTTCTTAGAGTTCTCCATCTTGAACCTTTTCAAGATTTTATCAATGTATGCACTTTGGTTTAAACCTATCAACCGCCTTGATCTATCCCTATAGATCTTTATTCCCAAAATATAGGCGGCTTCACCAAGATCTTTGATGGAAAAACAACTTCCAAGCCAGGTTTTAACACCTTCCATGGTTGGAATCTCATTTCCAAACAATAATATATCATCAACATACAATACTAAGAATGTGATGATGCTCCCACTAGCTTTCTTATACACACAAGCTTCATCAGCGTTCTTGATAAGTCCAAACCTTTTGATATCTTCATCAAAACGTTGATTCCAACTTCTTGATGCTTGCTTCAATCCATAGATTGATTTCTTTAACTTGCATACTTTATTAGGATATTGTGGATCGACAAAACCTTCGGGCTGAACCATATAGACATCCTCTTCGAGATGTCCATTAAGGAAAGCAGTTTTGACATCCATTTGCCAAATCTCATAGTCATAATATGCAGCTATGGCAAATAATATCCTAATTGACTTTAGCATTGCCACAGGCGAGAAGGTTTCATCATAATCAACCCCTTGAGTCTGAGTGAAACCTTTTGCTACAAGTCTTGCTTTATAAGTATCCAAGTTTCCATGCATATCAGTTTTCTTCTTGAAAACCCACTTACATCCAATCGGTTTGGAGTTAAGCGGTGGCACAACCAATTCCCACACTTGGTTGTCATACATGGATTGTATCTCTACGTTCATGGCTTCAAGCCACTTGTCACAATCCGAATTGGACATTGCATCATGGTACGTAGTTGGTTCATCCAAGTCAACTACATAGCATCCATTCATGAAAAATCGATATCTTTCGGGTGGATAGCTAGTTCTACCACATCTACGAACGTTTTGTGTGTATTGATCAACCACTTGATCATTATCAACAACCTCTTGTTGATTGCTAGTATCAACCAAACGTGTATCGGCTTGTGGTTCTTGATCCTCATCAAGTTCCACTGTTCTATCAGTAGTTTCTTCCATAAGGAATTTAGTTTCCAAGAACTCAGCCTTTCGAGCAATAAATACCTTTTGCTCTGTTGGATTGTAGAGTAATATCCCATCGAGTCTTTGGGATATCCTACAAAGATACACTTAGTGGATCGGCTTTCTAACTTGTTTGGGGTGCTTTGCTTAACATAAGCCTCACAACCCCATACCTTTAAATATGATAATGATGGAACCCTTCCATGCCATATTTCAAAAGGTGTCTTATCCACTTTCTTAGTTGGGGCCATATTCAGAATACGGGCAGCGAAGAGCAATGAGAAACCCCAAAATGACAGAGGTAGTGTGCTTCTAGCCATCATAGATCGAACCATATCCAATAGGGTTCGATTTCTCCTCTCAGACACACCATTATGCTGTGGTGTTCCGGTGGAGCAAGCTGTGAGACAATCCCACAACTCCTAAGATGATCTTGAAAGGCATCACTAAGGTATTCACCTCCTCTATCCGAAAAAGAAGAACTTTGATGGTTTTGTTGAGTTGATTTTCTACTTCATTCTTGAAGATTTTGAACTTTCAAAAGCTTCATCTTTGTGTCTCAACAAGTAGACATAACCATAACGACTATAATCGTCGATGAAGGTAATGAAGTATCTTTCACCATTCCTTGTCATTGCTTTAAAAGGACCATATACATCCAATGTATGATTCCTAATAAGTCTTTTGCCCTTTGGTTAGTACCACTAAAGGGTTCCTTGGTCATCTTTCCTTGTAAACAAGATTCACACTTATCAAATGAACCCTCTTCATTTGCTTCCAAAAGACCATTCTTTTGAAGTGTTTGAATACGATTCTTGTTTATGTGACCAAGACGACAATGCCAAAGATATAATTCACTTAAACCCATTTTAAGTTTCTTGGTGCTCGACTGGTATAACGAGTTATTAAAGGATGAGTCATCATGAACCAATCATAAATACCATTAAAAGGCATAGCCTTAAAATAAAATATATCATCCATAAAAACACAAATACCATCGTTTACAAACTTTAATACATAACCAAATTGTTTAGAAGGGAAACTAAATTATGTTCCTAGTCAAACTAGGAGCATACAAAACATTCTTCAAAATGACTTCCAAACCACTTGGAAGCTTCAAGATATAGTCTCCTTGGGCTTCGAAATCAACCTTTGCTCTGTTGCCCATATAGAGACTAGTATCCCCCTTCTTAAAATGCTTATTTCTTTTGAACCCTGCAACAAATTGCAATATGAGTTCCACATCCGGTATCTAATACCCATGTGTTTGAAGAAATAACATTAAGTTCAATATGGATCATGAAAGCTGTACCTGAGGTCTGCCCAACATCCCTCTTGTTTCTCAACTCCTTGAGATAGATTGGACAATTCCTCTTCCAATGTCCTATCTCACCACACTCAAAGCATGGATCGTTCTCCGTAACCTTTGGCTTCTTAAGCCTCGGTTTTGGTGGTCCTGCTTTAGTGTTTCCCTTACCCTTTCCTTTGATGTACCCCTTGCCTTTGGTAACATTTGCCTTGGGTTCGGGGTGATGCCTCTTCTTGTTGCCACCCTCATTGATCGTGAGAACTGGTAAAACCCTTTTACCATCCCTGCCTCAGTTGTTTTGAGCATTGCATGAAGTTCCCCAATGCTCTTGTCCCATCCATTCATGTTATAATTCATGATAAAAGTCTCAAACTTCTTGGTTAGACCATTGAGGATCAAATCCGTGGCCAACTCTTTTGAGACAGGAAATTTAGCCTTTCGAGGCATCAATGTGGCTTTTCATCTTCATCACATAAGATGATACAGATTGGGTTTCTTCCATTCGACATGCATGAAGCGCTCGAACCGTTTCGAAGCGCTCTACCCTCGCTTGTTGAAGGAACATTTCCTTCAGCTGGGTAATCATGTCATATGCCCCGTGATGTTCAAAATCCTTTTGAAGCTCAGGAATCATGGTTCCCAACATGAGGCAAGAAACCTGCACAGAATCCTCAGTGTGCTTACCCCAATCCTGTAGGCATCAACATCATCAATGTTGGGTTCATCGGGAATAGGATCATCCAACATATGATTTCTTTTCTGCTTGAGAACAATTCTCAAGTTTTGAAACCAATCCATGAAATTATTATGATTAGACGATTCTTTTCTAGGATAGTTCTCAGTGACAGGTTATGGACGGTCGGGGAGGTAGCGTTGTTATTATTAGCGGCCATTACTACAATATAAACAAAGTTCAATTTTAGCATTTATAAAATAACATTTTAACTATTAATACCCTTTTTCTCAAAGAAAATTAATAATTAAAATCTAGAATCCAACGTTACATTCAAATAATGGTTAGGTGACCTTTATCCCATTATTTAAATTAACAAGGTAGTCAACTTTTGACAATTGCAACCCTTTGCAACTTCTAGTTTATGGGATCGGTTAAACATCTTTATGTTTAGTCGGCATGTTTAATCCATCAACACCATTGTACGCCATGCTTCGGTGACCCTATTCACATGGTTTCCAATTCAAGTGTCCTACTTACACACACGTGTGAGTTTACACATACAGGTGGTTAGGTGACCTTTATCCCACAAATATGTTAAACCCACCTCAAACACACAAGTTCCCTAAATGTGGTTAGGTGACCTTTATCCCACAAATAGTTCCCAAGTGATTTGAGTGTTGTATAAAAGGATGGTGTTAAACTTGTTTAAAAGGGATTTTGTTTCCATTAATTCTAGTTATGAAAACATTTTGTACCTTACATTTGCATGCATTCAAATGCGTGGTACACGAGTGAAACCAATTTCCAAGGTTCTTTTAATAAAACCCAATTTTATTGCGAAAACATTAACCTTTAATAAAAATATTTTATTACCCATGTTAATGTCTCCAAAGAACCGTTTGCAGCTTGTTTTTTATTTGAAATTATTTAATAGTGCATATCCAAATATCACATGAATAATAAATTAAATCAACCATACAAGCAACATATACAACAATAAGTTCATAACCATAACCAACTAATTTTAACATCACTTGTTGACCGAAACAAGTGAGTTATTAGGTCCTTCCTAAGGGTAACACTTGTGTTGGTGAACTCCCACTTGATCCCGCATCCAATGCTTCAAGTGTCCACTTTGTGTTGTGATTCTCCCATTCAATTTGAGCTTCCAAATGGACTTAAATTCTGCACCAAACCCCTTTGGGCCTTCAAAATATGTTTTTGGTTATTGGGCTTAAATCTCATTAAGAGCTATGAATCCCTTTGGGCACAAAATTGACCCAAACCAAAAAACATTCTTGTTGCATCTTCTTTTACAAAATTACTTATCCTATATACATTTTCTAGTAAAAGCGAAATGCAACTAATCTATTTATTTTACATACCAAATAAAAATAGATAAATTACAAAGCCAAAAGGAAGAACAAATACATTTAATTATTATAACCCTTTGAATAATCAAATACAAATCACAACACAACCAAACACAAGGTCTCGGCTAGGTTATGAACATCAAGATACATATCCAAATATGTAAGTAAAACCCGAGAGATTTCCCCTTGAATCATAGATTTCCGGTTAATGTATAAACAAACTGAATATCATGATTCTTGTCCAAACAACTTAAATCATCCAAATGATTAAATTTTTCAAGATTACAATATGCATGTAAAGTAGAATCTTGAAAAATAGGAGAAACAAAGACCTGAATTTTCGATCTGTTGGTGAATAACAACAAGAAACCGAGAATTCAGTCCAAATGAAGCATGTATCCATATAACTGGCTCTGATACCACTGTTTTGTTTTCATAAGTTTATCAAAGTCATTTATCCTTATAAAATGAAAATGCAGTGGAATGCGAATGAAAAACTTGTTTACAATTGATATATAAACCAAATTATTATAATTGTTAAAAGAAAACCCGTAATGCATCGTTATATGAAAAACATGCTTACAAACAACCATAGGGTGTTTAGAAATCTACCTCTCGAATGGGACAGAGGAAGAAGATCTTTGATTGGCAGCTTCCAAAGCAGAAAACTCAATCTTGTCTATCCCAAGCCTCCAACAATACACCAGGTTGCTAGTATTTTCTGCACTTGAATCGGGTTCTGTTCTTGTTTTTCCTTGACGATCGAGGAGAAAAGCTACAGGAACACCAATTTGCACCTTTGTGCATGTGTTGTAAGTTATCAGAGAGAGTGGTGAATGCAATCATATATTGCACGTCCTATGAAACTGAATTTCAGAGTGAGAGAAAGTGGGCGGGACCCATTCCTTTAACCCATCCACATTTCTCTAATATTCATTCGCATTAGTAAATGCGGATGAACAAACTCTACCACATTTGTAAATGCGGAGAAGAAACTTCATCCGCATTTCCCAAATGTACATCCGTATTTATAAATGCGGATAAGTAACTCTAGCATTTCCATAAATGCTCATCCGCATTTGTAAATGCAGATGATCAGTTTCATCAGCATTTCCTTAAATGCTTATCCGCATTAGTAAATGCGGATGAATAATTCCTTCAGCCTTTCTCCAATGCATATCCGCATTAGTAAATGCGGATGAGGAACATTCATCCGCATGTCCTTAGTAACACATCCGTATTAGAAAATGCGGGAATGAACAAAGAAATGCGGACAAAACACTTGTATTGTTGTTCAACCATTTGATAAAAATACAAAATACTCTCTCTTTAGAATAAATTATCCAAATAATTTATTCATAACACTAGTGCAAATATTTAGAAACCCAATTCTAAATACTTCAAGTGTCAATATTTATTTACATGATCATATCATAAAATAAATATGTAGGTGTTTGTCTAGCTTGTTATTGGTATGACCAGACTTGATCATAACGTACAGCACATCAATTCAATATTGTCTTGGGCAGACCGTTCCCAACATATTCATCATACGAATACTTAATATCATCCATGTAAACACACACACCTGAAGCACCATCCAGAAAAACACACACATAGATCACACACACGGCTACGCATACATACATACAATGTATACATGAATACACCGCACCACAACAACATACGTACGGCCACGTACAAGATTAAACACACCATAATAAAACTAAATATAAAATCACACCTACTTCTAAATTTGAACACATACATATAGCATATACGAAAGCACGCACAACAACTTGCACCCATACAAGCAAAACCTTCAGCCAAACCAACACCAAACGCAACTAGGATGAAACCACAACACACCAAAATGAGTATCTAACAGAAAAACATACGTACCGGTCTACACGATCTCACTTGCGGTCGTCGGGGATGTGTCAGTCGTCCAAGGCTACGCTTCAGGTCGGAAAAGTTGCTCTAGATGGAATGTCGCGAATTGGGAGTTGCGAGGAGGAGGAAGGCTGCTTGACAGTCGGGGAGGAGGCTACTAGTTTGGAGGCTATCGAGGAACAGAGTAGGAGGAATGGGGCTGTCGAGAGGGGGTGCAGATTAGGGTTGTGAAGGAGTTACGGATGGGGGGTCGGTTATGGGAGGGTAGGGTGTTTAAAAGAAATTAAGTTTTGCAAGATGCTTCCTTTAATCCCTCCAATTTAACTATTTTGCATATTTCATTAATTAAGTTTAGTTATTTAGTTTAGAGTTAATTATTAATAATTATAATAATCATTTCATTTGATAATTATAACTTGATCAATTTTTAAAATATAGGAGAGAGGTTGGATAACGGTAATGATGTTAACCTGAAAAACACGGGGTGTCAAATCATCCCCTTGTTGAAAGAATTTTCGTCCCAAAAATTAGGACATCAGGTTTACGAAGAACACCTGATTTAATGACCTGCAAACACAAAGAATAGGGTTTTCTGAGACTTCAGAATAAACTCAAAAGAAAGGATTTTGGAAATTCTCGGCTGTGATATCATCCCCTTGTTGAAGGGAATTTCATCTTGAAATTTAAAGAAAAGATATCTTAAGATGGATACCCTAAGAAGTGGATGCCTGATCTTTGAACAATTGTGGGTATTTCTTTTTCATCTGATCCTCATGTTCCCAAGTAAACTCTGGTCCATGCTTTGAATTCCATCTAACGTGCACAATAGGAATCTTGCTACGTTTTAAGTTCTTGACTTCTCGATCCTAATCTCGACTGGTTCCTTAATGATGTGATGTTGTTCATCAATCTCCAGTTCCTCCAATGGAATGACAAGTGATTCACCGGCTAGACACTTCTTCAGGTTTGAAACATGGAACACATTATGAACACCATCGAGTTCCTCTGGTAAGTCTAGCTGATAAGCTACTGGACCGATCCTTTTGGCAATTTCAAATGGTCCAACGTATCTATGGTTTAGCTTTCCATGCTTTCCAAAGCGTATCACACCCTTCCAAGGTGAAACTTTCAATAACACCTTGTCATCGACTTGTAATTCCAAAGGCTTTTTCCTTTGACCTGCATAGCTTTTCTGGCAATCTCGGGTTGTAGCCATACGGTTATGAATCTGAACAATCTTCTCTGTAGTTTCATGAACAAGCTCAGGACCAGTTAACTGACTATCACCAACTTCTGTCCAATAGAGAGGTGATCTAGACTTTCTACCATAAAGTGCCTCAAATGGTGCAGCCTTAATGCTCCTGTGATAGCTGTTATTGTAGGAAAATTCAACCAAAGGCAGTTGAGTTTCCCAACTATACCCAAATTCTATAACACATGCCCTAAGCATGTCTTCTAGGGTTTGAATCATGCATTCAGTCTGACCATTTGTTTATGGATGATAGGTCGTCCTCATATCCAAACGAGTACCTAGTGACTTCTGTAGTGACTGCTAGAAGTGCGAAGTGAATCGCATGTCACGATCAGAGATGATCGAGAGTGGCACTCCATGTCATGACACAATTTCCTTCAAGTAAATCTATGCCAGTTTATCCATCTTGTAGTTCTCACGAATGGCTAGAAAATGTGCTGATTTCATCAAACGATCCACTATCACCCAGATAATATCATTCCAGCTTGTGAACGAGTTAGCTTAGTGACAAAATCCATAGATTTTTCTCCTACTTCCATATTGGGATCTTCGGTTGTTGAAGTAAACCCGATGGTTTCTGATATTCCACCTTGACTTTAGAATAGGTCAAACACTTTGACACGTAGGTGACAATTTCAGCTTTCATGTTAGGCCACCAGTGAATGACCTTCAGATCTTGATACATCTTGTCAGATCTAGGATGCACCAAATGACAGGACTTGTGAGCTTCATCCATTACTAATTCCCTGATATTCCCAAACAATGGAATCCATACCCCATCCTCATAGTAGCGAAGCGCATCTGATTTCTCCTGAAACAATTTCTCAGCTCCTTTGAGAGATTCTGACTTGATGTTCTGCTCTTGTAATGCCTCGACCTAGGCTTTCTTAATTTGTAATGGTAGGTCTGAATGAATGGTTAATTGTAACGCATGGACACGATAAGGTCTTAGAGTTTTCTTTCGACTAAGGGCATCAGCTACCACATTAGCCTTTCCCTGATCGTACTTGATGGCACAATCGTAATCATTTAAGAGTTCTAACCATCGTCGCTGTCTCATGTTCAACTCCTTTTGTTCATAAATGTGTTGAAGACTCTTGTGATCAGTAAAGATTGTGCACTTGGTTCAAGATAATGCCTCCAGATCTTAAGTGCAAACACTACAGCTCCCAACTCCAAATCATGATTTGTATAATTCTTCTCATGCACCTTAAGCTGTCTTGATGCATAAGCTATCACTTTCTCATGGTGCATCAACATGCAACCCAAACCTTGGATTGACGCGTCACAATACACCACGAAGTCATCTATTCCCTTTGGCAATGCCAAGATCGGTTCATTACATAACTTGTCTTTAAGTGCTTGAAAAGCGGCTTCTTCATTGCTACCCCATTTGTAAACAATTCCTTTATGAGTTAAGGCAGTTAGACGCTGTGCAAGTTTCGAGAATCCTTCTATGAAACGTCGGTAATAACCCGCTATCCAGAAATTGGTGTACCTCCATTCTTGATTGCCTCAATATTAGATGGGTCAACATGAATACCATTCTCATTAACTGCATGCCCTAAGAATTGTACTTCTCTCATCCTTAAGTCACATTAAGAAAACTTGGCATATAGTTGTTCTGACTTCAGAAGCTCTAAAATAAGTCTTAGATGTTCCTCATGTTCTTCCCTATTCTTGGAATAAATTAGTATGTCATCAATGAAAACGATGACCAACTTGTCTAAATAGGGTTTACAAACACGGTTCATGAGATCCATAAAGACTGCAGGCGCATTTGTCATATCTAGTTCTGAAACCGGTCCTGGATATGTCTTATTCTCGAACCATGAGCTGATGATATCAACATCTCAAATCGATCTTTGAATAGTAACTCGATCCCTGAAGTTGATTAAATAGGTTGTCCTTACGCGAAAGACGGTAACGATTCTTTATGGTTACCTTGTTCATTTCTCGATAGTCAATCCACATACGGAAGGTTCCGTCTTTCTTCTTCATGAATAACACAGGCGGTCCCCAAGGTGAAGAACTGGGGCGTATGAATCCTTTGTCTAGCAGTTCCTGCAACTTCTTTGGAAATTCTTGTAATTAGTTGGTCCCAAGCGATACGGCACCCGAGCGATAGGGACAGCTTCTGGTGTCAGCTCAATTTGGAACTCTACCTGCCTGTGTGGAGGAAGACCTGGCAATTCCTCTGGAAACACTTCAGGAAGTCCTTCACGACAGGAATGTCATTAATTCATTTCTCCTCCATGGTCTTTTTAGTAAATAAAGCCAAAACTATTGAATGTCCCTTCCGCAGACATTTCTGAGCCTTCATGTAGGAAATAATACCAACAACGGCACTACACTTATCACTTTCCACTATGAGTATCTCTCTGCTAGGAAGAGGAAGTCTGATGAGTTTCTCTCGACAGATGATTTTGGCTTGGTTCCTAGACAACCATCCATACCAAAAACGACATCAAATCTACCAAATGTGATAGATAGAAGATAAATATCAAATTCATACCCAGACAGACCTATCTTACAATCGCGGTATATATGAGAAGCTTCTATAATTTTACCGTCGGTTATTTCTACAGTATAGTTCGAGTCTAAAGTCGTAGATGTAACATCTAATAACTTACTGAACTTATGAGAAATAAAACTTCTATCAGTTCCAGAATCAAATAACATGGTAGCAAAACAACCATTAACAGGAAATTTACCAGTTACCGTAAAAGGGTCACTTCGAGCCTCACATGATCCGATGACGAATGCTCTACCCTTAGCACCACCATTGCCATTGCCATTGCCACCATTCTCCTTCCTATTATCAGCACCATTACCACCATTGTTATTCTTTCTCAGCTTTGGACAATTTCTCTTGGAATGCCCGTTTGACCACATTCATAACAGCTCTTTTGTTCATCCTGTTGTGGTGGCTGCTTGGCTGTTGTATTCACACGATAATTTTTGGCATTTTGGCCAAATTTACTGCATCTCTCACAAGTACTCTTGTTACATGGCCTGTTATGGTGGAAGTTACATTTGTTGCATTTGGGTAGTGTCCCGCCAAAACCACCGCTGTGCTGAGATGATGATGAAGACTGATTGAATGACCGGGAGTTGTCGAACTTCTTGGGTTGTGGTTGTTGCTGAGCTGAACCTTGCGTACTGATGGGACCAGATTCCCACTTACGCTTGTTGCCTCCATCAGTAGTAACTGAAGCAGAGCCGTGCGGGGGTAGCCTTCCTTGCATGACTGCTTGATCAGTTAGTCTGTGGGCCAGTCTAATCGCTTCCTGTATCATGTTTGGTCGAGAGGCAGTGGCCATACTTTGAATATCCGGAGCTATCCCATGAAGATCCTTTCGATCCTCAGAGAATGAGGGTTTACCATATTAGGGAACAAGCTAGCGAGCTCATGAGAACGAGTAGTATATGCCTCGATCTCCAAACCCGACATTTTGAGATTCCAGAACTTCATCTCTAATTATTGCACCTCGTCATGAGAGCAGTACACCACCTTCATCAAAATTTTAAAATCCTCCTAGGTGGTTTGGTTGGCTATCTCTACCCCCAATATTTGTACTTGAGTATTCCACCGGACAGGGCAACTCCATCCAAGGTACCAGTGGCATACTTCACCCGATTTGCCACCAGGCAATTGCACATTTCGAACACTGATTCGAGCTTTGCGAACCATCTCAGATGACCTACAGCTCCTTCTACTCCCGTGAATGGGTTAGGTTTGCAGTCCATGAAGGACTTGAAAGTACAAACCCCTTGACCTACAACAGATTTTAGATCAGGACTTCTGAATTTTAACAAGTGTTAAGATTTAACAGGATTTACGGAACATTAATTTCAGAAATGAATTTGGTATTACTTACCGATCGGAGCGGGCTGTGGGTTTGGGTTGTGGTTAGTCAACGCATCGACTACATGCTGATTTATAAGCGCGACCAATTCAGCTGGTATCATGTTAATGGTTCCACGACCGCTACCATATCCGAGTCCACGTCCAGACATTCTTAACAATCACAACATACGAAAACAAGTAAATATACGACATATCAACTCCATTTAAGTATAAGCAATTGAAAGAATTTAGCATATTCACAACTTAATGTTCAAATAATAATTTCGGATGAAATAAATGGTAAGTACGTCTACAATCAATTAAACCAAATATCAAAATCCAAAGACATCAGTCGGATGGGAACAACCCTTCCCATCTAGTGCGAAATAACGAAAGTCCGATAAACAAACAAAATGAAAGAAATAGGAAATCAATGAGAATCAACAGATCTGGTGCTATTCTCATGCTCATCCTCAGGCTGCTCCTCAGGTTCTTCTTTTGGATCTTCTTCAGGTGCCTCTTCAGGTTCTTTTTTCGGATCTTCTTCAGGTTCCGACACTGCATTCAGTGCGTTGGTTTGGCCTTCCATGATATCGAGTCGTTCACGATTTACTACCATGTCCTCCTTATCACCAGCTACGCGTTCAGTTAGAGTAGTAACACGTCCACGTTCGTGTTGTGACGATCAATAAGGGTGTTGAGTCGCATCTTCAGTTCTTCGATCTCTTCCCTAGATTCTGTTAACCCTTTTCGCTACGTCACATTGTCATCCCTCAGTTCTGCGACGTGCTTACACTCAACGTACAGAGTGGCTACCAGAGCAGCTATGGCCTGCTCAGGCGGACAAGTAAGAGGAGATAGAATAGGGGCATAAGGGCTTCTATAAGGAGCGGACCTAGTCCGGGTTGACTCTCAGGAGTAAGAGGAACACGTTTCTTCTGAATCAACCGAGTCATGTACTGTGGATAATGCTCCCACCTGTGGATCGGAGGAAAACAAGGTAAGGCGAATGGCAGGATGTAATCAAACTCATTAGCATCATTGGGACGCATAGGCCACTCATCTGGTTCTGAGGATGAAGGCGGGCAATCAGGGCGAACTGTCTTTTTTCCCAACAAAGAAGAGGGTGCAAAGAAGAAGATGCCATTCCTGTAATTAACCGCTCACAGGAATGAGCAAATGCAAGCAATCCAGCAAAACAAAGCAAACAAGGCCAGCAAACAAAACTAAAGGTGTCTATATGCTTGTAACTAAGGCATCAAGCTATAGTCTAGATGCAATGCAAATGAGATGCAAAAATTATTTTAGTTCGCTATAACCATTGGCTCTGATATCAATCTGTCACACCCTCAAATTCCACCAACGGGGTTTTATTGTTAGGCGCATGACATACCAGGATCTCAGCCGTTAGTTACACCAAACAACATAATAATTACAAAACATAGTTAAGCAATGATATTAGAAAATCCCAAAAATAATTAATACTGAATTCATGAAAACATTTGCGGAAGCATAATAATTCATAACCCAAATGGCGCAAAACATGTGCAACTCAAATAAATGTAATTTTAAAGCGTTGTTTGATCATTTAAACCAATCAGTGATGTATGAAAGATGAGATGCTCCTAGCCGTGCACACCTTATGAAGCTGAAAGAAACATGCTAAAGTGTCAATACATGGTTGATGAGTTCATAGGTTTTGATAAATAGTAATATAATCGAAAGCAGATCCTGTAAACAAAGTAATATCAGTAGATAGCTAGTCTACATAATAAGTTACATAGTATATGAAGTTTGCAACCGAAGCTGACAATTGTATGTATGCCTCGGCTATGGTTACCCGACCACAGCAACAGAAATTAGGTAATTAAACACCCGTTTGACGTGCAGTCGTTCTAGCGTGACAAGCCTGGGTGGGGTTTGTCAAACCCAGTAGATCTACTCAGAATTAACTCGCTAAAGTACATAAATTAACGGTTCGAAAGTGAGGACTTAAAGTGGAACAACACTAGTGATCTTGCGATAATTACAGTAATACTGATCTAATGAAAAGAATAATTTTAAAAGAACATGTTTCTTTTCCCAAAAAGAATATGTATAAAGTAGGGCCATAAACTCACTTTGTATGCACAGCAAAACCAATAAGCGCAAGTACGAACGATTAATATTCCAATAACCTGGATGCACGTTTATTACATAACTAATATTAAATATTAACAATGGATCGTACCGTTTCGCGTTCTCGACTCGGGTTCGCATCAGACAGTAACTTAGTCACCTTGATAATATACTAACATCAACTCACACAACATACAATAGGTAGCTATTATATATAAATGTTACACACAAAACGCATACTATATATGCAAACACATCGCATAATTCAACCAAAACTCACGTATATTCATCTTACGATTTATATCAACCCATAACCCCACATCCACTTCCAACACACCATCGGTTCCACCCACATAATTACCCAATGAATACTAATGTAATTCACATTCGTACACATGCATCAACGCAATATATATACATATTTTCATACACCTCATGCATTACCAAACCATATACATCATACACAGAGCGCACACATACACAATTTGCAGCAACACACACACAACCAACATTTATCATCCATCTAAATACACACCCCAAGCACCATCCAGAAAAACACACACACAGAGAACACACACAGCTACACATACATATATACAATATACACATGAATACACCGCACCACAACAACATACATACGGTCACGTACAAGATTAAACATACCACAATAAAACTAAATAAAAAATCACACCTGCTTTTACATTTGAACACATACATATAAGCATGTACGAACGCACACAAAACAACTTGCACCCATACAAAGCAAAACCCTTGCGAAAACCAACACCAACACACCGGGATGAAACGCAACACACGGAAATGAATATCGAAAGGAAAAACATACCGTACCGGCCTGCACGATCTCACTCGCGGTCATCGGGGATGTGTCGGTGGTCTAAGGCTACGCTTGAGGTTGGGAAAGTTGTTCCAGATGGAACGTCGCGAACCGGGAGTTGCGAGGAGGAAGAAGGCTGCTTGACAGTTGGGGAGGAGGCTGCTGGTTTGGAGGCTGTCGAGGAGCCGAGTAGGAGGAACGGGGCTATCGAGAGGGGGTGCAGATTAGGGTTGTAAAGAAGTTATGGATGGGGGTCGGTTATAGGAGGGTAGGGTGTTTAAAATAAGTCAAGTTTTGCAAGATTCCACCTTTAATCCCTCCAATTTATTGTAAATTTGGTTTGGAGTAAGAATTAGATTTAAATTTTAAATGACAAAAAATAGATAATGTGTTACTCAAGATATAAAAATCACCGCTTGAGCAACTCGTTAGACAATTTTAGAATCAAATCAAGATATAGAAGATGCTACTTGATCATACCTTAGACTCTAAAGAACACCATCTAAGGATGCCAAACTTGGACTAATAATGGAATTAACTCTCAATCCCATAAGATCAATCAACATTATAGAATTTCGACATCCCGTCCTATTTTTTCGCGAAACGTCAATATGTAAAAAGAAAGATAAAAAAAGTTACCACTACATTACATCCTACATTCTAAAAATTTAAAAGCTAAGTACTCCCAAGCTAAAATTACAACTAGAGAAAAGCACATAATTGAAGTACATCAAAAGACATAAGACTAAGAATATAAACAACAACATTGAGGAGAACGTGGCCTTGTAAGTTGAAATCAAATGGGACAGGTTGGCATGTAGGGTTCGGATCTCTAAAGGGTATTTTCCTAGGATCAATTTGACTAATAATTGCATTGACTCAACCCTTTTTGATGTGTCAAAGTCTTCGATGACCACTAAATTTAAATAAAATCACTTAGAGGCTGATGCAACCAAAGAGCTCTCAGCATGCACATGTGAAGTACAAGAAAATTATTTCAAAAGATTTGATATAACTCAATGAAATACACTAAGTATCAAATCTTCCAAAACCAAATGATCATTTCTTCCGAAGCCAAAGATGAACTCTTCCGAAGCTTCAAGACAAAGTCTTTCGAAGCCAAGAGACTGATTTCTTCCGAAGACGGAGAAGACATGCTTTCTCTAACTTACTTTTGACAAAAGCTGAACCATTTTTACTACCATCTAAAGACTCACCAATTTATATGAGTTGGTGAAAAGTCCATACTTTTGTTAACTATAGATTATGGTCATAGTGTCTGTAACTCTCTACTTATGTACTTTTATCCTTTTTGTATTAGATAAGGATGTGAGCTATGGCATGTCCTAGTCACTAGTGAAAAGGCAATCTACCTTTTGAGTTTACATTGATCTTGTTGTCTAGATTAGTGTTTCCAGCTGGTCTTCAAAGTATGGCCGGCTGTAGGATGTAGTATAAAGTATCTCAAGTACCAGTCCATAGGACTAAGCTTCGTAACACTTTATAAAAGGGACTTGAGAGCAATATACATCATTCATGAAAACCATCTTATTGTGTTCTTGTTCTGTTCTTTACTTGTGTTCTTTCTTTCACTTTGAGTCGGTTCCCTATTTGATATGTTAAGTGTTCTAAGTCTCTCCAAACTATTGCATTGACCCCTTTCACTAGTTCTGCAATTAGTATCAGAGCATTTTAGGCTCTTGATTGTAAGATCTCACCATCTTTAATCCCTTCAGTTTCACAAAACACTTACCAGCTCAAATGGCAGCTATCACTAAAGCTGATATGGAAACTGGTACCTTGACAAAGTCTCCACTGGTCCCTTCTGATGACTTTGATACTTATGCCAACATATGGAAGGGTTCATCAAGTCTCAAGATAGTAGGATGTGGAGATCTGTTGTCGAAGGACCTCACATCCCAAGTACCTCTTCAGCCACTACTGGAGGTGGGATGATACCAAAGGAAATGACTGACTATTCTATGGAAGATTGGAAGAAGATTGACATAGATTAAAAGGCCATGATCGCTCTCCAAACTGCTCTTTCCAACTCTATATATAAAGGCTTCAAAAAAGGCAAGACTGCTAAGCAGCTCTGGGATGCACTAAAGCTTATGTATGAGGGGTCTGTTGAGGCTAAAGAAAACAAGAAGGACCTCATGAAGAAGCAGTTTGAGAACTTCACCTACAAATCAGATGAAAATATGACTTGATAATACTTTAGGTATGTTAAGATTGTAGATACTCTCATGGATGTTGGAGTCAAGCTTGAGAATAGGGACATTTTGAGGAAGTTCATGTTCTCTCTTCCCAGACAATGGACTCACTACTGTATGGCCATTAAGAGAACTTAAAACCTTTCAACCCTCGCTCTCACAAAGCTATATGGTATCCTTAATGGCTAACAGATGGAGATGAACATGCAGAATCCATCCAGCAGCTCTTCCAGCAATCAACAAAGTTCAGCCCTCCATGTGGTTGAAAGGGATAGCAGAGAACCACAGTACTATTTTATCTGCTACCCTGACAATTTACAAAAGGGCCCTTTCATCACCTTTCCTGAACACCAAGGGAGAGCTACAACCAAGGAAGCCCATTCAAAGAGAGAAGCACATCTTAAGCCTTTGTGTCTGCTAATAAAAGTTATGGCAGCTTTCTCTTCACTCTTGAAGACTTGTATTGTATCCATCCAGATGACCTGGAGTATATGGAGATAGTCCAGCAGATGGCTCTTCTCACTCATAACGCAAAGAAATTCTACAAGAGAACAAGTGAAACCATGACTTAACAATACTTCAGGTATGTTGAGATTGTGGATACTCTAATTGATATTGGAGTAATACTTGAGAATAGGGACATAGTGAGGAAGTTCATGTTCTCTCTTCCCAGATAATGGACTCACTATTGTGTGGCCATCAAGAGAACTGAGAACCTCTCTACCCTTACTCTTACAGAGCTGTATGGTATCCTTAGTGGCTACCAAATGGAGATAAACATGCAAAATCCATCAAGCAGCTCTTCCAACAATCAGCTGAGTTCTGCCCTTCATGTGGTTGAAAGGGATAACAGAAAACCATAACATCATCTCATCTGCTACCTTGAAACCTCACAAAAGGGCCCTTTTATCACCTTCCCTGAGACACCAAGGGAGAGCTACATCTAAGGAGGCCCATTCCAAGAGATAAGCTCTACACAAGCCTTTATATCTACTGATGAGAGTTCTAGCGCAGATGGCTCTTCTCACTCATAGAGCCAAGAAGTTCTACAAAAGCATAGGTATAAAGTTTCCCAGCAATGTGGCCAGTGGAAAGTTTGGACTGGACAAAAGCAAAGTGAAATGTTACAACTATAACTAGATGGGCCACTTTGCTAGAGAGTGCAAGGCACCAAGGACTAATGGTGGCCAAAACAACACTAATGTAGCTCCCAGATCTGAGAAGCCAAGTCAACCAAAACCATAAGTTATTATTGCTGTTGAAGAAGGAGGCTTTGACTGGAGCTTTCAGGTTGAAGATGTTTCTCCCAACCAAGCATTGATAGCTGATCATGAAGAAGTCAAGGTATTAGAACATCTCTATACACCTGAATGCATTGCTAAAGTAAATATGTATAGGTCCTATAACCTGGAAGTGGGATCTGACCTTGAGTCTTTGAATATTTTAAAAGCTAATTTTAAAAGAGCTGAAAATGATTATAAGCTTAAAATAGAAGATTTAGAGAAAACAATTTCAACTCTTAAGCATGAGAAAACAAATTACAAAACTCAAATCAAAGATCTCATAACCAAGGTAACTGAATGCCAGTCTGAGCTTGTGATCAGCAAAGCCAGGGCAAAAAATATGTCTTGAAGAAGAAACCTTCAAGAACATCATATCTTTATCCTTGCATGCAAAGGTTTTTTATCAGAATAGGCAAGGTTTGGGTTCAAATGAGATAGCTCCTCCATACACTCTACTATCCATAAGAACTCCAAGGTATGGAACTAGTCAAGATGAGCTGCCCCTCATAGACCCTATCCAAGAAGAGGGTGAGATGAAGAGGAGATAGTGAAGGATGAATCTGTTGTGAGTGAGGAGGATCACCCTAAGAAGGGTCACTATGCTCTTGGAGAGAAGAAAGAACCAAGGATGACCAAGTCAACTAGGAAGAACTTGATCAAGGCAGCTAAAAGAAAATCAAAGAAAGCCCACGAAATCAAGGCCACTTTCAACTCCAAGCAAAAAAAAGTCTTTATCTTTGCTGGGTTTGAAGTGGTGAAGACTGAAGACTTAACTATGGACTCTAGTACCAAGGGTCCTGATTCATGTTTAAATCATCCTGATCAAGAGAACAAGGTTGATCAAATGTGCACCACTATTGCACAGCCTGAACCATCTAGTTCCAAGAGCAAGTATCACCCTAAGAAGCCAGCTACATCATCTATAAAGGTGAAGAAGGAAGTGAAAAGAGATCTAGCTAAGGATTGTATATACAATCCCAAAAGTACCATCCATATGATCAAGAAGAAAACTTCCAAGAAGAAGAAGAAGAAGATAGCTTTGGAAGGAAAAACTTTTCTTTTTAGAAGCTCCAAAGTGAAGAAGAAGATAGGTGGAAAATTACCTTAGGAAGAAATTTTGGTCTCGGAAGAAGGAATGCTTCCGAAGTACTGAAGTTTGCTGCAGTGGATACAAAAGCTTCTAAAGGTCCAGTCTCCAAAACTTCCAAAGTCATAAAAACTTTCTAACGCTTAAAGTCCAAGTCTACTCTTCCAAAGATGGTATGGAAGATGAAGGACGGCCATGTGACTAAAATTTCTTCATCTACAATAGCAAAAGATCCTTGAGCTTGCATATAGGATCAATAACTATTGAACTATCTTAAATTCACTTTGATAAGCCCAAGACCAATAAGGCTTGGGTTTCCAAATGTAACTAACCATCTCTTTCTAGAAAATTTGAAGACCAAAGGAAATGTATGGATCATTGACAATGGTTGTTCCAGGCACATGACAAGTAATGGCTCTTTGCATCAAAACTTTAAGAAAATTGATGGAGGGCCAGTTGCTTTTAGATGAGAATTAGGTGGTTACATTACTGGAAGGGGCAGGGACATAAATGGTAAGCTTAGCATTGAGAAGGTAAACTATGTCAAAGAGCTTGGATACAATCTCTTGAGTGTATCCTAATTTTATGATCAGAGACATAATATGCTCTTCACTGAGCATGAGTGCATGGTTCTTAAGCCCGGGGTGGTCATTCCTCTAAAGCACATCCTGCTCAGAGCCCCGAAGAAAGGGAACATGTATAAGATGGATTTGTAGAAAACCTCCCCATCTGGAGAAGTTTCTTGCTTTCTGTCAAATGCCAATAGTGATGAGTCTTTTTTTTGGCATAAAAGAATATGCCATGTAAACTTTAAGAACATGAATAAACTAATTAAGAATGATTTGGTAACTCGAATACCAAAGAAAGAGTTTACAAGCGATAACCCTTGTGGTGCAGGTCTTAAAGGAAAGCAACACAAAGTGTCTCACAAGCCAAAGGACATAAACTCCATCACTACTCCCCTACACTTATTACATATGGATCTCTTTCGCCCCACCAGTGTAATGAGTTTAGGAAGAACTTCATACTGCTTAGTGATCACAGATGATTTTATAAGATACACTTGGGTCTTCTTTCTTAAAACTAAGTATGAGACCCCTGAGATCTTGAAGAATTTCATTCTAAAAATTAAGAATCAATGTGATCACAAGGTCAAATTCATAAGATGTGATCAAGGAACATAATTTAAGAACCAAATCCTTGATACATTTTGTGATGAAAAGGGTATTACAAGACAATATAGTGCTCCCAGGACTCCTCAGCAAAATGGTGTTGCTGAGAAGAGAAACAGGACACTTATTGAGGCTGCAAGGACCATGCTCTCTAACTCTAAACTGCCCATCACCTTCTGGGCAGAGGCAGTTAACATTACCTGCTATGTGCAGAATAGAATTTTAGTAGTCAAGACTCATGGTAAGACTCCTTATGAGTTATGGCATAAAAGGAGACCTTTTATTAGTTTCCTCAGATCATTTGGATGTCCATGCACCATCTTGAATACCAAGTATCAAATAGCCAAATTTGCTAAGAAATTCGATGATGGACACTTTATTAGATACTCTTCCCAAGCTAAGGCTTATAGAGTATACAATCATAGAACTAGAGTAGTTGAAGAGTCAGCCAATATGACCGTCAGTGAGCACATACCTAGTACGAAAGGTTCTGGTCCTGATTGGCTATTGATCTTAATTTAGTTACCAACTATTTTAACAAATTTTGTGAAGATGTTTCAGGATCTACAAGTAGTTTATCAATAGGATATCCTGACCCAAGATTTGAGCTGAGAAGACCGAGTCAGAAAACTACTTTAGCTCCAGTGGTAATAAACCCTACATTTGGAAATCCTGTCAGCACAACCATGACAAATTCTTCAGCTGATACATCTAAGGTGCCTACAAATCCCAGCACCGAGGCACAAAACTCAAATAATGGGGTTTCCAATATAGGAGAAGATGGAGGTGGTGGTAGTGATTAAGAATTTCTTGATGCTGATAACCACTCCGTAGAAGACAACATCAATGATGTCACACACTCATTGGATCAAGCTTTTCTTTATAAGTGTGTTAATGTGGTGGGTAATTCTCAATCACCAGATCTGAATTTCACTAATTTAGATCTCTCCAACTAACTTGCTGTGATTCCTCAATAGAGAATCCACAAGTCATATACCACCACAAACATCATTGGGGATGTTGAGATAGGGGTGAGAACAAGGGGACAAACCAATGATAAAAATGTTTGTTTATACTTTTGTTTCTTGTCCTTGATTGAGAGAAAGAAGGTTGATGAGGCTCTTAAGGATGGAAGTTGGGTTGATGTAATGCATGAGGAGCTAGTTCAATTCTAAAGGCAAAAGGTTTGAAACCTATGCCCTTTTCCATAAAGGAAGACACCAATAGGTACCAAGTGGGTTTTCAGGAATAAGAAAGATGAAAGATGACTTATTATCATGAACAAGGCAAGACTAGGTGTTCAAGGGTACTCATAAGAAAAAGGGATTGACTACATAGATGTTTTTTCTCCTGTAGTAAGATTTGAAGTTGTTAGGATATTCCTTGCTTTTACTGCATCCAAGGATTTCAAGGTCTACCAATTTGATGTCAAGTGTGCCTTTTTATATTATGTGATAGAAGAGGAGGTGTATGTTAAACAACCATCTGACTTTGGAGACCCGGATCATCCTGATTATGTCTGCAAGATTGACAAAGCTCTCTATGGGGTGCATCAAGATCCAAGGAAGTGATATGAGATTCTGTCACAATACCTTGTTCAGCATGGCTATAAGAGGGGTAATATTGATAGCACACTCTTCATTAAAGGAGTAGGGAATAGCTTGATGCTGGTTTAAGTTTATTTAGATGACATCATCTTTGGGTCACCTAATCCGAAGCTCTACAAAGACTTTGAAAAGCTGATGAAGATAGATTTAAAATGAGTGCCATGGGGAAACTCAATTTCTTTCTAAGAATTCAAGTGAAGCAGGTTGACAATGGCATCTTCATAAACCAATCAAAGTATGTGCAAGACATACTTACCAGATTTCATCTGACTGAGTGTAAGGTTGCTAAGACACCCATAGCCAGAAACCACTCTCTAGGACTTGATCTTGAGGGGGAGTGTGTTGATGAACATCTTTACAGGGCTATGATTGGGCCTCTTATGTACCTTAAAGCCAACAGGCTGATATCATGTTTTCCACATGTATTTATGCAAGATATCAAGCCAACCCTAAGATGTCACACCTGGTTGCTATCAAAAGGATTCTCAGATATGTCAAAGGTGCTCCTAAACTGGGCCTTTGTTATCCAAAGAATTTTGACTTCAATCTGTATGCTTATACAGATAGTGACTATGGTGGCTGCAACATGACTGCTAAGTCTATATCTAGGGGATGTCAATTCCTTGGTAGAAGGATATTCTTATGGCAATGTAAGAAACGATCATGTGTGTCTGCATCAACTGCTGAAGCTGAATATATTGCTGCTGCAAGCTGCTATGCTCAAGTGCTTTGGATTTAGAATCAGATGCTGGACTATGGATTCAACTTCAAAGAGACTTCTATCCACATAGACAACAGCAGTGTTATCTCCATCACAGAGAATCCTGTGCAGCACTCAAAGACAAAGCACATCAAAATCAGGTATCATTTGATAAAAGATAATTTTGAAAAGGTATTGATAAAACTAGTCAAAGTTAACACAAATGAACAATATGCTAATCTATTCACAAAAACGTTTGATGAATAGAGATTTAACTATCTAGTATCAGTTATTGGGATGATTAACTTTGAGTAGATTTTCTTAAATTAATTTCAATATTAAATTTCAAACATGCATGTCTTAAGTTGTCTATATTATCACCTATATAAGCCCAGTTTACTTTGGAAATAAAATGATATTCCTTAGAATTTTGAGTATTTAAGATATGTTTTCTTTCAGAAGACATTAAGTTGACTTCGGAAGAAAATTATGTCTTCAAACTAACAACTACTTCTAAGAAATTTACCTTCAGAATAAATTCTGATATATCTTCTGAAGCTTAAATATGCTTCTAAGTACTTATATGTCTTGAAGGACAATTGCCTTTCGAAAGTAATTAAGTCTCAGAAGCTTTATTCATCCTTTGAATAAAACTTTTGAAATTTAATATCTTCCAAAACCAAATATATCTTGGAAGCAAAATACTCTAAGTATCTTTCTTCTAAAGCAAATTCTCGTAAAGCTAAGGAATATCTTATGAAGCCAAATTGGCTTTGAAAGTTTTCTCAAAACTTAGGAACATAAATTACCTTCAGAAGATTTTAGACTTCTAAGAAAACTACCTTTTTGGGCACTTTTTCAAAGGTGGGACTGACATTCAGATTTCAAAGTTTATCCTTTTGCATTAACTTTGTCTCAAATTCAACCATATAAATATTCATATAACGGTTCCCCCTCTTTCACCTTCCCCTTCATCTACAAAAGTTCTAACCCTAAAGTCACCCATAAACCACCTTTGTTCTTAGCTTTCTTCACTTCAAAGCTTTCTAAAATGGACAACCCTGAACCCCGAAACCAACTAGATTTTTCCATGCACTTACACATGCAACATAATCACGTTGCTCTTTTGTCATCTGAGAAAGATCCAGGTTTCTCAGATGTTTGCCGCTTTCTTTCTCAATCAAACTACCTCACCTCACTCACAATAGACCCTCCACTGTATGAAGAACAATTCTTTGAGTTCTAGAAGACCTGCCAAGAGGTGATCTTGGATGGTAAGAAGGCACTGTCTGTCATAATGCAGGGGAGGATAGTTTTCATCACCCCAGCCACAATCAACTCTTATCTAAGGCTGGATGATGAAGAAGGTGAGATGTCCTTCCCTAAATCTATTGTTAATGAGTCGTCTGGCAGATGAGCTATGAATGGGACTTCACAATTAGAACCTTCAAAAAGGGTAAGGTCTCCTACCAATGGAAGTACATCCTCCATATTGTCATCCACTCTTTACCTAACAAACATGAAGGATGGGACCAGATTCTTTAGGACTTATCTTATATAGTCCATGGAATAGTTCAATGGGTCAAGATCAAGTACTCATAATTTTTCCATACAAACTTGCTTGCAAACTTGGACTCCTTAGAGTACTATATGTTCCCTAGATATGTTTAACACATTCTTAACTATGAACTGGGCACACAGTTAATGGGAACATGTAATACTCTTAAATTAGGAAAAATAAAGCCTGTGATCTTTAAAATCATAAGAAAGATCATTGTTGTCTTCTTAGGGGCAGAAACAGCCTTGGTCCCAAAAATGTTAGAGCTCATTACTTAAGGTGACAACTTGGTAGCCCCAGCCAATGTTGAACCCACACCTTCTACATCTGCACACCTACACAGCCACAAATAACCATCACCTACAACATAAAATCCAAACAAACCTCTGCTTAGTCTACTCAGATTGAGCAGGTCCCCATACAATCACCCATGCAGGAGGAAGTGGAACCAAGAGCTCCCACTTCCCCTAAGGAGAAAACCACTCCCTTTACTTCTTTGGACAATGCTAAGGTTCCTCATGCTTAGCCTGATGAGCTTATTGCCCAGACCTTAAGCCATCACTCTGAGTCTTAAAACTCAAGTGATCAGCCTTAAGGGGACAGCTACCATCACTAGCCATTAGATTTAAACCAACCCATCCCCGACCTCCAATTCTATAATGATAAGGATATGGGCTTTAGTGAGTACCATGAATCTCTCTTCTCCTCCCCTGCTCAAAAAGAGATGAGTGCTCCTGAATCACCCATGTCTAGCCCATATCATCCACCCCAAACTTAGGTGGACTTCCCTGAACATGTTCAGGAAGTCCATATGGAAGAGGCTCTTACTTTTGCAAGTGATTACATCATTAAGACCTCAACCATGACAACCCATCCTATTGACACTTCTCTTGAAACTGTCATGGTGCAGGGGAAATCCAGCAGCCAAGAACTCCAAGCTGGTGGTGAGGAAGAAGACTTTGGTCCTATTCTCTCATCCCCCCATGATTCTTTTGATGAAGATGAGGGGAGTCTGCAACTAAAGGTGCAAAAACTATCTGAAATTCGCACCTATTTAGTTTCAAAGGTAAGTCACCTAGAATCTCCAAGGTTACCTTACAAATGCAGGTCAGTGAAAAGCAACTTGAGATTACTAATCTTAAGGGCAAGTTAGCTGAGAGACCAGGCAGGAAAACTCAACCAGGTCCACAAGAACCTGTGGATGTGGTGGACCTGACCCTTAGCTCCCCTATGCAAGAGGGTGATGCTACCAAAAAGGGGGAGAAAGTCTTACCTACAATTACAGAACCTGGGAGTTCTTCCTAGAGTTTGGACATAGAAGACTCACCACCCTCACTTGTAGTTGTCCATACTCAACAACCTTCTCAGGCCCATATTGATATGGAACCTGATTCAAAGCCTATTTGAGGAGGGCTATGTCTACCCCATCCTACCCTGTTGAAAATCCAATAGTAGGATGGAGGTATGATGCTGACAGAAGAGCCCTGGTACTCTCTAGATCTCAACCCAAGTCAAAACAGGCAAGCTGACAAGTTAGCTGATAGGATTCAGTGAAGGGTGCTTGAACCTTGAGGCAGGAACTGCTTCAAAGGGGAAACCTTGGTTGAAGGCCCAGTAGTTGAGCCTGTGAACCTTGAGATAGGACCTGCTTTAGCACCCAGTACCCTTAGTGAGGCCCTGGTGAAGGTGTCTCACAACCTCTCCCTGGCCAGAGCTCAAGTTCTACACCAAGTGATGAAGGCCAAAGCTCTCTCCACCCTAAGTCATACAGGCCAATGACTGACAAAGGGAAGAGGAACATGACCTCTGAGGAGATTAAGGAGGAGAAAAGCGAGAGGAAGAGGAAGGCAAGGGGAGAGAGTTCAAGTGAGACCCCTGGCTTTATGCAAGCTACAATTAGGGCTGCCCCTAGGCTAAACACTCAAGAGGATGAGTTAAGGGCAGCCAGATTGAACTATCTGGGGTCTAGGAACTACAATATAGATAAAATCATCTTTTTTCCCTTGTAGGAACTCAATGAACTGGCTGACACTAAAGTGTCAAAAAAGAGGAAGAAAGCTGAGGCTGTAGAATTACTCCTAAAATCAAAGGAGAAAGAAGAAGAAAAAGACTATACAAAGCTCCTACCTTTCTCCAGTTCAAAAAGCCATAAGGTAGAGGTGGTGTAACTGAACAAGAAACTCTGGCAGGTAGGGAACAAGAAAGGCAAAATACGATAACCTACCTGAGTGCCACAGGCCTCTATCAGGCAGCAGACCTACTTCCTTGCCCTATGAGTACATAGAGTTTGAGTACCTCAAGCAACTTGAGCATCAATGTTGAAAGAACAAAAAGCTGTTAAGAGGAAGATAAGGGAAGAGGCTGCAAAGTCAAGAGCCACCATCCAAGCCAATTAGAAGAAATCTACAGACAGACTGAAGATGGTGAGCTTCTTGAAGCTGTATGGGTTCTTCGAAAGGAGACTTGGTCCAATGTCTCTATGCAGGACAGGTTATGCTTAATGCAACAGTTCACAGGTGAGAGAGTTGAGAACACAGCATTCAAATAAGGAACTAGTTAGAAATGAAACAAAGAACACAAGTAACAAGAACAAGAACACTCAGAAATAGTTTTCAAGAATGATGTATATTGCACTCAAGTTGTTTTACAAGTGTTACAAAACTTAAAATCAAATGACAAGTACTTGAGACACTTTATACTACATCCTACAGCTGGCCATACTTTGAAGGCCAGCTGGAAACACTAATCTAGAATACAAGGTCAATGTAAAGTCAAAAGGCAGATTGCCTTTACTAGTGACTATGACATGCCATAACTTACATCTTAATCTATTACAAAAAGGAATAAAAGTACATAGTTGGAAAGTTACAAACAAAAGAACCTTAATCTATAGTTGACAAAAGCATGGACCTTTTCACCAACTCATATAAGTTGATGAGACATCAGAAGTGGTAGCGAAAAGTTGTTTAGCTTTTGTCAAAGGTGAGTCAGAGGAAGCATGTCTTCTCTGTCTTCGAAGAAATCATTCTTTGGCTTTGAAAGACTTTGTCTTTGAAGCTGCGAAAGACTTCATTTTTGGCTTCGGAAGATTTGATACTTGGCATAGTTTACTAAGTTATATCAAATCTTTCGAAGTAACTTACTTGTACTTACATGTGGATGCTGAGAGCTCTTTTGGTTGCATCAGTCTCTAAGTTAATCCTTACAAACTCCCCCTAGGCTGATGCTACCAAAACTAAAAAGACCTTTGAATCTTGATATTCATCTGTTGATAGTCCTCATCAGAATCAAGACATTACCTTTATCATTAATTAGTCATGATTCCTTAGACTTTCAAAGTACCTCCTCATGTCATAGAGATCATGCAGAGGAAGGTCAAGTATGTTTTGCCAAAAATACACATCTTGACCCCCTTGATCTCTAGTGACATACCATCTGTCTGGAGTGGTAGCAAACATCCAAGACACGATAGGTCTCTCAGTAGCAAGAGGCTCTACTTGAATAGGAGTTGGATGAGCAGCCTCTTCTTGGTCACCCTCAGGATGTTCTGACCCATCATGAGGTGTAGAGGTGATGCCTTAGACTTCTTCTTCTTCTTGTCCCTTCTAATGGCCATCCTTTTCCTCTTTCTATAATTTAACTGAGGAGACTAGCCTTCACTACCACATTGTTCTCGCTTGTCTTCCTTAGTTGGGTCCTTGTCCTTCACTAGTTCATGAGGAGTAGGATCAAGACCCTGCTGTGGATCAAAAGATGAAGCTGGCTGTGATGCAGCACTAGGTCTGGTTGAGTTGTCTCTTGTGGTTCAATCTTGACCTCAGCTTAGGTGCAGCCTAGCTTGATAGAGAATGCAATTCAACCAGCTCACCCCTCTTGATCTTTTGCTTGATCACTCTAATGTGCTCATCCATAGTGGACAGAGACATTGGACCAAGTCTCTTTCTAAAGAATCCATACAGTTTCAAGAAGCTCACCATCTTTTGCCTATTAGTAGATTTCTTCAAGTTTGCTTGGATGGTGCTCTTGACTTAGCAGCCTCTTCCTTCATCTTCCTCTTAGCATCTTTTTGCTCTTTTTGCACTTGTTGCTCAAGCTACTTAAGGTATTCAAATACTATGTAGTCATATGGGCAAGGGAAGAAGGACTGCTGCCTGATAGAGACCTATGGCACTCAGGTAGGCTATCATGTTTTGCCTATCTTGTTCCTTATCTACTGAGTTTGTTGCTTAATAGCCACAGTCTCTACCTCAGGACTTTCTTGAACTGGGGAGAGGATATGAACCTTTGTAGATTCTCTTTCTTCTCTTTCTTTCTTCTTTCTTTCTTGATCTTGAGGAGCAGTCTGCATCCTCGGCATCCTTCCTCTCCTTTAACACTTCCATGTCAGCCAGTTCATTTAACTCTTCCAAGGGAGAGAGATGAGTTCATTAATGTTGTAACTCCAGGACCCTAAATAGTTCAATCTAGTTTGCCCTTGTCTCATCATCTTGAGTACTTGGCCTGAGGGCAGCCCTGATTGTAGCTTCCATGAAGCTAGGAGTCCTATTGAACTCTTACCCTTGCTTTCCTCTTCCTCTCTCTCTTCTCCTCCTCAAACTCCTCAAGATTCATCTTTCTTTTCCTTTGTCACTCACAGGCCTGTATGACTCAAGGTGGAGAGAGCTTTGGCCTTCATTGCTAGGTACTACACTTGAGCTCTGGCTAGAGAGAGGCTGTGAGACACCTTCACCAGCTGGTGTCTCACTGAGTTAATAGGCGTTAAAGTAGTTCATGTCTTAAGGTTCACAGGCTCAACTGCTGTCAGCCAAGGTTTCCCCTTCGAAGCTAATCTTAGGGTCCACCTCAGCATCCAGTTGACCAACAGTCTTGCCTGCTAGCCTCTATTTATATAGTCTTGTTCTCAGCTTGAACTCTTCAAGCACCCTTTGTTGAATCCTATCAGCCACCTTACATCTTGCCTGTTTTGACTTGGGTGGCAATGGAAGGTAAACTAAGATAGGTGCTCTCATAGTATCTCATGGGGTATAAGTTAAAGATATCTGCTGTCCCTGAGACCTAGAGATTACCAGGGCTCGCCTTTGATCATCATATCTCCATC